>OX460367.1:11105400-11120400 GCA_949786405.1 Onychomys arenicola | reverse complement strand
TTTTTAGTTCTGCCATCCTCTCTGTCAGACAGCAGACATCGAGTCCCCTACCCCGATATGTAGCGGTGACAGACAGTAACTGCGTGGGTGCTCACCGACATTGATGAGATGCAGAAACCGACTGATTGAAAATGCTGCTGTAGGGGGTCTCACGCTGGTGGAAGGGTGTCCCTCGTGGGTGGTGAGGTGGGAGTGCTCTCCTTCCGTCCCTTGGCTTCACGGGTGACCTGGGAAGAGAGACAGGCTGGCCGTCGTGCTTGGGGAGCAGTCTGGAGCAGCAGGGTGAGTGTTTCCACAGCTCATCCAGGAAGGAGGGCTCCTGGCAGCAGGTGCTGTAGTAGACGGTTTTACGGTCTGTCACTTTCGTTAGGTGGCATTTGTGGACCTCTGTGAAGCTGTGTGACTGTGCCTGTCTAAAACACCTGGTGCTCTAAGAAAGAACTGGCCAATAGCAAGGCAGGAGAGAGGATGGGCGGGGCTGGCTATGAAAACTGAGGCGAGACGGAGCAGCCAGAGAAGGAGGCGGCTTGCAGGGCCACCCGCCACCCAGCTACACACAGTAAGCCCCGGAGTAAGGGTAAGATACAGAAGTAAGAGAACGAGAAAAAAAGCCCAGCTAGACAGGATACGTTAAGGAGAGCTAGCTAGAAACTAAGCCAAGATAAGGCCGGGCATTTATAAGTAAGAAAAAGCCTCTGTGTGTGAATTATTTGGGAGCTGGGTGGTGGGCCCCCCAAAAGAGTAAAATCCTAATCACAACAAGGTGCGTCTGTTTTGAGTTTGCAGACAGCGGTTTTCTGTGTAGCCCAGGCTGTCCCAGAGCTCCCTGGCCTTTGCCTTCTGGTTACTGAGGGGACAAACATGCTTAACTATTCTGGCTAGAGTGGATGGGAGTTCTGCATCTGTGGGTCATTTGACATCTGCTGCAAATGAGTGTTGGGGCATGTTACCTAACCCCCGGCATACAGCACTTCAGACACACGAGGATACTTTTCTATTATAGATGTGGCTCACAGAAGGCAAATGCCTTGCCCAAGAACACACAGCCTGGACTTCGTGTTAGATCTATCCTTCCCAAAAGCTCGGGGGACTTCTCCAGTGGGATGGAACCAGGGCCCTTGTTTCTAGGTCCCCTCTGTTTTTGAACCCAGATGTTCTTCAGATGAGTCCCCATGACGAATTCCAGTCTTGATGGAGATAGTTCTGTGAACCTGTGATCTCTCTCTCTCTTTCTAGTTTTTTCAAGAGTTTCTCTGTGTAGCCCAGGCTGTCTTGGAACTCACTCTGTAGACCAGGCTGGCCTGGAACTTCCAGGGATCCGCCTGACTCTGCCTCCTGAGAGCTGGGATTAAAGGCACGTGCCACCATCTCCTGGTGTGAACCTGTTATAATAGCAGCAAAACTGTTGCACCTGGGGGAAAGATGGAGTGTTTGATCCCAGAAAGTTAAGAATCTTACTCAAAGCGCCTCTGAGGCAGGGGGATGAGTACCTCTGCTGACAGCCCTGCGTGTTTTCTTTCTTCTCCGTGTCTCTGCTGTGAAATCAACTGTCATCCCAGGTCTCAGGAGGCATCATGAGGACATTCTGGTTTTGAGAGTCAGGATCATTATAGCCCAAGCTTACCTAGAACTCGCCATATAGCCCAGGCTGGCCTCAAATTTACAGCAATCCTCCTGTCTTAACCTTTGGAGTGCTGGATAAATAGGCGTTACTCACTACACTCAGCTTTTTAAAAAATTAAATATCTTGGTCTTTTTTTTCCATAGCCATCTATGGCTCCCATTGCAGGGGAATGCTCCCAGCCTGCTTGGCATCCGGGTTAATCTGGCCCAGGTCTCTAACTGGGTCATTGGGCTCTACTCCAGCTCACTCACATTTCCCTGAGCATCAAGGGGTCCTGTGGGCATTTGTCACAGTCTGAAAAACCGAGAGGCACAAGATCACACTTGAGGCCAGAAAGCGGGGTCTCAAAAACTCTCCAGAAGCCTGGCCCATTTACAAGGTCAAAAAAGAAAAAATTAAAGTGGTGGCACACGCCTTTAATCCCAGCACTCGGGAGGCAGAGCCAGGTGGATCTCTGTGAGTTCGAGGCCAGCCTGGTCTACAGAGTTAGTTCCAGGAAAGGCGCAAAGCTACACAGAGAAACCCTGTCTCAGAAAACAAAACAAAACAAAAATTTACAAAAAAAAAATTCAGTGTGGAGTCAGGCTCTGGGGCGCAAACCAAGGCGACCAGCAGAGGGCGGTAGCCACAGGCACAAAGTAGGGGTTAGCATGTCTGCAGAAGGTTGGTGTCTAGGGGCAGACGGGGCTAGAGTCCCTCATTCAGGGTCACCATTTGGAGCTCGTGGGTCACGTGACGACAAGATGCCATAGCCACCTGACAGGACCGGTATGTGTGCACCAAATCCGCAGACTGCCATTTGCTCTCTCCCCCCTCTTTCCCTCCTCCCTCCCTGCCTCTTATTTGTCTTTCCGCCTCAGACACGGCTTTGTGTAGCCCAGGCTGGCTCTAAACTCTCTATGTAGCTTAGGATGACCTTCAACTCCTGATCTCCAAGATCCTCCTGCCTCTGCCTCTTGAGTGCAGGGATCAAAGACGTGCGCCACCACCCGGGCCAAATCTTCGTTTGAATATAGGTCTGTTTCCTTGGGCCTGGCATTGTTATGGGCTCCTTTGATCGCAGTACTTGGAAGAAGCAGGTAGACCTCTAGGAGTTCCAGGCCAGCCTGGGCTACACAGTGAAACTGTCTCATAAAAAGAGTTATTTGCTGGGCAGTGGTGGTGCACACCTTTAATCCCAGCACTCTGGAGGCAAAAGTAGGCAGATCTGGGAGTTTGAGGCTAGCCTGGTCTACAGAGCCAGTACCAGTACAACCAGGGCATCTGTACTGGCCTGAATTTAGGGTCCTGACAGGATACATCCTCAGCCGCAGCCACTAAGAGCGCCCCCTGTGCACATTCACGATGCTCCCTTGTCAAAGAAGGGCCCTGCCTGGCTCTCCTCTTCCTCTTTCTTCATTCTCGTCCCCAGAGACAGTCTCTGCCCCTTCTCTCCCCTCCCCTCAATAAACCCCTATGTGGCCCTGTTGTAGGATGACTCCTTCCCGCCGTTCCCCCCACTTGGTTTTTCAAGACAGGGTTTATCTGCGTAGTTTTGATGCCTGTCCTGGATCTCGCTCTGTAGACCAGGCTGGCCTCGAACTCACAGAGATCCTCCTGCTCTGCCTCCCGAGTGCGCCACCACCTCCCAGCTCTTCCCACCGTTTTTAAAATGTTTGTGTGTGTGTGGGGGGGACAAACAAACAAACAAACCAAAAAAGAGTGATTTATTTATCTTTTTTTGTTTTGTTTTGGTTCCTCAAGATAGGGTTTCTCTGTGTCCTGAAACTCGCTCTTTAGACTAGGCTGGCCTTGAATTTAGAGATCTGCCTGCCTCTCCTCCTGAGTGCTGGGATCATTGTATGCCACCGTGCCTGGTTGATTTATCTGGGGTGTGTGTGTGTGTGTGTATCCCCATGTACACACAAGCGTCTGTGGAAGCCAGAGAGGGCACCAGATCCTGTGGTGGTTTGACATGCAGTGGTTCCAACAGGCTCATTGGTTTGGACACTTGGTCCTCACTTGGTGGAACTGTTTGGTGAGGATTAGGAGGTGCAGTCTTGTTGGAAGAAGTTTGTCACTGGGGGGTTGAGCTTTGAGGGTTCAAAAGGTTCCTGTAATTCAAATCTCATTCTCCATCTCCTACCTGTGGATCCAGACATGAGCTATCGGCCGTTCCTGCCTCCATGTCTTTGCTCTGCTCTGAGGAACTCTGATCCTCTGAAACCACAGGTCCAGTGACACATTTCCTTCTTTAAGTTGTCCTGGTCATGGTGTTTTATCACAGCAATAGAAAACCCCAATACAGATCCCCTGGAGCTGGGGTTCCATGTGGATGTAAGCCACCTGAGCCAGGGCTAGGAACCACACTCTGGTCCTCTGCGAGAATAGGATGTGTTGTTCATGGCTGGACCGTCTTCCCAGGTCCACGTTCTCTATTCTGATTGGTAGATTAGGTCATGTAGCATTTCCCTTCTGTCCATGTCTGTTCCCATAATGCAATTATGCATAAGCATACAGTGGTAAATAGGTAACAGGGGCTTCTCCCAGAAGGCTGCTGGAGCACACACTTTTACCTGACTATGCATGCACCCCAAACCAGTTCAGGGCAGATGGGCCCTTCTGATCTTCATCCCCAGACACATTGGGAACGCACTGCAATAGAAACCCTCTCAAGCCAATTGTCACCAGAGGTGGGGAGGCCCCCACTCTTGTTCAGGGATGGGAAGGTATGTAGCCCAATGCAGATCAAGGATCTCAGGGTGCTATGTGTACTGTCTGGAAAGAGGTGTGTTTGCAAAGTGCATTCAGGGATTTGACCACCGAGTGAATTATTACAAGAGGGTGATCGTAACCCAAACCTGGTATGGGAGGCCCAGGGCGCTAAACTGTCTCTTGTGCTTGCCTGCCATCCAGGTGAGTGACTTTAACACCAGCAATAACGGACACATTATTGAGTTATCCGTGGGGCTGGAGAGGGCTCAGCCGTCAAGTCTGTCGGCTCTTGCAGAGGACCCACATTCAGTTCCCAGCACCACACTGGGCCCTCACAACCTCTTGTAACTCCATTTCTAGGGGACCCAACACTCTTCTGGCCTCCCCGGACAGTGTGCCGACCAACTTGCAGGCATTTTATTCACTATAAAATATAAGTAGTTGTTCAGAACCAGCCATGATGGCTGCCATCTCAGTACCTTTGATGCGGAGGCAAGAAGATGGCTATGAATTTGAGGTCAGGCTGGGGTACTGAGCGTGAGACTGAGACAAAACTCCAAAATAACACAGGCATGGTGGCATACGTCTTTAATCCCAGCTCTTGGGAGGCAGAGGCACGTGATCTCTGTGAGTTTAGGCCAGCCTGGTCTACAGAAGAGTTCCACTCTAGCCAGAGCTACATGGTAAAATCCCGTCTCAAACAAAAGAAAACACAAAAGTTGAAAAACCCCAAATAGCTAGATAGGTAAATAAATAAACACAGTTACTCATTAGAGATTTCAAATGATGGTTCCCATGCCCCACATTACTTTTCTATTTTTATTGCTTGGGTTAGGCTTTCTCTGTCTCAAGAGCCCATTCACTGCATGAGCTGATTTTGTGCCTTGAAGTGGTGTAAGTAAGGACTTAGGCATCACCTTCAAAGCTGGGTGTTTCGATGTGGTCCTACTTTGTAGCTCAGGCTGGACCTGAGACTGCCCTGCCTTAGTCTCCTGAGGGCTGATTGCACGTGTGTTTCTGGCTCTGCCCCCAATCCACACCAACTCCATTTCTCTCCACTTTCTGTCTTTGGACCCGAGGTCCCACTCTAGGGACCTCCTGGGAGTGGGATCCTGCAGCGTCTATCCTGGCTCTGGCTCACGCCATTGAGTGTGGTGTCATCAGAGCGGTGTCAGGATGTCCTTCCGCCTGTCTGCGGATACCCTAGCATATATACCCTTTCCTCTTACGCTACACTTGACATCAACACTAGGGTCACTCGCCGTTGGATCCTGAAAACTTTTTTCTTTGTATTGGGTGTGTGGTGTGCCTGTCATGGCACACATGTGGTTGAGGAGTTTGAGCCCTCCACTTCCATGTGGGTTCTGGAGAATCAGATTGGATCCTCGGCTCATCTCCCCCAGTGTGCAGAAGCCATTCCCTGCCAGCTCCCACCAACATCAGAGCACGTCTGTTCCTCCTCTGTTACGTTCCTGGACTCGTCTCTCTGGAAGGTGAGTGAGCCTTAGTCATCTTCAGGGCTGGTTAAGCCACTGGTGGCTTAGCACCCTGACTCCATAAACAAGGGAGGGCAGCTAGCCTCCTCACCACCATCTTGCCCTTGCTCACAATCTTACTGTCCCCACCTCCCAAGTGCTAGGATAACAGGCACTGTACCTGGTTTATGGGGTGTGAGGGTGGGACCCAGGGCTTCGGCATTCTAGGCTAACAACTTAAGCCCCACTCCCGGCCTCCAAATAAAAAGTGAAAACAGGGTTGTGACTCTAGCTGGAAGGTGGGGACCCTGGGTTCAATCCTCAGTATGGCAGGAGATTCAAACAGCCATAGTCGGTGGTGGTGGTGGTGGTGGTGGTGGTGGTGGTGGTGGTGGTGGTGCACACCTTTAATCCCAGCACCCAGGAGGCAGAGCACACAGATCTCTGTGAGCTGGAGACCAGCTCATTCTAGAGAGCGAGTTATAGAACAGCCAGGGATATCCAGTGAAACTGTGTTTCAAAAAAACCAACCAACTACAACACCAGCAGCAGCAAAAAACAAAGATTTACATTATTTTAAATCCTGTGTGTCTGTGTGCAAGTGTCTGCACCTGTGTGCAGTGCCCGAGAAGGCCATCAGAGGGCGCTGACGTTACATGCCTCGGCTGCGAGGGGAAAAAAGCGGCCTGGAGGCCAGGGTCCGGATTTCACAGGTGCACAAACTGAGGCTTGGGAGGGAGAGAACGGCTGACTCCACTGGCTTTACACGATCCAGACCAGAAAACTAACGGCCCGCTGCGTCACACAGCACTGACAAACGTCGTCGGCGCTCCCTCCCTCCCCAGGGCTCGAACCCGAAGCCCTAGTGCCACTTTTTTTTTTTTTTTTTTTTTTTTGAGGCCCCAGCACGCAGGCGTCACACCGCGGCCTGGCCCGCCCCCTCCACGTGCGGCGCACACCTCGCGCCGCTCGGCCGCGCTCGCCTCGCGCCTCCCTCCCTCGCTCCGCCCGCCCCCTACGGCGCCTGCTTCCTATTGGCTGACGGCTTCGTCGCTCCGACTGCAGCCCGGCGGGCCCCCACCAGCCCGGAAGTCCCGCCCCGCGCGCAGCTCTCCGGCCTTCCGATAGGCTTGGCGGCTTGTCTGTTGGCGAGGCCGGGCCCGAGTCGGCGGCTGGGGGACCCCGGTCGCTGAGCGGCCCGGGCTGGCGGCGGTTTCCGGTTCGGCGCGGCTGGCGGGCGGGCGGGCGGCCCGGAGCGGCGCGGCGGCGGCGCCCGACAGACAATGAGGGCGGCGGGGCGGCGCTGAGCGGCGGCGGCGGGAGCGACGCGGGCCTGGGGGCGGGGCGGGCTCCAGCCATGGACAATCAGGTGAGAAGCCGCCGCCCGGGACCGGCCTCCCGCTGCCCTGAGCGGCGCTGCGGCCGGCCCCGCGCGCGCACGGCCCGGCGCGCGCCCGATGTGCGCGCGCGCGGCCGGATGGGCTCCCTCCCCCCCGGCCCCCGCCACCGCGACCCCACGCGCCCCTCCCCCATCGCCATAGCGGGGCGCCCTTCCCCCACCGCGACCCCACGCGCCCCTCCCCCACCGCGACCCCAGGTCTGGTGCAGAACCCCTTGGGGGTGCATCCTAGCACCCCAGTAACACGCACTCCACCTGGAGAACCCTTTCCCAGCGTAGTGCATCTGCACCACCCTGGAGCCGCCACGGCATCCCGGAGGATACAGCCTGGCCCAGAACCCCCGAGACACCCCTTAGAACCCCAGTGCACCCCTTGGGCACCACTCAGGACCCAAGGGCTTCAGCACCCTGGGAGCTCCATCTCGTTCCAGAGGCCCCGGGAGGCACCCCTTAGAACCCCTGTGTACACACAGACTCCTGAGACGCCTCTCGGGATCCCGGGGCTTTAGCCCCCTGGGCATCTGAGCTTGTTCCAGAACGCTTTGGGATCCCCCCCTTGGAGCTTTAGTGCTACTGTAGCACCCTGGGGATCCCCTGCTGGGTCCACAGCTTTCCAGGAAGACTTGGAACCCCATAGCCACCCATAGCACCTTGGGGATCCTATCCTGGTTCAGGATCTTCTGGGGAATCCTTTGGGAGTCACGGTATATCAGTGGACCCCTCCCACCCCCGGCGTCCATCCCATTCCAGAGCCACCCAGCCTATCTGGAAACCCCAGGGTACTCAGAGCCTCTGTGGAACCAAATCCAGGCAGACTCCTCAGAACCCCATCCCACAGCCCCTGGTACCCGTGTCTAGCCTAGACCCCTCGGAAACGTGTCTCAGAACTTCAGTGGGACTCGCAGCCTCTGTGGTCCCAGCATGGCTCTGAATCTGTGGAGACTACTCAAGTGTCCCCATAGGCAGCTCCAGGAACTCTAGGTCGGCCTAAACCCCCTTCATACCCTCTCAGATGCTACACACTTCCCCGAATCTGGCCCCCCTCTTTGGAGGGAGTGCTTCTTCTGGACCTGTGGCCCCCGACTCTCCCCAAACTCCATGGGCCCCCAACCAGATACTTGTGTACAGGCTGGCCTCAGCTGTTTTGAGTGTTCCCTGCCCCAATAACACCCTCTCCCATCGAAGATACTACTTCAGGCCACATTTCCCAGCCTCCTGCCTAGCCTGTCTCCACACCAATACCCTTTCTGCCATGAGCATGTGTCCCTGGAACCCTGGACTGCCCCTGGAGAACTTAATTCTGGTGTGGGACCTTGAGCATGGGCCAGTGTCAGCCCCTTTGACCCACCCTGCTGCCTGCTCTTCTCTGTTCCCAGAGCCCATGGGTGGTGCCTTCCCTCGGACACAGACCAAGGGCAGTCTGACCTGGTACCCCACAAGCCCTTGAGACTTGTAAGACCCGTTATGTCCCTTGGGTTTGGCCAGCTTTGCACCTGGGATCTGATTTATGACTGTCCAGTAATCCTAGTGCATCCTCCACACATCCGACTCTGGTCTCAGCCATCTCAGCCGGCCTTGCCGAGGACCACCATCCCTCCCTACTCTGCCCCGCCCCTCCCTTCTCCCTTACATGCCCATTGCTTCCCAGCCTCACCTAGCTGCAGGTGGATCCCCCAGGCTCCCATTGGCAGCCCCCTCTCACTTGGTAACCAGCCCTGTTGGTTCTTGTCCCTTCTGGCCCCTGTGTTCAGGTCACCTGGCTCCTCACCATGTGAGCTCTTCACCATCTTCAGATTACCCCCACCCAGGGTCACATCCTCCTCCTCCTCCCTCCCAAGCCCAAGTTTTCAGGGGCGCTAGCCCTGGGAAGGTATGGGACTGTGGGGGTGGCAGCTGATAGCTTCCTCTGCTGTTTGCAAGGGCAGGTTGGGGCATTCCTGGCTGCTGGCGCCATGGAGGCGGCTTTGTCTGGTTTGGCCATGTGGCTGTGTGGTTTCAGGTGTACAGGCCAGGGACCTTCTGTGTGTCCCACTATCCATGGGCTAGGATCATTGGGGCAGGTGGCTGGTGGCATTGCTCTTGGATCTGGTGTGCCTGGCTTTCTGCTAGTGAACAGGCTGGTTTGCAAGCCTGCTTGCTACTTAGGCTCTCCCATGATTGAACCACACAAAAAGTCCCTGTCCCTTCAGCACCCTCTGCACTCCGGAGTGCAGGGGATGGCCCCTGTCCCCACCAGAGTCCCCAGAGATTGGAGGCTATTCCCTCTGTGACGTGCTGGGCAGCTGTCACTTCGTGACTGGGATGCTGAGCAAAGGTGGTTATCTCAGTCAGGGGTAGTGGGGAAAAGTTCCTCTCAGCCTGAGCTCAGCTCTGACTGGCTGCTGTTAGGTTTCAGCCAAGTAGCATGGAAAGTTGAGTCCTTAGGTCACAGGCAGCCACCATGACTGAGCACCTGGCCACCCAGGAGGCTACCCAGACAGGACCCTGTCACCAGAAGTGACCGGTGGCACTGGGTTGGGTTGTTGATCTGCCTGTGCCATCTGCCCTTCTTCCTTGCCAGCTCTGCAGAACCCCAGCAGCTACCCCCATTGCAACTGTAAGCCCCCTGTGGGGAGTGAAGGGCTAGTGCTCACAGGTGTGATCATCCTGAGGGGACTGTAGGGGCACAGGGTAGAGTCCCAGCCTCCCTCCACCCATGGGGAAGCAGTGGGCTGGACCCTGGGTGCTGGCTCTGCATGCTGTCTCTGTCCCCTGCCTTGGTCCAGCCTTCCCGTGTGACTGAAGCTGGTGCAGGGGCCGGCACAGAAGTGGAAGTTTGCTTTTTGCTCTGGTCTTCTTGCTTTCCCTGTGATAGGAAGGCCGGGAAAGTGTCTTTGGTGCCCCCTCCATGCCACCCCAGACCCTCCCGTGCTGTCTTGTAGTGGATTTCTGCACTGAGCAGGGGCATGGCCAGGATTGCTACTCCCTTTGAGGAGGGGTGGAATGGAGTTGGTTTGTCCAGATACAATGCTGGAAAGATGAGAAAGGTCTGAGAACCCAGGGGGTTCCCCAGCAAACCATTAGAGAGGTTGTCAGCATCCAGTGGTCCTGACTCTAAAGGACCTGGGAGGCCCCCTTCCCAGAGTCGCAGGCCTGGCCTCAGAAGGGGTGCAGTGTGGTCGCAGGTGGCACACAAGCCCACAGCCTGGCTGTGCTGCACTCCAGGAGCAGAGATTTGGCTCAGGTGGGGGGTGGGGCAGCCGGGGCCAGCATGGAATCCTTTCCCTGAGGTCCTGAGTGTTCTGCCCCTGGCAGAGAGACTGTGGGCAAGGTGCTGGAGCCGCAGCCGAATCCCTGGTCCTCTGCAGCTAGTCTCAGGCTTTCTCACTCTGCTCTGCGGACCTGCTTTACAGGGACTGGGGACCAGGGGCCTGGACTGGGATTGTCCACATTCCTAGGAGACACATGGCGGCTGTCCTCGTGTTCTGTCTGTCTTCAGTCCCTGGCATATCCATGTGGACAGCACACCTGTGCCTTCCCAGCCCCTTGAGCCTTGTGTCCTGTCAGGAGGAAGAAGGTGGCTGGGCCCAGGAAGGGGTGACAGGGATTGGAGGCCAGGGCCAGGCTGCTGGCTGGCTTAGTTTTAGTTTTGATTATTGGTGGTTCTCCAGATCCGTCTGGCCTGTTGGCCAGGTGCTTCCCACTTAAGTGATTGTCTTAGGGTACCTGCTTCCCAGGAGCCCTGTCTGCGACTAGAGGGACAACCTGTCACCAGTGCTTTGTAGGCACACCCATCAATGTGTGTGGACCTTGCTGTGGAGTGGACCTGATGTTTTTCTTAGTAAAGGGGAGGACCGGGAGCATGCCAAGGTACTGGCTGCAGGAGCCAGATGATAGATACCAGATTTAATTATACCACAGGGTGATGTGTGGATTCCCAGAGGAAAGGTCATTTGTTACAAAGAATTCCCACCAGAAAAATCAAGTGAAAGCCTATAGGAAAATTAACAGTTAATGACTCCCTCCTTGGCCCAAGCTTGGGCTGGGTGTTTAGGGGTGTGGTAGAAGTGGAGAGTAGACAGATGGGTGGTTGGATGGATGGATGGATGGATGGGTGGATATGTGAGTGCAGTGGGTGGATGGGTGGATTTGGAGTCCCACAGAGCTGTAGGATGGGATGTTTGGCCTTTGCCCGTCCACACCTAGAGCGAGCGGTCTACCTCAGAAGGGCCTGTGAGATGCCCCATATGCTGTTTGCCTGGCTTGCTGGGTTGGGTTCTGCGTCTGAGTGTCCTCTGCTAATTGGCCTGGCAGCATGGAGCCTCCAGGCTGAGCTTGCCTGTCTCCAGATGGCACTGTGAGCTTCTGCACCCCTTGCCTTCTGATCTCCAGCAGCAGGATGGGTAACACTTTTCTAGGCAGGCCGTGGCTGCTCCCCTCTCTCTGCACCAGGGTTTTCTTCGGGGTACAGGCAGCAAGGTCACTTGTAGTTCCCAGGTCTGGGTTGTGCAGAGCTATCCGTGCACCAGGTGGTCATGGTGCCGAGAGGGCCCTCTTGTGCAGGGCAGCATGAGGTGAGCTGTGTTGGTTAGGGAGTCCTGCTTGGCCTCAGCACCGCTTCTGGAGAACCAGCCGGTCAGTGTGTCAAGTGTGGCTCTGGTTCTGGTGGGCACAGGGATCCGGGTAGAGGAGAGCAAGGAGGGCCTGTGAGACGATGGCCCTGGATTGCTGGGGTTCAGCTGCTGCCTTGAGCTGCTGCAGCTTCAACTTCCTTTCTCATGTTGGCAGCACAGACCCTGTGCTGCCCCACTACCACTATTTCTAGAAAGTTCTGGCCTCTTAGGGTGTGGGTCTTCCCTGGGCTTCAGCTTCGGAAGGACAAAGATGGTTAGGCATGGGGTACCTGGGCACTGCTGGTCCAGACTGTAGTGCCCTCAGCTGGGGGTGTTGTGGCCCCAGTTGGCGCCAGCCCCTGGGCATCAGTGTCACCAGCCAGTGCTTTGGGCGCAGTCTGCCACCGCCTTGAGACCTCCTGTTTACTTTGGCCTGTGCCTCGAGTCCTGGCGCCCGTGTCCCCAGCTCTGATGGAGCTGTGGTCATTCTTGGATCTTTCGCAACAGCCACTGTGCTGCCTGTGCTGTGACCCGACAGGGAACCCGTGTCATCAGCACTGGCAGGCAGGCAGCCCAGGGCTCAGCTGGCAAGTTGGAGGAGATGGGCCCACGGCAGACAGAAATTCCAAAGAAGTGGCTCAGGGGAGTTGGGTCCCTAGTGTTTAGGAGTCCAGGGAGCCTCCAGCCAGCGGTGGCTCTGTTGATCATGCCCCTGTGGTGCTGGCGGTATTGTTCCAGAATCACGTTGAACACTCTCCACCCTGTGCTCGGTCTGTCCACACAGGCATCCTGGGGTCTGGCCATGTAGCCCAGGCTCTCTGCCTGGTCACTGACAGGCACCAAACCCACCTGTGTCTAGGGGTTGATGTGTAGTTTCCCCCAGATGTCCCCAGTGCTGGGATTGTCTCCCCTTCTGACTGTCCCTGCAGAGTTGCAGCCCAGAGATGGATCTCTGTACTCGTACAGCTGGTTTCTTCTGTCAGACCTCCATTCCCTTTCTCCAGCCTCTCCCCCACTCAGCACCATTTGTGGTGGAGCACAGCTTTCGGATGTCCTATCTTTACTCAAGACCATCATTCGTTCGGAGTCCACTCTCTCTGTCTCTCTCTTTCTGTCTCCCTCCCTCCCTCCCTATCTCCCTCCCCCACATACATACACACACACACACACACACACACACACACACACACACACACACACACACGTGCACGCGCATTTCCCATCTGGCTGCCCCTCTTACCTGCCTTCTGGTAGACCTCAAGCCATGTAGCTGTTCCTAGAAAACTAAAGGATGCTTGTCCTGGCAGAGATCTGAGTACACAGATACTAAAGGGGTTATGTGGTCAGGTGTGGGGAGAGGGGTTGGGGGACCTCTAGGGTCTGGGCCCCTGGACAGTGGCTCCACTGGAGAGGGCTAGCAGAGGCCAGTGTGTGGGAGTTCCTGGCGGGCAGCCTGAGCCCTCCCATCTGATTGTCTTGATTATCTGGGCATAGCATTCAGCAAGCCAGCTTGGACTGTTGTGACTGTTTCATACTGGCCCTTTCCGTCAAGTGTGTGCTGCTGGGGTCAGACTGGAGGGAGACCCCAGCACTCAGGACGCAAAGGGGTGAAGAGTTCTAGGCCAGCCTGGGCTGCACAGTGAGACCTTGTCTTAAAAGGCTAGGGTCAAGATGGGTGTGGTGGCGCACACCTTTAATCCCAGCACTCAGGAGGCAGAGGCAGGCGGATCTCTGATTTTGAGGTCAGCCTGGTCTACAGAGTGAGTTTTAGGATAACCAGGACTACACAAAGAAACCCTGTTTTGAAAAACCAAAAATAATAAATATATAAGTAAATAGAAGCCTAGGGTAGCTGGTGGTAGTGGCACATGATTATAATCCCAGCACTCAAAAGAGGCAGGAGGATCTCTGAGTTTGAGGCCAGCCTGGTCTATAGAGTGAGTTCCGGAACAGCCAGGGCTACACAGAGGGGGGTGAGGCTAGGGCAGAGCATGGTAGCATGAGTTCAAGGATAGTCTGCTTTACAGAGCAAGTTCTATGCTGGGCAGGGTTCCATAGTGAGACTTTGTCTCGGGAGCTCTTGGTGGTGTAGCTCAGTGATATAGTGCTTGTCTATTGTGCATTAAAGCCCTTTGTCCAATAGCTAGTACCACAACCACCCCCCCCCCCAAAAAAAAGAAAGTTCTTTGGGGCTGAAGGGGTGGGTGCTTGCAAACATGAGGACCTGAGTTGAATCCCTAGAAGACATGTGAAAAAGCTGGATGTGCCGCGTATTTGGGATCCCGGCCTCGGGAAGCTGGAGACGGGTTCCTGGGGCTCGGGAGAAGGGCTCAGTTAAGAGCACTTGCTGCTGTGGGGGGGGGGGGGGGGAGGCAGAGTGACTCACACACCTGTAACAGCTGTTCCAGGGGTCTGGTTCCCTCTTCTGACCTCCCCCGACCCAGCTCCACACACAGCAGATACACAGACAGACATGTAAATAAAGTAAACAATCTTTAAAAAAAAGATATTCCTAAGGGGGACATTCAGAGCTGTCCTCTACCTCCATGTGTACACACATGTTCACCCACGCATGCACATACACAACATTAAAAGTATGTAAAAAGGCTAAGTGATGTCTCGTTGGCTAAAGCACTCGCTGTACAAGTACAACAGTGGAGTTGAGCTCCTCAGCACCCATGGAGGAGACGGCCCAGTGCTGAGGAGTCAGAGCTACAGTGGCCTGTCTGTGTTGCTGGGGTAAACACCATGGCCAAAGACAACTGAGCAGGGAAGGCTTAGTTTGCTGACATGTCCCAGTCCCAGCCCATCCCGGAGGGAAGTCAAGGCCTGCTCCCCACGGTTCCTTAGTTGTGCTTTTTATACATCCCAGGACCATCCCCACCTGCCCATGGTGGGCTGGGCTCTCACGTGTCAGTCATTCGTCAAGAAACACCACTGGCCAGTCCAGTAGAGCCTTTTCTCAGCTGATTCTTTAGGTGATTCTGGCATATGTCAGGTTGTCAAAAACTAAGGACCTGGACCAGTCAGACCGGCATGCTCTGGGCTCAGGTGAGAGGCCCTTCGCCCTTCATGTGTAAGGTGGAGAGTGGTACGGAAGAACCCAGTGTCAATATTGGGCCCGTATACACCTCATATATGTGTGCGCGCACACGCACACGCATGCACGCACACATGTGCACTTACATCATGTGTCTAGAGAGGGTTTTACAGATT
>OX460367.1:11057900-11100400 GCA_949786405.1 Onychomys arenicola | reverse complement strand
CTCCCCCATCTTCCTTTAGTACCTTTGTTCCCCCATCTTAGAGCATGGCAGGTATAGCTACCTCACATAGCAGGTATGTGTGCAGGTGTCTATCTCCTGATGGCTCTCACAGGTAAGCTAACACCTCAGCAGTACAGGGTCCCTATCTGCCTGTGCTGTTTAAAATGAGGTCAGCTGGCTGCAGTGGTGCATTCCCCGAAGTCTCTGTACTCCAGAGGGTCATGGGTTGATGGACAGCCTGGACTACATGGTGAGGTCCTGTGTAGCCATCTGGGCTGGTCCTGCTGGTGCCCAGTGCCAGGCTCACATTGGCTTGCTCTGTCTGTGTGGCACTGGCGCCTGCAGAGACCTGAGTCCTCCCCAGTGTTTGCTGAGTACGGGTGGGCTCTTCTTCCCTGTAAGCTTTGACCAGTGGCTGAGGACCTGTGATAAAGACTTGTCTCTCCAGGAGCCTCCACGGCACTCTTGTGGGGGCTACCCTTCACCCCACCATAGTTCTGGGGTAATGTACCTCCCTGATCCAGGGTAGGGGTGGTGAACAGTGAGGCTAATTTCACAGATTGCAGTTCTGGCTCAGGGTGGGGTCAGGTGGTTGCTCTCTGGACCACACCTCTGAGTACTCTCTTAGAGAGCACTTGAGGTCATTGCAAGGTCAGATGACAGGTTCTTTTCATCATTTTTGGTTACCTGAGCTTACTGAGTGCTGGGGTCACAGGCGTCCCACCTTGCCCTGCGTGACAGCTTCTGTGGCCTGGGCTTGTTCTTTTCCTTGGGTATATTTGTCTTCCCCTTCATCCTGTAGAGTTTGTGGTGCACTGCAATCACCCCCAGGCCTACCTCACCAGAAGGTCCTCTGCACTCTCCTCCTCTGGGACCTTGGTGGGGGTAAATGAAGAGGTGGTTCCTAACCAACCCTGTGCCTCCATGTCCCCAAGCCCTGGCTCACTGGAAAGACCATTGCTCCTTAGCCACACGGTGCTGGTGAGGTTGGACCTTTATTGTTAGTTTTTTTCTTGAGCTTAGGCAGGCCTTGAACTAGCCATGCTGCTAAAGAAGACCTGGAACTCTTGACCCTCCTGCCTTGCCTCTGCCTCTGGAATGTTGTGATGACAGATTTGACTACACCAGACATGCATTGCCACAGCCAGTGGTGGAGCCCAGGGCTTGTGCACCTTGGGTAGAGAGACCCAGTGAGCCAGCCCAGCCTGTTTGCTGAGATAGGGTGTCACTGTGTTGCCCAGCTTGGCTTCAAAATTTGTGGGCAGGAGTCAGCATGAGCCACCACTGCCTGGCTGGTGACTTTTTAAATTTTCTTGAGTCAGGGTCTTGTAGCCCAGGCTAATAAAATTACTTCCAGTTTGTAGCTGAGAATGACCTTGGACTTAAATTCCTGACCCTCTGCCTTGGAATGTTGGGTTGCCATGTGCAGGTGTGTGTCACAATACCTAGCAAAAGCCTTCTATGGTGTTGGTGTGGTTTTTCTTCAGTGGGATGAAATCCAGGGCTTCCTGTGTGCTAGGCAATTGATCTACTGCTGATCCACATTCCTCTTCCCCTGGGACACTGAGACCATCCATGCAGCCAGCTCTTTCTTCTCCTCCTGGAGCACCAGGCTCATGTTTTGGCCACGCCCACTTTACCTGGCAGTCCCAGCTGCTCCCTTTAGTCTACCCTGAGGAGTGCAGCCCTGGCCCTGCTCTCTGGCCTGCACGCAATAGTGCCTGGCATGAGCTTACCGCAGTTGTCAGGCCCCTGGGCTCTGCTGCTACTGCTCACCTCCTCGTGCCTAAGCTGCTTCCATTAAATTCACTTATCTTTAGTATTGTATTCTTTAAATGGTTTATCAGTTGTACATTTTCATTCTGTGTGTCTGTGTATGCATGCGAGTGTAAGTGCCCCATGAGGCCAGAAGAGGGCATTGGATCCCCTGGAGTGGGAATTAAAGGTAGTTGTGAGGGGTGCTGGGAATTGAACTGGGGTTCTCTGCAAGAGCTGTCATCTCTGCAGCTCCTAGAAAGTATAATTAGATTGATTTGTTAGTGTTGGGGGAGGGTGCCATGGTGCCTGTGTGGAGGTCAGATGTTCTCCTCTGCCGTGTGGTTCCAGGTCAGTTTGGTGGCAGGCTCCTTTACCTTCTGAGCCATCTTGCTAGTTTAGATTTGGCTTCCTTTTTGCCCTGTGAGCCCCTGTGGCACAGGGAGTCCCCAGAGAAGCCTGTCTGTCCCTGCTGGACACTAGAGGAAAGTGTGAGGTCTTTTTGGAGCCTTAGACACACAGGAGGGCTTTTTCCTTGATATGGGTGGGCTGAGGTGTGAGATTTGCTGAGTGACCTGGAGGTCAGAGGCACTAGGAAACCAAACCTGTCCTGTTGGCATGTGGCCTTGTGTGTGTCTTTGGTGGCTACATGAGACCTAGAAGGGCCTGTTGAGAGGTGAGGAATGAATAGTAACAGGACATTTCCTATCTGCCCTTCATCTTGACGCAGACCCCGTTGAGAAGCCTGCAGACTGTGAGTGGGTCGGGCAATGGAGAGTCGGCCTGCTTTTCCCAGGAAGATAGAGGGGCCGGCTGCTTCCTGAAGTGCTGTCTGGGGGGCCCTAGAGACGGTACTAAAGCAGCTTGTGGCCTAGAGGGATGGAGCAAGGTGTTCACCCAGTGTATGAGGGGCGCAGAGCGGGCTCTGCCTAGGAGTGCGTGGGACTTTTGCCGATCGCTCAGTGGGACTGGGACCTAGGCACCAGTGCCAGTCTTTGGAAGGAGTCCAAGAGTGGTAAAGTAACTTGCAGGTGTCTGGAGCCAGGTGGCCACCCTGGGTGGTAGAGAGCCATAGTGGGGCTTCTTGGGGAGCCCGGTGGAGGATTCAGGTGATGGTTGATTGATCTGTTGTCTGATTGGCTGAGCAGAAGCTGCACAATAGGACTTGGTGCCAGACAGCACAGTGGGTAGGGTGGGGACTCCATCTGCAGCACCCAGTGGGCAGTGGGCCTGTCCTGAGCTGCTGGCAGGTTTGGGGGCTGCCGGAGAACAGCCAGATGGCCTTGAATCCCCTGGGGGCAGAGTAGGGAGCCAGGACTGGGGACCTTAGGTGAGACAGTGGGAGGTCCGTCAGGACTGAGGACACAGGAGGAATGGGGGCGTCATTGTGGTCTCCCTCTGACTCCTGCTGGCTTCTTCTCCCACTCCAGCCTCCTGTCTCCTTTGCCCCTGGCTGTTCTTCAGCACCCTAGCACAAAAGGGCAGGGTGTTTGAAGATTGGGGTAAATGGGGGTGCTTTGCAGACTGTTGTGTCTGAGTATCTTGGGAGGGGCTCCTGAGCCCCTTGCCTGGTATCCCTGGTGCCCCGGTGCTTGTCACTGGATGTGCCCTGCCCTCTGCTGACCGACCACACAGGGGCCTGCCTTGCCTTCTTTCTGACCCCACTCTGAATTGTCATTTCCCAGAAGATCTGGCCTGGAGCGCCATTGTCCCTAGAGCTGGGTCTCCTGCAGAGGGGCCTAAGGGCCTGGAGGGCTGTGGTGGGCAGGGGGCTGATGGAAGATTTTCACTTTCTTTGCAGTGTGCAAGGAGCCCCCCTACAAAGTGGAGGAGTCGGGCTATGCAGGCTTCATCATGCTCATCGAAGTGTACTTCAAAAACAAGGTGAGAGACTGGGTGAGTGGGGAGGGTGGAGCGGACACAGTGTGAGGAGGGAGTAGATGTGGGGCTGGGACAGGTGCCTGTCAGCCCAGCTCAGGGGCTGAGGCGAGGGCCACTGCATGGGGGTGACCAAAACAAAAGCAGAAACAATCGGCCAAGAAGAGCAAGTAGGTCACTTGACTTAGCTGGAGCAGAGAGGGATGAAGACAGACAGAAATCTCCAATCCAGTGCTCTGAGCTGACCTCAGAGTAACAGAAACCACAGCCCCTAACAGCTGGGCAGAGAGGCTGGGTCACTGCTGAAAGAGGAGGCAGGGTTTATGCACACAGTGTGACAGGAAGGCGGGGTTTATGCACACAGTGTGACAGGAAGGCGGGGTTTATGCACACAGTGTGACAGGGAGGCGGGGTTTATGCACACAGTGTGACAGGAAGGCAGGGTTTATGCACACAGTGTGACAGGGAGGCGGGGTTTATGCACAGCTGGACAGGGAGGCGGGTTTAGCTGCTCTATAGGGGTGGTCTCAGTAGGGAGCGGTTTGCAGACTGTCAACACCCCAGGGGAGAAAGCTGTGGTGCACACTGTGCACACTGTCAACACTGTGATTGCTGTGTGTAGTGTGTCAGCAACCAAGGCTTACTGTCCCTCTTAGCCGGGAGTTAGGAAGGGACCACACGCCCACACAGACCTGCAGACACTCTAAATGCCCTAAGCAGGCAAGCTGGGGAACCGTTGTTATCCTGAGGGAGTGGGGCACACAGGGCTAGTGGCAGCTAGGAGGGCCTTCTGTACTGTGCCACGGGTTCCCTTCCTTCAGCGGCCAGCAGCGGCCCAAGGCACCCAGGCTCTTCCTCCGAGTTTCACCTCTGTGTGCTGGCAACCTGTGCTATGCCAGTTGTTTTTCTCTGGATTTCTTATAATCATTTACTCTGTGTGTGTGTGTGCCTCACACACACTGGCGCACACACGCACACACTTGGAGGCCAGAAGACAACTCGTGAGAATTGGGTTCTCTCCTTTTACCAGGGGTCTTTGGGGATTGAACTCAGGTCTTCAGTGTTAGCATCAAGTGTTTCTGCCCAATGAGTCCTCTTACAGGCCCTCTTTTAGTTTTTTGAGGTCTGTGATGTCTTGTAGAACCCTGAGTGGTGGCACAGTGGATTCTGTTTTCCTGAGTATGTTTACACGTGTGTGTGTGTGTGTGTGTGTGTGTGTGTGTGTGTGTGTGTGTACATGGAGGCCAGAGAGTGTCTTCAGAGACTCATGGCTCCCGGCCCTACTTTGTGAGAACACGGCTTCTCACTGTCTTGGCTGCAGTGAGCTCCAGGCAGTGCTGTATATCCCCCAATTCTGGATTACAGATCCCACTCAGGAGCGAACTCAGCCTTATGCTTGTGAGTACAACTTTACCAGTAGAGTACCTGCCCAGCCCTTCCCTCTGTTGGAAAGGCCGCTGCTGTTTGGGGTGCTCTGTCCCCGAGCCCCAGTCTTGGGGCCTTGAGAATGGCAACAAACCATTCTGTTGGCAGGGATCTCTGGGGACAGGCTCAGGTGTGTTGCCTCGTGGGAGTGAGTGCCATTTCAGTGGATTGTAAGCATCAAGGATGGAGCCAAGGTCATGAGTTCCCCCTACAGCCTCTGTGATTGAGCAGCGGGATGCACACAGCAGACCTTTCTGCTGTGGTCTAGGCATGGGCCAGGGGACTGTCACCTTCCCTGGGGCAGCTGAACCACTTCTGGGCTGACAGGCTCCTGTGTCCTAGAGTCTCAAGGGCTGTTTGTAGTCCCCTGTGCTCTGGGCCCCTTCCTGCCTGGCCAAGCATGCGGGCCGGCTGGGCTCTGGTTCTTAAGGCATTGCTCCTAGCCTAGCCACCCACAGCCTTTGCAGTCTGCACTGGAGCCTGTTGTGCTAATGGCTGGGGAGGCTGTCTGGGGAACATACCATGCCACGGAAAGCAGTGTTCTGAGCATAGGCAGTGTCTTGGTTACTACCCAGGCCAGCACTTGAGCTTTGTGGCCATAAGCCCCCTCTGCTCCCCCAACAGTCAGAATCAGATGGCTGCTGAGGATAGAGTGGTCTGGCTTTCTGAGTGCAAGGCTGTAGTCAGATGCCCATGTGTCCTTACATGCTGCTGGTGTTCTCAGTTCCCAGGGGTGGGACAGCATGGAGTTCCTGGACTGGGATGCTCCTGCAGTGGCCTGGGTGGAGCCTATTTTCCCCTGTTCCTGTCCCACAGTCTATCTGAGGCACATCCTAGGGTGGAGCTTCATCCATGTCCTGGTGTCTTGGACATGCTCAGAGTGGCCAGGCACCTTTTAAAGGGAGAGTCACACTCATGGAATGTTTCTTAGTTACTTTGGCCATGGTGGGTTGAACCAGAGCCACTGGTCTGCACCAAGCACATTCCTGGTCTTCAAAAGCAGAGCTGTGTCCTCACCTGGCTGGTCAAGTGTGTGTCAGCAGGATGGGGCAGGTGGGCTACACTATGTATGAGCTTGGTTTCTGCCTCTCGTGCTCCTCAGGAAGGGACTCGGAAGCTTCCAGCAGCCCTCGGGTGTGATGAAGTACAGGCTGAGCTGGTGCTTATGTGCCACCATGCCCTCTGGGCCTGGAGCCCAAGGTGTCTGCACACAGGTCATGCAGTCTGCTTCACCCCACAGCCACACCAGGTGCCAAGGCAGCTCTGCCCAGAGTCTCGAGACACTACCCCTCCGCCCTGTCCTGGGAGGAGGGACTGCACTGGGCCTCAGGAAGGTGCGACCCAAGTGGTTGAGGCTCTCTGTCCCTGTGGACTGCCGAGTCCCGAGGGGTTCATGAGAGCTGCAGGTCAGCCACTGTTATAAACCCTTGTTTTCTCTGGGCTGCTGACCATGCACAGTGTTGTGTCCCTGTGTGTCCTGGGGCTGTTCTTGGCTCTGACTAACTCATCATGGGGTACACAAGTGGTGAGTCTCCCTCTTGGAGTCTGTATGCCTGTGCACATACTCCCAGGACAAAGGCTGGCCCAGGGAGTTGTGCTCTGCCAGGAGTGAGTCCCCTGGAGGGAGCAACCTGAGCTGTGGTCACACCAACAGTGCCTGGGCCAAGCATGGTCTTGTCTCTTCATCACCCAGGCTGCAGATCCCAGCATGCTGAGAGACAAGGAGAGGGGCCTCAGTGGCTCCGAGTCTGCAGGGCAGTGCAGTGACAGCAGTGTGGTCTGCTGGTTGTGTTCCCATGTTGCTTTGTGGGTCTCTCCTGGGGAGGTTTGCTGAGGGTTCGATGCTGGGAAGGAGTGTCACTTAAGGAACCAGGACCTAGTGCAATCAAGAGCTTCCTGACTGTAGGTCTACACCATTGCCCACCATCTCCAGCCTCAGGGCGGAGCCAGGCCAGTCACATGGCTGTGGTTGAATCTTGCTCTGGGTGCTGGATGTGCTAGGTGACATACCTGAGGCACTCAGCTCTACCTGCCCTGTGCCTCTGATACGTGGAACTGCATATGCCATATGCAGGTGTGCATGGCCCTCAGACAAGGGATATGATCAGACTGGGAGAGAGATTAAGGCGCACAGGTCACCAGTGCTTTTGGAGGCACCAGGAATGGGAGGCCAGGCAGGGTTACAGGGCACCCCTCCCTCAGCAACAGCGGAAAGAGCACAGGCTCTGGGTGACGTGCCATGCTCAGATGTCACAGTGGACAAGTGATCTCGCAGAGTCTCAGGCTGTGAGCTTGGAAGATTCTGAGGGGTAGTATGCAAGGGCCCCTTGCTTTGTGTACATTCCACATTGTGTTCGTGTGTGTCTGGGCCTTTCAGCGCCAGCTCTGGCTTAGAAACTGAATGGTCACTCCCAGGGGAAATCAGGAACCGCTTCCTTCTGGTTTTTCAATATCAGCCTTTTTGTCCCTGGTCAGTGGTTGACCTTGTGTATGCCTCTTTAAATATTCTTGATTTAATGTTCTCTGTTGATTGTAGACATCATCGAGGTGGCTAAGCCTAAGGGTTTGTCCGGATGTAGACAGCACCTTGGCTGTTTGCTTGTTTGCTTGTGCCCTGCCTGCTGAACATTGCCAGGCCCACCGAGGTCCGCCCTCCTGTCTCCTACACTCAGTGCTCTCGGGACTACTTTAGACACAGGCAGCAGACAGCATGGGGTTGCATGTCAGGATGTCCTGTGGAAGTTACAGACGTGGGACTCACAGGTGGGGATCAGCCCTATAGCTTTTCATCTGCTGTTGGCAGTGGGGTGGCCACGGCAGCCACAGTTGCATCCCCACACTTTGCATTGGTTTGTTCTGGTAGATGCTGGTGGAAGGATGTCAGGGACCTGGGAGGAGTGGGGTTCAGGCTTCACCCTCTGAGCAGCTCCTTCATGTCCCATGGTGGCTGCACCTGTGCTTTTCACCTGTGATGGGACTTCCTGTGTCAGTGTGGCATCAGCCACGCCTGCTCTGTTTAAACCGTGGTCATTCCCATGATGTTGGGTGGATTCTCTGTTGAGGTTCTTGCCATTCCCTGTTGGCTTACAGTGGCTGGCACCTTCTGGTCACTGGTCACTTCTCTTGAGAGAACACGGCCCACTCTCAGATTTGATGTTGCTCTGTGTTGTAGAAGCTCTGTATTCTGGCCAGCTGTGACTGGCAGGTGTCTTCCTTTTGTCCACAGTTGTTTTCTTACTTGTGTCCTTACGTACGAAGACCTCACATTCTTAGGAAATTCGGTAACCTGGTTTTCCCTTTTTTGGTTTTTTGAGACAGGGCTTCTTTTCTGACAGAGATCCTCCTGCCTCTGCCTCCCGAGTGCTGGGATTAAAGGTGTGCGCCCCCACCGCCTGGCCTGGTTTTCCCTTTTTGTTCATGACTGTAGTGTCAAGTCTGTGACTCAGTTGTCTGCAGTCATAGAGGCTCACTTCCACATTGCTGTTCATCATTGAAGGAAGTCAGGACAGGAACTCAAGCAGGAAAGGAAGCAGGAGCAGATGCAGAGGCCATGGAGGGTCTGGCTTGCTCCCCATGGCTTGCTCAGCCTGCATTCTTACAGAACCCAGGACCAGCAGCCCAGGGATGGCTCCACCCACAGTGGACTGGTCCTTTCCCATTGATCACTAATTGAGAAAACAGCTGGATCTCATGGAGGCATTCCCTCAGCTGAGGCTCCTTCCTCTGATGATTCTAGTTTGTATAAAGGTGATATGCAAACCCAGTACAGAGGCTGACCCTGGGCTCTACACAACTTTTGTAGTTGTGGGCTAATTTGGTACTGGGGAAGGAGCCTGGGCTTCACACATGCCAGGAAATGCTTTCTGCTGTGGAGCCCACACCCTCCAGGGCCAGTGTGGTTTCACACTTGCTTGTTTTTTGAGACAGGATCTCACTATGTAGCCCTGGCTGGCCTGGAGCTCACTGTGTAAATCAGGCCCCAGTTGGCCTTCTATTCACAGAGATGAATCTGTCTCTGGAGCGCTGGGATCAATGGCTTGTGCCATCATGCCCAGCTTCATTTTTATGTATGTACATGTTATTTTGCTGATTTATTTTGTGTGTATGCTCATCGGGAGGCCAGAGCCCAGTGTATGAAAATCCATTCTCACCTTCTACCATGTGGGTCCTGGGGATCAAACTTAGGCTTAGCAGTAAGCAACTTTACCTGTTGGACCATCTTGCTGGACTGTTTCATTTATTTTAATACAGCCCAGGGTCTCGGCACAGGGAATGATGCCTCCTACAGTGGGCAGGTTTCTCACTTCAGTTAACCTAGTCAAGGTAATCTGCACAGGCCTGTCGGAGTCCTGACTCCAGGTAACTCCAGATCTCATCAAGGTGACCGGCCATTAGATTAGCCGTCACAGCTCACACCTGCAGCTTCAGTGGATGCATTAGTGCTGTAGCTTAGGTGCGTGTGGTTTCCCATGCATCCCTCAAGTCATGTGCAGTCAGCTTGTCATTGCTCTGGTGGGCACTTCCAGCTTTGGTAAAGGGGGCATCCTCACCTCACTCCTGGTTTTAGGGGAAATTTCCAGTTATTACCATGGAATGGCATGTCCACTAAGGGTCTATTGTAAATAGCCATTCCTGGATTAAGGAAGTCTAGTTCTAAAACTGAAAAACAAACAGAAACTTCCTGCCCACAGCATAGCTCAGGGTTTGCACACATGGTCCTGTGCAGTGTCTGCGCACAGCACCCGTGAGTGTGCAGGGCCTCAGCAGCTTCTGTGTCAGTTCGATGGGAGCTGTCTCCTGACCACTGAGGAGGTGGCAGGGCCTAACACAGAGCTTTCATGTGTCACACCTGCCCTACCTTCCTGTGCAGTTCTCTTTTATGATGAAGTAGTATTAAATTTTGTCAAAGGCTCTTTCTCTGCCACTATTGAGAAAACGATGAGGCTGCTCCCTTCCTGTCTCCAGTGCAGGTAGCTTTGTGTGCTCTGCCTTGCACCCCTGGCCTCACCCTGGGTCTGTGCTGTATACTGTCTCACAGCTTGAGTCCAACTGCTCTCCTGGTGTTTTCCCAGGGCATTTGGATCTGTGTTCATAGGCAGTGTTGGTCGGTGGCTTCCGTGGTGTCCTTGGTTTCTGTATAGGTTGATGCCAGCCACATAGACCATGTTAGGGAATGGCTGCCCTTCTTCTCACCCTGTGGACCTCAGTAGGATGGGCTGTTGTCTTTGCGTGTTCAGTAGGGTGTGCCAAGGAGGCTTTGTGGTCCTAGAGCCTTGTCTGTCTGTGGCAGGATATGTTTATAGTCCCAAGCTGGTCTAGAATCCACTGTCCTCCTGCCTCAGCCTGCCCAGAGATGCAGGGGTCGCCTCTGACCTGTTGTTTCCAGGGAGTTCCTGACAGCTGCCCGACTCTCTTGTGTGTGGTGGATCTTTTGAGGATCTCTACTTTTTTGTGTGTGGGACATTTTATATGTTTGAGTGTTTGCTTGCATATCTGTCTGCCCAGCAAGTGTGCCTGGTGCCCAAGGTGGCCAGAAGAGGCTCTTAGATCCCCTGGGCTTGGAGGCTGATGGGTCCTGGGAACCAAAGCTGGATCCTCTGAAGGAGTAGCTGGCACTCTCCCTGCCGAGCCGGCTCTCTTCTGGGTTGTTGGCTTTGCTGCAGGAAGATGCCTGTTTTCTCCAGATGACTAGTCTGTCCATGCCTGTAGTTCGTAGTGTGTCCTCTTAGACTTCTACTTGACTGTGTGTGCTGTATGGAGGCCAGAGGTCAGCATAAGTGTCTTCCTCTGTCACGCCCCACATTTAAAAAAATTAGTTTACTTTGTCTTTTTAAAGTAGGATTTTGTTTTCTTAAATTTTTCTTTATTTTTATGTGTATGGGTGTTTTGCCTGCATGTATGTCTGTGTGCATGCCTGGTGCCTGCGGAGGCCAGAAGAAGGCATCAGATCCCTGGAACTGGAGTTACGGTTGTCATGAGCCACCACGTGGGTGCTGGGAGTGAAACCCGGGTCCTCTGCAAGAGCAGTTGGTGCTCATAACCACCGAGCCACCTCTCCAGTCCCTCTTAATTTCTGACACGTTCACTGAACCTGAGCTCGCTGGTGGCTGGGCAGGCTGATGGACAGCCCTCAGGGCTCTCCTGTCTACTTCTCCATGGCTGAGGTTGCAGGCATGTGCCACCGTGTCTGGCTCACGCGGGGACTGGAGATCTGCATTCAGATCTCTGTGCTTGTGGGACAGGCACTTGACCCTCCACCTTGCTGGCATTTCCTAGTTGTCTGTGGTTTGAGTTGTTTGTATGTTCTGTTTTAAGAAGCTATCTTACGTTTTTTTCTTTTTATTTTATGTGCAAGTGTGTGTGCCTATGCCTGAGTATATATGTAGGCACCATGTATACAGAACCTGCAGGGGTCAGAAGCCAGTGCTGGGTCCCATGAGTGCTCCTAACTGCCTGATGTGCTGCCTCCTGGCAGATTGGTCTCATCTGCCCCAGGCTGGCTACAGTGAGTGTCACCAGACAAGCCAGTTGGGATTGAATTAGTCCCCATGTCATCTCTGCTCTAAATGGAGTTTTTCTTTTTATTCTGAGTCGAGGCCTCACTCTATAGTCTAGGCTAGCCTGGCCTTTGAGTCAAGGCCTCACTCCATAGCTCAGACTAGCCTGGTCTTGGCCTCCTCCCCTCTCAGCCTCCTGCACACTGGGATGACAGGCACTACCCTGTGCCCAGCTCCCTGGTGACTCTTGTCTGAGTCTCTGCTTGCTGAGGAGTGTATCCCACGGTTTCAGCCTGGCATGAGGCTCCCGGCCCTCCCCTGTCTCCATGGAACAGCTGGTAGTCCTTCTTCCTGGGGTCCCATGGCGCCCCCCCCCCCCCCCCCCGTTCTGTTGCTGAACCCTGTGCTGTCATGGGAGCTGCTTCTCGTGTTGTGGTTCAGAGAGCAGCCCCATGTTCCATCTCCACCTCACAGTTTCCCTGTCCCTGCCCAGGGGACCTCAGGGCCTTACACTGCAGGGCAGGAGGTTGGGGCCAGGGTTGTGCCCTGTTCCCTGTGCATGCTTGGGGACTGAACCAGGAAAGCCTTTCTCATGGCCACACTGATCTCTGGCTAGTTCTGAGGTAGTTGGCCCGTGCTGCCAGCCACACGCCAGCCCAGTGAGTCCCCATCTTGGTTTAGTTGTGCACCTGGAGGCTGGTTGGTCTGAAGTGAGGATGGACGGTGTCGGTCCCATCTGTCCTCAGGTCTGCTGGGTCCAGTGAGGGCACTGTCCACAGTCCCACTCAAGGAGTCACATACTCACTGCAGTTGCACTCTGTAGGGCCTTCGTGTTGGGTCTATAGTGGTTCTGATCCCCCAGTCCCCAAACACAGCCTGTTGAAATCACCCTGGCAGCCTCTCATCTGTTCTCGGTCTCCACGAGCATCAGTGTGAGCAGCCCTTGGCTCTGTCTTTGCTGTGTGTGGGTCTGGGCCTGGCTTGGCAATGGATGCCATTGTAAACACTTGCCACTGGGCTCCAGTTTATCAGGGCAAGATGTATGTGAGCTGTGGTTACTCCAGGTCCCAGGCCTTACGTAGGTGTGCTCTGGCTCCCTTCTTGTTGAGGGAATTTCCAGCATGTAATCCCCCACCTGAGCTGTGCACAGTGCGGCGCCTGAGGCTGTCCTCACCGCCCTGCTCTCGCAGTGTCCCTCTGTGGCCACCAGTCCTCCTTCCTTCCTCCTGTCTGTTGGCTTTATTTTGGGTCAGGGCTTTGTGCGCACTGGCTGTCCTCAAGTTCTGTGTGGCGAGGGTGACAGCGCTCTCCTCATGCGTGTGCCCTGCGCTTGCGGGGTTCATCGATTTGTTCTCTTTTCTGAGAGAGTTGTTTATTTTTGTCTCCTGTGCATGAGTGTTTGCCTGTGTGTATATCTGTGTGCCATGTGTGTGCCTGTGCCTGTACAGACCAGAAGAGCACGTTTGTTATCAGGCAGTTCTGAGTCATGATGTGGGTGCTGGGGACAAGTGCTCTTAATCCAAGCCACCTGTAGCCTAGGCAGTGGGTCCCTAAACTGTCTCAGGTTGCTCCCACTATCACACAGGGCCCTCTGTCCTCCTACAGTGTCTGCTGCTGTTGTGGTCTTGCTCTTGCCGTGACTTCACTGGCCCCACACACCCAAGGGCCTCCTGTCCTCTTCAGGGTGGAGGACATTCCTCACTCGCTGTAGCAGGAGGGGTGCCAATGCACACTGGGGGGCGCTAGAGGGAGAGCTTTCCACCAGGCCTCTGGGAGGGTCCTGTGGGTGTGGGCAGTGAAGCGGAGCTGTAGCTACATGTGGCCTGGCTCTCTGACCAGATGCCACTGGGGCTCAGACAGTCCCCGATGCTGCGGAGACCTGGGCACATAGCAAAGCCTGGTGGCACAGGCGAACCAGGGAGGGCAAGAGAAGAGCCCATAGGGCACAGAGGGTGCCAACGAGCTATGAGGAGAACGTGACAGAGCTCGGTGTATGCAGTGTGCAGTTTGTAGTATAGAAAAGTTTAGAATCTGTGCACAAGTGGAGAGAGACCTGCCAGCTGTGGGCTCGCCTGCAGTGCCTTTTCTCTCTGCTCCCAGAGTGTTTGGACGTGAGCCCTGGCAACTCACCAGCTCAGAGTGTGTCCTGTAAACAGTCCACTGCGTGTCTGTAGGAGATAAGACTGTGGCACCTCATCAGAGTGTCTGCAGACTTACGCTGCAGCAGCCTTAGCGTCTCGTACATGCGCTTAGTGGTGCCCCATAGATGGTCAGTGTGTCTGATGTGGGGGCTGAGGGTAGAACCCACGACCTCTCACATGCCCTGTTATTGAGCCCTACCCAGGCCAGGTGTGTGTTTGTTTCTATCTGTCTGTCTGTGTCTGTGTGTGTCTGTCTTGTTCTCTGTGTGCTTGTATGTCTTTCTGATGGTTTTCCTCTTTGTATGTATGTATTTTACTAGTCTATTTTGCTTAGGATTTAAATCAGCAATCAGGACAGGCCTTGGCTCTTTGGCTGGGTCTCAGAGCCTCTTCAGTCCTCCCCTCCCTCCCCTCCCTCCCCTCCCTCCCCTCCCTCCCCGCCACCTCCCACCCTTGTTCACTCTCCCTCATCAGCATTGAGTGATGTGGCTTGTCATGCAAGCGCATGATGCTGAGGAAGGCCTGGTTATAGCATCTCTTGTGACTTTACACTTGAATCTGGGTCCTCTGTCCTGTTCAGATTTACCAGACTGCGCGTCTGTGGAGCCTAGGCTTACAGCATGCGGGGTCTTCATGGCGGCTGCTGTTCTTTCACACCAGGGTGGAGAACGGGTTCGGGTGCTTGGACCAGCCTGCCCCGAAGCCCTGCTTCCTGAACTGTGTAGACTCCTGGCCTCCTTGGCACCAGCACTGGTCCGGCCAGTTGGGCTGCATTGCAGTTGACTGAAGCTGAGTGAGGCTGGCTCACTGCCCACTGTGGCGGGTACAGGTGGCTGCAGTGCACGCACGGGAGGCCTGTGGTCAAGCTGCTTGGAGTTGAGCAGCCTGGGGACTGGCTGAAGTGACTGTGGACCTTAACCTTGGGGAGCTGGTTTGCACACTGCTGGCCCTCACGCCTTGGAGTATAGACCCATCTCCACCTCTCAGATGCTGCGTCACCAGGGAGGCCCCTGTCTCCCTCAGTCCTCCCCCACCTGTCCTGAGTCAGCACGGTGACTAAAGGGGTAATGCGTCCCAGGCTGTTCTCCCGGTTACTACATGGAGAACAGGGCTTAGCCAGGAAGGAGCTTGCCATACTGGCCCGAGGGCTTGGCCACCCTCAGGAAAAGTTGTGTGGCATGTGTCTTTAATCCCTGTGCTAGGGATGGAGACCCAGGAACCCTTGAGATGCAGTGACCAGCTAGCTGATAATTGGTAAGTCCAGATTCAGTAAGACCTTGCCTCACAAAATAGGGTGCAGAACAACTGAGGAAAGCGTTGATTTTACACAGCCATGTATGTGTGTGTGTGCACACACACCCAAGAACTTAGCCCCTCCCCTTACAGTCCTTGTTGGTGCTGTTGGGCCAGCTGTGCACAGCCCTTCCAGGCACTTGTGGAGAGTGGCAGCAGGGCACAGTGGGGTGCAGTTGGCTGCTCCCCTCTTGGTGACTAGACTGGTGGGCAGTCCTCTTCCCTCTCCTCACTGCCGTCTCTGAGCCCCCCTCAGCCACCCCAGGCCCTCCTTCAGCTATCCCCTCCCTGCCTTCAGTGCTCAGCTCATCTGCTGAACACCAAGGGGTCCAGTTGGTACTGTCCGTCCCACCCACGTGGGGTGCTGGCTCATCTTCTGGGTACTAGGGCTTGATGGAGCCCAGGGCACTGTCTGAGCTCACATCTGTGCTGTTGCCTAGCTGGCTGGACCCAGATCCTGTGTGCACAGTAGCAACAGCCCTCTTCTGTTCTCCTTGGCCTGCTCGTGTTTCCCAGGCTACGTCCATTGTGTAGGGAATTCAGGGTGAGTGCCAGGTCATCTCCACAGCCAAGACGGGGGCCCCCTCTGAATGATGTCTGGGATCTCGTTAGGGGCAGCCAGGTGAGGGAGCCACTGTGAGATGCTGCTGGCTTCTTGTAGAGGTGGCCAGACCACCTGTTGCACCTGTCCCAGCCTGTCTCATCTGCTTTGTGTTGGGGCCAGTACCCATTCATCTAGGCTAACCTCCTGTATGTTCCTCAGGCTGTGCAGAAACTCATGTATAAGTTCGGGGTCCCGGCCCTCAAGGTTAGCCTCACCCCCTATTGCCCTTCACTCGCAACTCCTAGAGACCCGTCCAGTGTCAGCTTTGCTATTTGATGAACAAGGACACCCAGGGGCCACTCTGCTGCTGTGTTAGGATGGCACATGGCTGAGTCCCTGCTGTGAGTCACCCTGGGTTCCCAGAGGTTACATAGCCACCATTGAGCAAACTGAGACCTGCACATCCTGGGGAGCCAGGACGGCCCTGCCCTCCCCTCACTTACTGGAGGAGCTCTTGGCAGGCTGGAGCCATGGCTGCCAGAAAGAGGGTCACTCTGGACTGGGTCCTGCCCTCCTGCTGCTTGCAGAGGGTTCCTGTCGTGCATCCTGACTTTCTGTGTCATGGTTGGTAGGATTGCTTTTGTTTTCTTGGAGTTGAGTCTGTTTTAAATCTCACAAGTTAGCTGATGTGAAGCTCGCTGTGCTTCAGTGGGTGTGATGTTGCAGCTGCTGTCGTATCTGGGAGTGGGTCCAAAGGCCTCCCATCACTCAGAGAGGACTGGTCCTTCCTCCATCAAGGATGTCAGTGTAGCTGTGCTCTCCCGCTAAGACCTCCAAAGAGGAAATCAGAAGGAGAGGGGCTCTTGAGTCTGGCCATCACATGCCCAAGAATGCCCAACACCTGGGACTGTGTTGGCTGACTAGCCACTCCCCACCATGAGTGGGATGGGAGACCAGAGCCTCTGGTGTTCGGCTTGGAGGTGTCTGCATGCCCAGTGCTTGGCAGCTGTGGTGATGACCACTTCCCAGCCGTCATGAATGGCTGCAGCAGTTACAGCTCCCAAATGGGCCTTGGGCATCTTGGATGTCAGGGCCCCCAGTTTACAGCTGCCAGTGTCACAGGGCTTGGACCTTCAGGTCTCAGCAGCTTCTGGAACTTTTAGGGACCAGGACTATCCCTGGTTTCTTGTCCCTGGTTTCTTAAACCTGTTGCCATCTCCTTCCATCTTGTGGGTCCTCAGGCTGCCAAGCCAGCTCCTGCTGAGCCACCTTGTGGTTGCAGGGTGAGGTGGTGGGGTTCATTTCCATTTTCCTTCATGCTGCTGTCTGGTTGAGGAGGTTGTTTTGCCTCCGTGTAACTGTCCTGACACCCATGTCACAAGTCAGTCGTCTGCCCTGGGGATGGGGACGGGTATGGTCATGTTCTCCTCATCCCAGCACTCAGGAGGTGGGATCCGGAGTGTTGGGGGTTCAAGGCCACCGTGGGACTGTAGTTTGTTTACGCAACATCACCTGGCAGCAGGGCCTCTAGTTACCCTGAGGATGGTTCCTCTTGGCTTCTGTACCACTGCACACAAAGCCTCTGGGTTTTGGTTTCTGTGGTGGTTCCCGAGGACCTCCTGTGGTAAAACCATGTGATCTGACCCCCACTCCTGCTCAGCTCACAGGGTGGCCTTGGAGTGGGAGCAGGTCTAGGTTGAGACCGAGTAGTGTGTATTTGGAGAGAGGAAGGAAAGAGCAGAGAGAGCCTTGCTGTATGAGGCTTGAGGAGCAACCTCTGGTGCTTTGCACATTGAAGGGCATCCCAGAGGCTCTGCGCCTTCTTGGGAGTGAAGGGCCCTATTGTTTCACTTGGTTTTTTGAGACAGACGGGGTTCTCTCTATGTAGCTTTGGAGCCTGTCCTGTACAGTGCTCTGGCTTCCTGCTCACTGGTGATGGACTTCCATGGTCTATGTTCTAGGAGGAGCCGAGGAAGGTCTGCTTCACCTACGACCTGTTTCTCAACCTGGAGGGCAACCCTCCTGTCAACCACCTGCGCTGTGAGAAGCTCACCTTCAACAACCCTACCACCGAGTTCCGCTGCAAGCTGCTGATGGCTGGCGGGGTGAGTGCGCCTGCCCGCCACCTCTGCTCTGCCATGCTGGCTGCTGCTGTGGCTGGGCCTGTGCGGCCCTTAACTGGCGGGCCCGCAGCAGCCTGAGGACGTGGAAAGGGCAGACAGCTACCGCTGGCCTGGCTGCTGAAGGAGAAGGTGGCAAAGCCACCTGCCATGACCTAAGGTCACAGGGCATGCCCAGGTGCTAGCCTAGGCCTGTGATGGTCTGGCAAGGGGTGTGAGGATATGGGGAGGGGCAGTTGGTGTAGTCTGTGTGGGTGTGGGGTAGTTTGTATAAACATGGTAGTGGTTGATGGTTGTGTGTGTGATTATGCATGGAGTGTGGTGTTCTGTTGTGTCATGTGTTATTTGAGGTCTGTGTATGTATGTGGCACATGTAGTTGTAGTGTGGAAGGTATGTGTCTTTTGTTGTGCCTGGTGCTCAGAGTGTGTGTTTAATGTAGGGGTGTGTGTTCTTGGCAGGTTATATGTGGTACCTACTTAAGACAGCGTGATATTCTGAGCTGTGTGCGCATTGTGTGTGGTATGTTGGGAGCATGAAGTCAAGGTGTATGGGCTGTGTGGTGTCATTTGATATGTGTTTGAAGTGTGTGTGCATGTGTGTCAGGGCTTGTGTGTAGTTGTCTGTGGTGTGTGTGTGTGTGTGTGTGGAGAGAGAGAGAGATGTGAGGGATGGTCTGTGGGGTGTGTATATGTTTTTGTGTGGTGAGGTGTGTGGATCTGTGTGGTATTGGAGAACTGTGGGGCTCTGTGATGATATCTGAGTGTGTGGCCAGCCCTCTTCTCCAGGTCCATGGATCAGGTACCCCTTTTCTCTTGGTTCTGTATAGCCAGGTCTCACAGGAACTGCCTTCCTCAGAATGGAAGTGGTTGTTCCCAGTCAAGGGTTTGAGTGGCTTCGGAACCCTGCATGCTTTCTATGAAGCTCTCTGCCTGCCTGCATGGTGGTAGGGCAGTGGCAGCCTAGGATGGACTCGTAGACAGGATGCGGCTCAGCCCTCCTGGGATGGCTGAGGGTGTGTGGGTGTGTGCAGAGGCTGCTCCGCCCTGCTGCCCTACACTAGGAGCCGCGTATCCACAGCATATGTAGGCGTCCCCAGGGCCCCAGGTCAGCTTCTTGGGAGCGTCAGTGTCTCAGGCCTCTCCAAGCCTCTCAGGTGCTTGGGGAGGTATTACCAAGCCGTGGAGAAGGTTCTCGGGACATCACCTGGACACAGCGTGGGAGGAGCGGGGGAGCTCTGTCCAGCCGGCCTCGAAGAGAGGCTCCAGAGAGGTCCCAGAGTGTTCCTAGGGAACTGGCTAGCCAGACATTCTGCAGCCTCGGGTGGCCTGGCTATGGGACCATGGCTCTCAGGTGACTCCCAGGACCAGGTAACTGTGGCCCCGTGTATCTGGAGGGTATGCTTGTCCAGGAGCTGTGGGCACTGGGGAGCTGGAGATGGCACCATGCTAGGGTCCTGTGTCCCTGCAGTGGCTCAGGATCTGTACTTGACTCTGTCCCTAGGAATGACCAGACTCTGGTCTCCACTGCCCTAGCCGGGCAGCCAGCAGTGCTTAGGCTTATCTGCTTATAGCCTGGGGCTGTTTGCGACATGTAACCTGGCTCCTGGGGCGGCTGCTCTGTGCGCCATCCCTACCTGGCCTCGAGCATCTTGGCAGGGAACACAAGCTGCTGGCCCTGGAGGCCAGGCCGGCTGGCAGGTTGGAAAAGAATCAGGCCATGCAGGGCCATCCAAGTCCATCTGCCCTGTCCTGGAAGCCGCTTCCTCACGGGACCACTGTCCTGGGGCTCAGGCCTCCCAGGTGCTTCTAGGAACTGGTGTTCATGAGCCCAGCTGGGGACACAGCCTCTGTAGGAGCCTCACCTCTGTTGTGGTTGGGCAGGCCCCAGTGAGCAAGTCAAACGAGGGCAGGTCAAGTTACTGCCTTCTTCCAGTGTGGTGTCATGTGACTGGGACATCAGCTTCCCCAGATGAAAGGTGTGCTAGTTGCAGAGCCCAGGTGCCCGGGGCTGAGCACCACCTCTTCGGCCAGCCTGAGCCCTTTTCTTGAAGCCCCCCATGCTGCCCTTCACGCGGTGTCTTGGCCTCTCTATGTGAACTTGATGTTTTGAGGCCAGTCCCAAACTGCTGCGGGTGTCTTGGGAGCTGCTGAAGCAGGGAGGCACTTCCTGGGTGTCAGGCCAGCCCTCATCCCAGCCTGTGACCCTGGGCTGGCCAGTGCTCGCAGCGGCCCCAGCTCTGGTCACTTCAGCTCTTCTCTTGCCCGGTCTTGTCCTTGGTCCTGTTCTTGGCCTCTGCCTTGCTGCTCAGGCTCTGTGTGGCCAGGTGCAGCCACCTGTGCCTGAGGTGAGGAAGGCTTGTCCCCAGCTGCATCTGTGTTGATCCCCCAGAAGCCACTTTGCTACTGCCAGCTTCTGCCTTCCTGCTGTGCCTCCCTCCAGCCTCCTCCTCAGTGCTCAGTGCAGTCTGTGGCCCCAGCTGCATCTCTTGCTTTGCCACAGGCCCTGAATCTTCTTCGCCAGGGCTCCAGTCTGCTGGCCAGGGTCCATCCTGAAGGCCTTGAGGCCATCTTGGTCCCCGCTGCTCTCCATCACAAGGACAAACCTGTGACTCTTCTGGGCAGCTGGCCTCCGGCTCCCTTCTCCCTCCCCAGGAGGCCAGCTCCACGGCCGCCAGCCCATTGCTGGCGCCCGTGGATAACCTCTGTCTCTTCTTTGTCACTAGGTGATGGTAATGCCCGAAGGAGCGGACACGGTGTCCAGGCCCAGCCCCGACTACCCCATGTTACCCACAATTCCACTCTCTGCCTTCTCTGACCCCAAGAAGAACAAACCGTCCCACGGCTCCAAGGTTAGTGAGGTGGAAGGCCAGTGTTGCGGAGCATGGGCCTGGCCACTGGCAGCTGCAGGCCATTGCCACCGTCCGCTGAGCCTGGCCCTGCACACCTGCCGCCTACATCCCGAGCCTCTGCTCCTGCTCCTTGTTGCTTTGCTAGCTAGCGTGGCAAGGAGTAGTGCTTGTGATCCGGCTGCTTCTCCTGCGCCCTGCTCCTCTTGAGTCGGGCCTCCGGGGCCCTCTTTCCTGTCCAGCGGTCATTTGCCTCTGGTAACTGGGCAGGGCGTTTCCATCAGTGGTCCCTTGGCTACCTTCTCGGTTCCAGCAAAGCCAGGCCAAACCTGCCCATGCCCCTTCGGGTCTGCTGGTCAGCAGTGCTGGCATGGAGCCGATTAGGGGGATGCTGGGAGTAGTGTGTGTGAAACTGAGCTGAATCTCAAGGACACACATTTCATCTCGTCACTCAGCCCTCCGGAACGTTCTCACTGGGCCTCCTGGAGCAGCCACCCCAGCCACAAGCTGGCCAGCGCTGTCAGCACCACCATGACATCTGACCCCAGAACCCGGGGCCTGTCCCTCACGACATGGGGGCTTGGCCTTCTTGGGACCCTCGCTGGGTGACTGCTGACCTTATGTGTGTCCTTCATTCGGCACTCTTGCTTCACTTGCCTATAGGGCATTATCAGCGGGGCATCCCCGTGAGAGACACCCTTGGGCCATCTTATCCATGGGCACCACAGCAAGAGACGCGAGCACCAGGGCAGGCTCCTTCCAGCTCTTTCCACAAGGCTAGCAGGCCTGTGGCATCCTCAAGCTGGTCAGCATCTTGGAGTCCTAACCGGATCCTGATGTCACCCCTCACTGACCTTTGGTCGTTGGAGGAGAGGCCAGGCTTTGCTAGCAACCTGGGGCTTCTCACCCAGCCCTTGTTTGAAATCCACGGAAGCATTGAGGCTAAGGGTGCTCTGTCTCCTGTGCAGGTCCTTCCTGGCGGCAAGCCTTCTCTAGCCACTGCTGGGGGCGCTACATTGGGCCCCTCAGATTTCTAGGCAGCGCAGTCTCTTCTCTTTGGAGGACTCTCCAGAAGCCCCAGCTGTAGAGCATGGTCCAGACCTGAGTGTCAGCCCCTGAGCTACCCTGGTTGAGCAGTCTCCGGTGGCCTGCGGCAGGAGCCAGGCTCACCGAGACCTGTCCCCTGGAGGCGCCAAGTCTTGGCAGCCTCTCTGAAGTGCACTTCTTTACTGTTGAGGAGAGAGGGCAGCATCGAGCCTGTGAGAGCCCCTCCTCAGTGACTGCTTTCGCAGGGTTTGAGTTGGGTCTCACTGTGGAGCGCTGGCTGCTCTGGAACTCCAGAGTTGCCCCGGTGTGGCCCCAGGAAAGTGGCTCTTGTCAACCACTCACAGCTGTGGGCACATTGTCATCGGCCACTCTTGCCCCGCACCCCTGCAGGCTTGTCCTCTGCAAGAGAGGATGAGGACTGCGCCCTTCCCGTTTCTCGCCTCCCTTGTCGCTTGCTGGGGCACAGTCCTCCCTCCCCCAGTTGCTGTGGTGCACTCATCGCCAGGCCTCATGCCAGCCTCAGTGTCGTCGGGTTTGCACGGGCCACAGTCCTGAGGCAGCGTCCTCTGTCCCTAGACATCTGAGTGGTCCAAACGTGCTGCAGAGCCCCCCTTGCCAGGGGCTTACCCCACCAGCTTGCTGTCCTTTGTGGTGCTTTTGGAAATATCTGGGTCCTGGGGTCTGGCCTGCGTGGGAAGAGCTGTCACCTGGTAAGCTCGGAGCTGTTTCCTGGCCACTGCCGTAGCTCCTAGAGAGGAGCTTAGAACCGGTGGAGGCATTGAGCACTCCAGGATGGTCTTGGTGACTGGGTGTGGAGAGGACATAAGGGAGTGCTGCCTGCCGGGCTGCGACCCTGCTGGCAGTCATTGTGGGCACTGGGCATCCCCACTGGTCCCATGGCTAGGACAGGACTGCTCTGCCTGAGTGGGGCTGTGCCTGTCAGCCTGAGCCCTCTGGACTCCTAGGTCTAGCTATAGAAGAACCATCTAGGTCATCTGCCTTGCGCTATGCCCACCCTGTCAGCTTGGAGGTGCTGGCTGCCCAGCTCAGCTGCAGGGTGGATTCCGAGCTCCGAGGACGTGGACTGGGGCCTCAAGGGAGGCTGACGACACCTTCCAGTCAGTGCGCCTCGGTCTCCCAGATGTGGGTAGCTGCGGGCGCTGGTGGTCATAGTGGCCCCACAGGTTTGTGGGCATGGCTCTGCTGTGTCTGTAGGCTGCATCCTTTTACTCTGCAGATTCTCTCTCCACATTTCAGACAGGTGCATCAGCCTTTGCAAAGTCCGGCAGCCCCACGGTGCTGCTAACACGTCTTCCTCACCTTCCTTGCCCTTGGCCTTGCAGGATGCCAACAAGGAGAGTGGCAAGGCGTCCAAACCGCACAAGGTGGCTAGGGAGCACCGCGAGCGGCCACGCAAGGACTCAGAGAGCAGGAGCTGCTCCAAGGAGCCGGAGCGCGAGCCCAGGAGTGCCAAGGACGCTGCGCGCAAGCTGCCCAAGGAGGAGAAGGCCCCAGCACCCAAGGCTGCCTTCAAGGAACCCAAAATGGCTCTAAAGGAGGCGAAGCTGGAAAGCCTGTCCCCCAAGGGGGTGTCCCAGCCCCCTACCCTGCCCAAGGCCTCCAGCAAGCGGCCCGCTGCCACGGACTCACCGAAGCCCAGTGCCAAAAAGCCTAAGAAGAGCGGGTCGAAGGGGGCACGGCGTGCCCCCGGCACCTCGCCCCGCGCTGCCTCCTCCTCCTCCTCCTCCTTCTCCGACAAGAAGGTGGCCAGGGACAAGAGCAGTAGCAAAGGTGACAAGGGGAAGGTGGAGAGTGAGTCTCGGGAGTCCAAGCGGACCCAGCAGGCTGAAGACTCAAACTCAGAGGATGAGGCCTCCTTCCGGTCAGAGGTGAGCAGGTGGTGCTGGGTGCCCTTTCCAGGCTGCTGTCATCCCCTGCACCAGCTCTTCCCCACCCACACAGTAGTAGCTGAGGTCCCTAGGTGGTATGGGCCACGTGGTTCAGAGCCCCAGCCCTGGTGCCACCCACTGGACAGGCTGTGGCTTTGGTGACTAGCCAGACGACTTCAGGATCAACCAGACAGTTTGCCTTCTGAGAGCTTGCCTTCCTGGGGGATCTTGGTCCTGCTCTCCCGTCAGGAGGACAAGTGATGGCCACAGAGCCACCTAGAGCTCTTTCTCTGGGGGTCTCCTGTACCCTACACCTGCCCCACATGGCAGGGTACAGGTGCGGTCTACCCATTCCTGGGGGACTGCCTGCCTGTGTCAGGGCCGTGGGCTCCTAGCTGTAGAGGTGAGTGCTCCGTGCCCTGAAGTTCTGGCACTGACTGTGCCTGCTGAGTGCTGGTAACCTTCCACAGTCCTCAGGGAAATGTCTCCGTTCTGTGGAGCCAGAGCAGAGCAGCCTGTCAGTAGCTTCCAGGGCTCGTCACTGGAGGTGTCTCTGAAGGCAAGCACTGGGTTGTGTGGGGCCACCCCATGAGCCAGGACTCGGCCTCTGCTGTGTGAAACTGTGGCTCTGTGTGATGAAACACCCTCCTCCCAGGTGCCAAGACAGGGCGCTTAGGGCAGCTGTGGAGCCAGCCCTGCCTGAGCTGTGGACTGGTTGGTGTTCTGGTCCCAGGCAGGGAGTTCACGGGACACTCTGTGGGCACTTCCCTCTCCTGAGACCTCTGCTTCTCAGGCTGGAGTGGAGTGTAGATAGTGTGTGACCCAGGAGCACCCCATCAGAGGGCTGCCACAGCCACTGGGGCCTCAGCCAGGTGTAGTCTCCTGGGGGAAGAGATGGGCAGCTCTGAGGAACAGCTGCTGTTGTAAGCTTGGTGGTCTTGCCACTGTGCTTGGCCCTGCTGTCCACACCCCAGGCCTTTCCACCGAGGGCCATGTGGGAAGTGTGGATGCAGTAGGGCTACGGTCAGGCCCATTGGGCACCTCCTGGACCTCTCTGCTGAGAAGTTTCTAGATTCTGGTAGTCTCTGTGGTAAGAAAGGTACCAGGAGGTCTACAGGCCACCACAAGCCCAGAGGCCTTGGAGGGGCACCTCTCCCCAACAGCTCCTGGCCTGTGCCTAAGCCTAATAGGTAGGGCATCCATCAGTGGCCTGCAGGGCTGCACCCTTATAGGTGGGGAAATTGAGGCTTGAAGCTAGAGCCTGCCCTGCCTGGGGCAGTGCCCGCCAGCAGCCATCTGTCTTCATTTTGTTGCCAGGGAAAACAAGTGGGGGGGGTGTGTGCAAGGGAGGTGCCCTGGCTCCAGGCCCAGGCTGTGAAGTCCCACTCTGAGAACCTCATAGTAGACAGCAGTCATGAGTGGCTAGGGCGCATTCCCTAAGGACTGGCCAGTGGAAGGTGGGTGAGGAGAGGCCTTACAGCACACTGAGGCTCCAGTGGACCGGGCTGCAGTGAGCCCTGAGCAGGACAGTCTCTGCCTTTAGCCTGGAGTGTTCCTTCCCAGGCAGACTGGCTTACCAAAGCTGCTGAGCAGGCAGGGGCCTTTCTGCATGCCTTCTGCAGACCAGGTACTTCCCTGTCCCATGTTTTGGGCAGGGAGGAGGGCTACTTAGCTCTGGGTCCCGAGTTCTACCATGACAGTTGTGTCCTGTTCCCACACTCATCCTGTGGGACCAGGGGAGGGGCTGTAGCCACTCAGTCCCAGGTGAGGGACAGGGCCTGGGCTCCAGAAGATCTGCTGTCTCTGCTGCTGCTTTTGCTTCCTCCCATGGCTAGCCCCCCGCTGGTGTCTGCAATAACTGGTCTGTCCCTACCCATGAGTCTGTATCAAGTTCACACCCCCCACACCACATACAACATTGCACACTACAGACAACACCTTACTGCACACACCACACATGCCCTCCTAGCAGTCACTGAAGAACTCACATAGTGGCAGCCTCTTGCCTTGTCTTGTCCTGGCTGTCACTGCCCCCTGGTGGCCAAGTCCACCCCTGTGCAGCCACAGGAAGACCAGGCAAGGTGTGCCCTGCTCCAGGATGCTTGTGACACACAACTCCACCATCACTCCTGTGCACCTGGTGGGTGGTAGTGCGGCTTGGGTAGGGTCTGGACATTTGGTCATTGTCCCCAAGCCCCAGGGAAGCGTATGCTTCCTGTCCTGCACCTTGCGGTTGTATGGCTGCTTCACTGCCTCTCCTCCAACTTGCAAGATGACAGTCTCTTTCTCCCTCTGTGCTGGCCCTGACATGGGCTGAAGTCGGCCCAGTCAAGCCCAGCCAACGCCAGCTCCAGCTCTGACTCCAGCTCCGACTCAGACTTTGAGCCGTCTCAGAACCACAGCCAAGGTGGGCCTGAAGGGGAGGTGGAGCTGGTAGAAGTGGGTGGAGGCAGGTAGAGGAGGGTGGAGACGGGTCAGTAGGCATAGCCTAGGGAAGAGCAGCCTGGGAGCCTTGGGCGTAGCTCTTGATTGGGGCTGCTTGTTGCTTCAGAAAGACTGAGCCTGGGCTTGCTCTCTTGGGTCAGACCCTCCTTTGGGCTGGTATCCCTTCTCCCTGCGCTGAACTCAGTGCCCATGAGGCAGGGGAGGTCCATGCTACCAACCAGGACCAGTTCTTGGTGGTCTGGGGATTGGTAAAGACAAGTAGCTGTGCTCACCAGGAGCCAGGTCACCCCCTGCGGCCCACAGGCCTGTAGCCAGCGAGGTGCTTCCTCCTGAGGGGTGGTCACTCAGCATCGTAGGCCCAGCCTGTCCTGTCCTGTTAGGGCCATCTCTGGGTTAGGCCTGGCTGCTCCAGTGGGCCTTCGTAGGGAGGGGCATATAGGGTGGCTTCTGTGTCCTGCCTCAGGAGCCCAGGCAGGCTGTGGGGTCAGGACCAAGCATGGCCAGGCTGCCAGAGGAGCCTGCTCCCATGGTAGCAGCCACCCTTGGAGCAGGAGCTTGGCTGGGGGATGGGATCCTTGAAGCCCATACTCTCCAAGGTCCTTACCCACTGATTAGGGAGGGAGGGAACCAGCTGAATCGGCATCATGTGACCAAGGTAATTGAAGGCTTTGTGTCCCTCTGTTGCCTTGGCAACAGGAATATAAACCAAGATGCCGTCTGCAGGGGACTGGAACTGGGTTCCTCTGGAGGAAGGGGAAGACAGTGGACCCAGGGCAGGGTTTCTGAGGCACTGGACACCCTTAGAAAAGGGTGCAGGCTGGGTGGTCCCAGGCAGAGCAGAGGGGCCAGCTGGGGTTTTCAGCTTTGGTTGCTGTGATGGAGGGGTCTTGCAGGCCAGTAGCAGACCAGGAGCCTGAGGCCTGTGAGGAAGGCCAGGAAGGTGGGTGAAGGGGGGACCCTGCTGCAGGCCAGAGGGACCCTACAGGTGGTGATGAGTCTGGGGTGGCCCTTGGGGAGGTAGCCAGAGGCTCAGCTCTCCCGTTTGCCCCAAGGACCCCTGCGCTCCATGGTGGAGGATCTGCAGTCTGAGGAGTCAGATGAGGATGACTCCTCATCGGGAGAGGAGACCACTGTCAAGGCCAACCCAGGCCGAGAGTCCCGGTGAGTGGGCAGTGCCATCCCTCAGGGCCTGGGTGGTAGAGGAAGCCCACGTGTTAGGCCTTCGCTGTCAGAGCCAGGCTGAGGCACTCCAGAGCTGGCTAGGCTGTCCTTTTCATAATGGCTTGAGATGGCATCCACCACCCTGGCTTAAGGGTGGCTGCCTGTGGGAGAGCTGGGCATAGCAGAGGTGTGCTGGAGAGTGGAAGGCATGGGTTCCCAGGTGAGCCAGGGTTAGGGCAGCCTTCCCCCGTGGTGAGCATGCCCCTACCCGGGGTCCCTGGAATAGGAACCTCCGACAGGCTGAACACCGGGCTGTGACAGGCAGAGCTGGGGATGGCACAGCAACCCAGGGCTCCAGTGGCCCTGCTTTAGGGTAGTGTACCCAAGAGTTCACTGTAGAGAGGTCCTAGGAAGTTTGACACATGCTGGCGATCCTCCCTTCTCTGTCATCCAGGGCTACAGCCTTTGCCTGTTCACAGTGAGCCAAGCCCTGCTCACCCACGGGGCACCATACACCCAAGAGCCATGAGATTCAGGCCTAGCTCTCACAAGGATCTGGCCTCTGCTCACAGGGAGGACTTGACCCTTTGAGAAAAGGGGAAGCAGATTCTTGAGAGTCACACAGTCCCATCCAGAGGGTCATAGTTATGTGGTTGTCCTGGGGAGACATCATCTTCAGTGTGTCTGTGAAGGGCTGGGATTGTCCCTGTTAGGGAGGGTCATACACACAGTTTCGGCAAGGCCCCATGTCTTGCCTTGCTGCCTAAGGAGGGCTGAGCTCCAGCATCCCCAGGTACCACCTATTGAGTACAGAAAGTGGCGGAAGTGAGGGGATCCTGAGGCTGAGGTTGCCTGGTAACAGCCTGGCCTGGAGCCCAGCATGTGGCCTCAGCAAGAGCTCTGGGCAGAACCAGCTGGGAGCTAAAGGAGGAAGTGCCATCCTGGTGGATGGTTCAGTGGGTAAAGTCACCTGTCACCCCACCTGAGGACCTGGGTTTGACCTCAGAGCCTACACGGTGCAAGAAGAACTAATGCTAGGGCCTGTTGGATCCCAGGAGTGCTGTTGAGTGAGTCGGGAGACTGATGTGGCCACCATGCTAGCCTGGGGTCTTCAAGGAGCTTCCTGCATACCCTGTTACTGATACAATAGAACCAGGAGTGGATTGGGAAGTGTGGTCTAGTCAGTGAGACCTGCTGGTACCATGTGATTCGGTATCATTTCCCACTGTGGGCTAAGGGTATCTGTCACTTGGGTACTCAGGCTGGACATCATTCTTTGTGACCTTGCACAGCCTGCTTTGCAGGAGGGTTATAGCAGGAGGTGGCAGGGGCTGAGACTTGCCCCAAGGGCCTTTGGCCATCATCACACACGTGCCTGCAAAGGATTGGGGCCAGCAGAGCTGATCACTAGAGTGTGCAAGGTCAGCGTGGGGTCCTATGCAGCAGCTAGGGGTAGGTCAGCCGGCCCTGGGGCTCAGCGCTGGGCGGCTCCTCCCTGGGGTGAAGGCAGGGCAGCACGAACTCAGGGCAGCCCATCCTGCCAGTGTGGCCTAGTCTGCGTCCACTCTTGACACCACCGTCTTCTCTTTAGACTGAGCTTCAGCGACAGTGACAGCGACAATAGTGCGGACTCCTGCCTGCCTGGCCGCGAGCCCCCGCCCCCCCAGAAGCCACCCCCTCCCAGCAGCAAGGTGAGCGGGCTCAGGCTCTGAGCCGGCCGGGCTCTGGCTGTCCTGGGAGGGTTGCGGGGCCGTGCTGGAGCTCACGGGTCTGGGGTCCCCGCAGGTGTCCGGCCGGAGGAGCCCCGAGCCCTGCAGCAAACCTGAAAAGATTCTGAAGAAGGCTACCTACGACAAGGTGGGGTGTCTGGGCCTGGGTAGGTGTGTGGTTGGGGCCTTGAGCTGTGCTGCACCCGAGTGCCCCCAGCCCCTTGACTTGCTTCTCCTCAGGCTTACACGGACGAGCTGGTGGAGCTGCACCGAAGGCTGATGGCTCTGCGGGAGCGTAATGTGCTGCAGCAGGTACTGCGCCCTCCACCCCCAGGCCTGGGCATGGGCATCCAGCTCTGTCCCCTGAGTCCACCAAACCCACCTTACAGATTGTCAACCTGATCGAGGAGACTGGCCACTTCAATGTCACCAACACCACCTTCGACTTTGACCTTTTCTCCTTGGACGAGAGCACCGTTCGCAAGCTGCAGAGCTGCCTGGAGGCCGTGGCCACATGACCCTGGCCGCCTCTGTGGAGCCACGGTGGGCATGGGCACGGGAGGGGCTGGGCATGAGGGCTGGCCCGCCATGGCTCCCGCTCCCGGTACCACCCCCAGCTCGCCATGGTGCCCCGGTGCCCCTCAGTGGTTGGTGATGAAGGGGCTGCAGGCCATACTTCCACAGGAGGGGGTGACACAGGACACGCGTGGCCTGCAGCCCCTCATTCATTCTACCAGTTTTCCACTGTGGGTGGGGGCTGAGTGGCAGGTCACTGCCTGGGCCTCTCTGAGTGGCTAGGGTGACCATAGTCTTCCATGCAGTTCACAGGCCTCCCTCTGCTGGCCTGCCTCCTAGCCTCGAGGTCTGTCAGCATGGCCAGGGCTGGCCATGGACACCTGGCTCTGCCTGGCAGATGCCTGTGCCTGGTGTCCTGCCATGCAGCCTTGTGTATTGTGTATGTTCCAGGTGTGTCCAGCAGCTGGGCAGGCTCATGCCAACCGCTGCTGGAGGCACGGAGGACCTCCCCTCTAGATCCCAGGATGCCACTGCCTCTCATGGCCCCAGGCCAGTGAACACTATGATGGGCACCAGTTTCGGGTTCCCAAGGGCCACCTCTGTAGCCATGTGCCAGCCAAGCACCCACAGTTCCAAGGCTGGCTGTGCTCGGGCTCCTGGGCCACCACTCCCCATGGGCTGCCGCCTCTGCTCTCTCGCTGATCAAGTCTTTGAACTTTGAAAACATCAGCTTTTGCCAAATATGATAGGACGGTGTGTGTGAGGCAGGCCCAGCCCCAGACTGCCTCTGTCCCCGACCACATGGCCTCTGCCTCCACAGTGGGCCCCCAAGAGGCTTTGGCCCTGTGCCCTGTAAACTGCCAAGGGCCGAGCCAGCCCCTCCCATGCCTGAGCCTGGAGTCGTCGTCCCTACCCCAGTCATGTCAGTGTCTGTGCCCCAGCCAAGGCGTTTGAAAGAGACCTGAGCCCAGCTGGCCACAGCGCCGCTCTGGCGTTGCTTTCCCAGTGTGGCTTCACCCTGGAGGCCTGGCCTCATCCCAGCCTCTAAGGCTTCCCTTACCCCGGGAAAGGAGAGGCCTCCCCTGCAGCCCCCCTCCCACTCCCTCCAGCTGAGAGGAAGGAGGGTTTGAGCTCCACACCTCTTCCCAGACAGGCCGACAATACTCTCCACTAGGCCTTGTGTAGCCTCGAAGCCTTTGGTCAGAAGGCCCTGGCATCGTGGCAGCCGTTGGCATCCACATGGAGTGTGCCAGGGTCCCAAACAGCCTCAGCCCAGGGTGCTGTTCTTCCTCTTGCGGTCACCAGTGGCCCAGCCCTCCTGCTGCCCTGGGCCTTGGGGTCCAGCCCTTCCAGATGCTTCCAAGGCCCTCCTGGAAGCACCCATCTCAGTTACCTCCTCTGGCCGGAAGGTCACACCACTGTCCTCCAGAGCCACTCTGGGGCCCATGCTGGCTGTCTGGAAGCCTAAAGCAGTAGCTTGCATCCAGAGCCCTGAGGGCTCTCGGGACTAGTCCATAGGAAGGGTGGCACCAGGACTGCCCCCAGTGAGTCCCTGTGCTGCAGCCTCCTGAACCAGCTCACAACACTGGGTGCAAAAGGTATCGGATACCTGTCCCTCCTCCCCAGGGCTTCACAAGACGTGTCTCCAGGAATAGACATGTCAACGGCCCAGACGAGCCCTGGACAGAGGGACAAAGAGAGCCGTGTTTGTAATGAGCTACAGGGCTGTTTGTCCCTCATTTTAAACTTTTTGTTAAATTGTGAAATTATGGAGGAGTTTTATAGAAAATAAAGTGAGATGGGAACAGTGGGTGGCCCACCTTTGATTCAGTCTAGAGTAGAGCCACAACAGGAGCCTGGGCCGGGGGAGGTCCACAATCGTGTCGTTCCCTTGGGTGCAGGTGTTGAGGATTAGTTACAAATAGCCTGTGGTTGCAGAGGGGTGGACGGGCCAGCAGGAGGTTGGAGGTGGAGGGTGGAGTGGAAGGGTACCCTTCGCAGGGGCTCCCAAGTGCTTGTCCCAGTTCCTGCACCCTGGCAGAGCCTGTGGGCCTCTTATGTCACCCTCACTGGGTCCATTTTCACAGACTTGAGCCTCCCAGAGAGTCAGGACACACAAGCCCACGTCCTCAGCCACCTCTTGAGTCCTGTTAGCAGGTGGTAGCTGGGGATTCTTGCCGTCAGTGACAATGGACTCTTCCGGGCCTCTAGGGCTCAACACTGCCACCTGACTCATCAGGACACTGCCTGCCAGACGACACCTGCTTGCTTGTCACCCTCAGGTGGCAGGAGCCTGCGGAGATCCATAGGCGACCCAAAATTTTAAGGGCTTTGAGACATTTAGAGAAAATTGCTGCATGGGCCTGGGGACCTGGGTTCCATTCCAGAATCCACAGCCAAGTGTGTTAACTGTGCGAGCGTGTGTTGGGGGGTGCTAGTGGGGGCCAGAAGACAGCATTGGGTCCCCTAGGGCTAGAGTTGCAGGTCATTGTGAGCTACATGAAGTGTTAGGAACGTGGATCTGGATTGTGGGAGAGCAGCAAGCACTCATCACCACTGAGCCTTCTCCACCCGCTAAACCACCCCTCCCCACTGCAAACAAGAAACCAAGGGGGGGGTTCCACTGGGCTCACTGATAGCCAGTGAGGTCTGTGACTGTTTCCAGGTTCAGTAAGACACTGGTGTATGGGGGGGGGGAACGACGACAGTTCCCAAGGAGGAACAAAGGTTTGATAGCTGGTCTCCACAAGAATACATGTGCATACAGTTTTTATTAAACATGTATGCACATCAAGTTTGAATTCACTAAACTTATCAGAGTTTGTTGGAAATTTGGATCACTGAAGAATCCTGTCTTTCTATGACTAATTACCTGAGACTAGGTAGTTTATAAAGAAGGAAAGGTCTAGTGGCTTGCAGTTCAGAAAGTGAGTTCCAGTCAGGCTGCTGCATCAGCTTGGCTCCTGTTACATTCCATGCGTGGCTGGAGAGCAGGCACATGCATGAAGAGAAGGCCTGAGTCCCCATGACACACTACCACGAAATCGGGAAGCCACTCCTGGAGGCTCTGACTCCAGAACTTTCAACAGCCATGCAGGACCAAGCTCTGCAAGAGTGTCACTGAAAAATAAAATGTAAAAAAGGAAAGAGGTGTCACTGAGGACAGACCATGTTCAAACTGCAGCCTGCCTCCCACTGACCTAGCAGTCGTTCTTGGTTAGCAGTAGTTTTGTTTTGAGAATGTGTTGTGTAGTCCAGACTGACCTTGAACTCCTGATCCTCCTGCCTCCACCTCCTGAATGCTAGACTGACAAATATGCACCCTTACCCTGGTCTATGTGATGCTGGGGATGAGAGCCCAGGGCTTTGTACACACCAGATGAGCGCAGTGCCCACTGACCTGCAGCCCATGGTAGTGTTTGCCAAGCTGATGTTCTCATGAGAACATGATTACTTCCTGAGAGGCCATCCCTCCCCGGTCTCACTGTATTCTTCCTCGTGTGTTCCTGCCAGTGTCACCTACCTGATGACACAGCTACAGGACCATACCACAATGACACTGCTGTTTGGACTGTCATAACCTCTCCTTGAAATCTTACCAGCCTCAAGTATTTTCTTCCAGTAGCAGTGTGAACCAGAGGTCTTCCTGCCTGATGCTGGTCTGGACAGCTGCAATTGTCTGTGTCCACCATCATCTCCACCCAGACAGGTACAAGAGCTGCCCATACTCAGCCTTTTTTTTTCTCCTGAAGATGTAAGCGGCTTCCAACTAACAAGTCACACTGGGAGCCAGAAATGTGGCCCAGACACTGGTAGTTAGCACTTCGTGGGTAACTGTGAATGTGTCAGCTAGCTTAGAGTCAGGAAGATTGCTGGGGGTGCTTGGACCGTGTCACCAGTGAGCACATCCCAGCATGGGTGGCTGTTCCAAAGCAGTGTCCCTGGAGGTCCCTGCAGCCTCCCCTCCCCTAGTAATGTGACTGGTAATGTGTGGACACTGCCTCAAGAAACTTGTTCCTTCCACAACCTTCTGGGTATCATTTCTTCCTGCATTTTAATGAGCCTTACAGGACCCCGGGTGGTACGCTCCATTTCCTCTGTTGCAAATTCTGTGCACAGGCTGCCTCAGCTGACAGGATGTCTGACACCTGTAGTCCCCTACCCCCATCAAAGCTTGCTCATCTATGTGTCCCCAGGGCTACTCCAGCGCATGCCTTTAATCCTAGCACTAATGAGGCAGAGACAGGCAGATCTGTGAGTTTGAAGCTAGCCTGGTCTACAGAGCAAGTTCAAGGGCACCTTGGACTACACAGAGAAACCCTGTCTCCAAAAACCAAAAAAGGAAAGGCGAACAAAGAGTTCAAGCTCTTTGCTGTAGTTTGAGGTGTTGCAACCCTAGGTGGGGGTGGTTCGGTCCCAGCTGGTTCTGATGAAGACAGCATGAGATCTGAGTCGGGCTAAATTCCATGCCTACGGGCTGCTCTCAGGTCCCTTTGTTTGCCTTGATTGCACCAGCTAGGAGCATTTACACTGTCCCTGAGGAGAACTGTAGGTCTCAGCAATTCCTCAGTTTCTCATTTAGTACAGTGTTAAGAGAGCTGGCTGCTATGTTTACTTCACTGCATTCCACAAGGCTCACAACCCTCTAAAACTCCAGCTCTAGCCTAGTGAGGGGGCTGGGGGCGTGGTCAGGGTGGAGCCCCGCCTAGGATGCAGCAGTGAGGGGCTGGGGGCGTGGTCAGGGTGGAGCCCCGCCTAGAATCCCCAGTGAGGGGCTGGGGGCGTGGTCAGGGTGGAGCCCTGCCTAGAATCCCCAGTGAGGGGCTGGGGGCGTGGTCAGGGTGGAGCCTCTACCTAGAATCCTTCAGTGAAGGGCTGGGGGCGTGGTCAAGGTGGAGCCTCTGCCTAGAATCCTTCAGTGAAGGGCTGGGGGCGTGGCTAAGAACTACCCTAGTGTAGGGCCTGGGCTCCAGACTAACTGCAACAAAAAGAGAATGAAGTCTGAGGTGGGAGCCATTTCAGTTTGGGAGTTTTGCTTGAGGTGTCAACATGAAGCCTGGGTCATGCTGTGCAGTGTCCCAGACCTCCACCCACTTCACACCAGTCATGACAGCCAGATGTCACCCAGTGTCCCTTGACAAAATCACCCCTGGGTGAGATCCACCACTTTAGTGAACACATTTAATTATTCCTTTACAATTCAGATCCCAATACTAGAGCGCCTTTCCACCCAGGCCCTCACAAAGAACACTTTCCCCACTGTAGAAATTGTTCCTTGACAGCAGGATATAAAACACGAACCACCAGCACCTGGGCGAAGGTTGGGGTGCACAGGGTTGCTAAGAGCTCGAACGCTTCTCATAGAATTTCTGGATTTCCTCCTGGTATATCTTGGCCACAGTGGTCCTGTTCAACTTGGACATGGGCCCTGTGGTGGAAGCAAGGCTGTGGTGAGCCTCCTCGAATTCCTGCCCCGGAGTCCCTTGTCAGAAGCTTGAGCCATCAGAGGGCCGAGTGCATATTAGGGGTGCGTAGGAACTGGAGTAGGAGAGAGAACTGGAGAGTAGAAACCCACTCCAAGACACCCTGTGAGTTCTGCAATCATAGGGGCAGTGGATAAAATGTAGGCATGGAGATGCCGCTCCAGGGACCTGGGTTCCAAACAGCCTTGGGCTTCATTTTGTGGGTCCAGTCCAGAATCTTCTAACACTCAGATGCTGCCTCTGCACCCCAAAAAGTGAAGAATTATGTCTGGAGTTGGCCCATCTCAGTTAAGAGGGAAGTTTTGGAGTTGGGTTCAGCACACCATATTTTATACAAGTAAGGCTTGGATGGGGGAGATGTTTTTAAAGATTTTAAACTATGTGTCATGTGTGTGCATATGCTTGCAGTGCCCCCAGAGACCACAAGTGGCATCAGATCCCTGTAGTTGGAGTTAACAGGCTGTTGTGAGCTGCCCAGTTTGTGTGGGGGCACTGGGAACTGAACTTGGGTCTTTTGCAAGAGCAGCATAGTGCTTTTAGCCTCTGTCCAGCTCCAGTTGGGGGAGTGTGTGCTCATCTAGCTCAAGGAGGATGTCAGATGTCATGCTCCATCCCTCTCACGCAGGGTCTCTCACTTAGCCTTGAACTAAGCTGGTTGGCAGCAAGCTCCAGGGACCCTCCTGTCCCTGCCTCCACAGCATGGGGTAACAGACCTGCACCACCACACCCAGCTGTTTAGGTGAGTCCTGTGGTCCTCATGCACATGCTGTCATGGCCACCGAGCATCTCCTGAGCTCCCAATGTGTTTGTGTTGTTTTTCTCAAGGCAGGGTCTCACTGTGTGGCCCTGGCTGTCCTGGAACTCACTCTGTAGTCCAGGCTGGCCTCGAACTCAGAGATCTGCCTGCCTCTGCCCCCAAGTGCTGGGTTAAAGGGTGCACCTCTACTTGTCTACCCACCCCTTTGAAACAATGTCATTCATTGGCCTGGTGCTGGCCAAATAGTCAGAGTTGATGGTCCACAGAGAACCAGGGATTCTCAGGACTCAGCCTCCCCAGCATGGGAGACAGCTCAGTGGTTAGAGCACTGGTTGCTCCTGCAGAGGGCCTGGGTTCAGTTCCCAACACCCATATGATGACTCACAACCACTTGTGACTCCAGTGCCAGGAGACCTGATGCCTTGGTCTGGCCTCTGTGGGCACAGGACAAGCATAGTAAGCATTCATACATTCAGGAAGTCATGCACACAAATAAAAGTAAATAATCTAAGAAGGCCAACAACATGCCCATGGTTTGTTTGTGTGTAACATGAGTTCTGAGGAATCAAACTCCGGTCTTCATGACTGTGCAGTCAGCATCCTTACAAATTGAGCCATTTCCCTGGCGCCAGACTTGTTTTTGAGACACGGTCTCACTCTCTCTGTATCCTGGGCAGCCCTTGAACTCCTGATTCTCCTGCCTGGCTCCCAAGTACTTGGCTGATAGATGTGTACTGCCACACATGTTTTAAATGTGTTTTGTTGGAAAAAATCAGCTAAAGCCACATGACCACAGACCCTTCCCATACTCAGTGGAAGCCTGGGGCTAGGAGGCTGAGAGGGTCCATGGCCCACCTATGACTGTCATTAACTCACCAAGCTCCCCGCCGCCAACAGAGAAATCATTGTCTAGAATGACCCACTTAATGATCTTGGTGCCTTCCGAGGGTGCCTCAGCATTCACGTCTTGGATGCCCTGGCTGATGAACTCTGTGACCAAGGGGTCACGGTTGTATAGGACATCTGTCAACCAGGTGGACTGGCTCCGCATCTTCCTGCAGCAGGCCACAACCTCACTGGTCAGGGCACTCCGAGCCTCTCCAGTCTCCGGATTGATCTGACACTGTGGAGGCAGGCAGAGTTGGTGTTCTGTGAGCATCCTTCAGGGGCCATGGTACATGCGTCCTCCAGGCTACACGTGCCAGTGCATCAGAAAGTCCTACCCAACCCACTAGGGAGGAGCAGAGCATGCAGCTCAAAAGTCATGCAAGCCTGTAGAGCAGGCATCTGGGACTCGATTCTCTCTTTCCACCATGTGGGTCCTGGGTATCGAACTCAAAAGTCGTCAGGCTTGGCAGCAAGCACCCTTACCCATTGAGACAGCTCTCAAGCCCGTCTTCCCCTCAACCAGGCTTTGATTGATATCTTCAACTTGGTACTTTGATGACAATGGGAACTGGTCTACAGGGGAAACTCTAGGTTCTTGTACACACTCGGGCACTCTACACTCCTCCCTAGAACCAACAACTGGAGCTGTGGTCGGACTCCACGTGAAAGCTGCCCCAGGACACATCTTCAGTGTCAGTGGACCGGGATCTAGTCACTGTGAGAACACCCCTGGGTTCGTCAGGGTTTCCAGAGGCTTAACTGAGGTGAAAAGGCCCATTCTGAATGTGGGCAGGGATCCCTGGAGGAAGCAAAGCTGTGAGGTGCCTTGGGGTGAAGGCCTCATAGGCTGAAGATGTGAGCTTCATCTCTTGAACCGTGTACAGGTGGGAGGAAAGAACACACTGCTCAGACCTCCACATAGGTGCTGAGGTACATGAACACAGATACCCATAATAATAAGAAAAATAAATAAATACAGTAAGCCGGGCGGTGGTGGCGCACACCTTTACTCCCAGCACTCAGGAGGCAGAAGCAGACAGATCTCTCTGTTGAGGCCAGCCTGGTCTACAGAGCAAGTTCCGGAGAGAGAGAGGCTACATGGAGAAAGCCTGTCTTGAAAAACTAAGAATTTTGTGTGTACGTGTCTGTCTGCACACAATCGTGTGCATGATGGATAGAAGTCTGAGGTGGTGTTCCCTGGCACTGTCTGCCTTTTTAATTTGAGGTAAGGTCTCTCACTGGCCTGGAGACTCACCAGTTTCCCCAGCACTGGGGTTATAAAGCCCCACCATGCCAAGCTTCACACATGTGTTAACACTTTATCCATTTAATATCTCCCCTGGCCCTTAAATCGCTTCTGGTTAGGTATTTATTAATCACAGTGACAAAAGCCACTAAAACTGTGACTAAGTGACAGAATGGCTCCCATCTAGCTCATCCTCATTCCATACTGTCAAGTGGTGGCACACGCCTTTAATCCCAGCACTCGGGAGGCAGAGCCAGGCGGGTCTCTGTGAGTTCGAGGCCAACCTGGCTACCAAGTGAGTTCCAAGAAAGACGCAAAGCTACACAGGGAACCCTGTCTCAAAAAGAGTCTTGCTCCGTGGGAACCGCCGGGTACCTTCATTGTAAGGAGGGCGCACAGGTATGGGGCATCCTGGCCCACCACCATCACATAGCGCACAATGGGGATGCGCGTCCTCACTCGCTCCTCGATGGGATTCGGGTTGATCACTTCACCTGAGCTCAGTGTGATCATATCTGTGGCAGGAATGAGAAAGGTTTGTCTCTGAAAAGTGGCTTATGGGGGCTGGAGTGGGGACAGCCTGTCCTCCCCCCAGGGGTGGAGCCCGCTGTGCCTTCCTTGTACCACCCCTCACCGTTGATGTTCCCCATGACATAGAGGAACCTGTCGATATCCAAGAAGCCCAGGTCGTTGGTGTGTAACCAGCCGTGGCTGTCCACTTTCTTCTCCGTGCCTTCTTTGTCGTTGAGGTACCCCATGAAGATGTGGCGGCCCCACATACACAAGTTCCCCAGGCCGTCCTGGTTCTCTTTTTCCACCTTTGTGTGGGAGCTGGCAAGTGCCTTCCCACTGCTGTGGGCATGGAGGGGATAGCAGGGCTGGCATGCTCCCAGACCAGGACGCGATACTTAACTCGGGCCCACGCTTTTTATCCCAGCACTCGGGAGGCAGAGGCAGGTGGATCTCTGAGTTCGAGGCCAGCCTGGTCTACAGAGTGAGATCCAGGACATCCAGCGGTACATAGAGAAACCCTTCAAAACTGCGGTGCCTAAACTGCCTTGCCTCGCCTTACGCACAACTGGAAGCGATGTCCATAGAGACACCTCTCGCAGTCTGTCGCCAGGCTTGCTGTGAGGGAGACTGCCTGCCATGTGTGGATACCCTGCATCTGCTTGGCACTCGGGAGGGGCCTGGATCCCACCTCCTCCCATCCCCACCCCACCCCACAGAGAGAAACATCCCGGAGAAATGTGAAGGGAAGCCTCGCCCACGAGGCGCAGGGGTGGCCCCAATTCCGGGGACCCCTACCCACTGCTGTCCCGGGGGAAGACAGCGCCCCCTGCCCGACCCACCTGTGCAGCCGGTAGGCCTGGTGGCTGGACAGAGTGTGCAGTCCGGTGCACTCGCTCAAGCCGTACATCTCAAAGATGGGGATGTCCAGGCCGAGGAAGAAGTCTATCGTGGCCCTCGGCAGCCCCGAGCCCAGGTTCAGGAACTGCTGGCAATGGTTGAAACCCAGGAATTTCCTGGCGGGGTCAAAGGTCAGCTTCTTGGCCAGGCCAAAGCACAGCGGCTGGTGGATCTGCCTTTAGAAGCGGAGCAGCAGCCACGAGTGACCACTGTCCCGCCCCCGCCCCCGCCCTCGGGTCCGCATTCGACCCATCTCCCTACCCCAGCGGCCGCCCCCGGGTCCCTGCCCACCCCGCCCCCTCCCCTCCCCCCCCCCCGTCCCCTCCGCCCCGCCCCCGGGTCCCCTCCGCCCGGGTCCCCGCCCACCCCGCCCCACCGCCCCTGCCCCCCGGCCCCCTCCGCCCCGCCCCCGGGTCCCCTCCGCCCGGGTCCCCGCCCCCCGGCCTCCCCGCCCCTCCCCCCGGGTCCCCGCCCACCCCGTCCCGCCCCCGGCCCCCTCCGCCCGCCTCCAGCGCTCGCCGCACCCGAGCAGTCGCCTCTTATTGGTGCTGAGCCCCATGTGCATGGCCCAGCGGTCAATCTTCCTGCGGAAGGCGGTGGCATCCAGGTGTTTGGTCTTCAGGCTGTCCAGCATGCGGTCCCACACCCACGGGATGCCGCAGAACGTGGTGGGCTGGACCTCGCGGAGCATCTCCGTCAGGAAGCCCTGGATGGGGCGGGATGGGGCGCTGGGGGACCCCCATGCACACCAGGGTCATGAGGCAGTAAGCTTCAGCGTGGGGCCGAGGACAGCGCAGGTGACAGGCAGAGCCACGCCACCGAGGCCCCTGCCCCCGAGTGGGGGAGAGAAGAAAAAGGGGCCGGAAGGGCGGGGGCAGAGGCTGGGGGTGCAGAGGGAGCGCTGCAGCCGCCTGCCCCTACTCTTGCCACTTCGCCCCTAGCTCACACCTGCCAGAGCTGGCCTAGAGACAGCCAAGGAACCCCCGGCCCGTGTCCTTGGCTGCCCACATGGGCCACTGTCACTCTCCCCCCCATCCAGAGCTCACCGTGCCGGGGGCTCGTGCTGGCCCGTTCCAATTCCCTGCCTCTGCTGAGGGGAAGTAGACTGTTGCAGCCACGGAGATGGCCACCCACACATCCAAGATCTGGGCCCCCGCGAAGCAGAGCGGCAGGTAGCTCACAAAGATCTCCTGGCCATCAGGCGGACACTTGAACTCCAGGCTCTGAACGGTGGCTGCTGTGGTCCATGTGATCTGGAAGGCACCTGGCTAAGTCAGCCTGTGTTCTTAGTTCCGAATTACACCGCGCTGGGCCAGCCCCCCCCCCCCCTCCGGAGCATCACTCACATTGTCGTGGCTGAGCATTATGGCCTTTGGGATCCCGGACGTGCCCTGGTTGTATACCAAAGCACAGCATTGGTTAGGCTTCTGTGAGTCGATGACTTGGTCCAGTTTTTCATCCGAGATGCCATCTGCGAGGTCCAGGAACCCTTTCCACTGTAGAAAGACTGTCCAGTGGGTTTTGGGGGAGTAGAGGCTACCCCAGAGACCCTCGCAGCCCAGTCACCTCAACTCCATCTGTACACTGGAATATTAGTCATGAAAAGGAAAGCCATTTGATGCATGCTCCAAAATGGAGGAGCTCTGAGAAGATAATGCCAGACACACAAGGACACCCACTGAAGAATCCCCCTTTGGCTTCTCTGGACTCTCAATGTCACCCAGCACCTGGCTTGGCCTCTGGGGCTGCACCTGCTGGCTGGCTTTCATCTCTGACTCCCTGGTCTAGGCGTACCGAGTATAGATTTGGCTGTACTTCCTGGATGTCTTCTCTGTATTGTATGATGGCCTTGAGATGCTTCAGGTAGCCCTGGATCTGCAAGACACCACGGGGTCAGCACCAGCACCAGTGGGACTTCTGTAGCTCAGGCTGAACTCAAACTCACTCTGTAGTGGGCAGTGACCTTGAAATTCTGACTGGCCTTACTGCCACAGATGGTTTCTGGGGTGGGGGTGGGGGTGGAACCCAGGGCCTCATCCATGCCAAGAGAACGCTGTGTCCACTGAGTTCAGTGTTCTTTTAAAATATCTTTTTTAGTTTTATTGTCTGTATGTCTATATATGCCTGCATGGCTCATGTGCAATGTGGAGGCCAGTAGGGAGTGTCTGATCCCTGGAACTGGAGTTACAGGTGGCCCTGAGCCACTGTGTGGGTGCTGAGAATTGAACCTGGGTCCTCTGCAAGAGCAGCCAGCAGAATTCTGCAAGTGCTTTTAACTGCTGAGCTGGCCCTTCAGCCCTGCCCCAGTGTCCTTAACATGTGAAAATACACATGTTATTATTCCATTTTAAACCATTTGATTTTCTATTTGATGGCATGGAGCCTACGCACACCAAGCAGGTGTTCCACTTGTGAGGCACGCTCCCTTCATTCCTATTTTATTTCATTTCTGGTGTGTGTGTACATGCACAAATGCCCATACTCACACATTCATGGCATTGGTGTTTTCCTCTATTTCTCTCCACAGGACTTTTAAAATTTAATACTCCTATTGTGTGCATGATGCAGGCATGGGCATCCCAGACCCCACGAATCCAAGAGAGTACCACATATCTGAGTGAAGGGCACTACTAGCCCGCTGGAGCATGTTGCTATGGCAGGCCTTGCCCTTCCCCCCATTCCCTCTGCCTTGCTAAAAAAAACGGTAGATTTCATTCCTGGAGATGCACACCAAGGTCTGTTCCCATTTGCCCACTTCCTCCTCCTGAGGCTGACCACCAAGGTTCAGCTATCAAAGTATTGAAGTCCAGCAATCAGAAGCCCCCTAATTAACATGTTCATTTAAAATTAAACACCTCATTCTAACACAGAGTTTCCCATTTTACCTTTATAAATGGCCACTTTCCTCTCTTGTCTGTCCAGAGGCGGTCCTTTGTCCTCCAGGACAAATACCCCAGCCCCTTCTCCCTCATCCTCTGTCTCCTGTGTTTGTCTCTTATTCCCTGCCTCTGTCCCTCTGAGCAAATGAATTTCCTTTGTGCTGAGAACTTGGTCTTATGCCCACATCAGTCCTTTTACCGAGAGCATCCCAGCCCCCACGCACCCCAGTGACTCTCACCTGGTTAACTTTCTGCAGCTGTCTGTCATTATCCACCACAAAGATGTCCATCTCTGAAGCCTCGGCGATGACCTGGCAGACTTTCGGAGAGTTACTGCACAAGATGCCCACAGAGATGCCGCTGCAAACAGAATTCAGGAGCGAAGGACCAGTGAGTGAGGGCTTTGGGGAACTGTGGGGCTCTTGGGGGTCCTCAAACACCCTTGGAAGGTGGGACTCAGGGGAACCCCTTTCAGAACTTCCACAACTGTTCAACGCAAGTTCAGGGAGGCCTCAGTGCTATTGAAGGAAATAAGAAAGTATATCTAAAGGGGGCATAAGCATTGGGCTCC
>OX460367.1:10745400-11052900 GCA_949786405.1 Onychomys arenicola | reverse complement strand
TGCTAACACACCCGGGGACCTCTTCCTACAGGCCTATGCTAACACACCCGGGGACCTCTTCCTACAGGCCTATGCTAACACACCCGGGGACCTCTTCCCACAGGCCTATGCTAACACACCCGGGGACCTCTTCCTACAGGCCTATGCTAACACACCCGGGGACCTCTTCCTACAGGCCTATGCTAACACACCCGGGGACCTCTTCCCACAGGCCTATGCTAACACAGCCAGGGACCCTCTTCCCACAGGCCTATGCTAACACAGCCAGGGACCCTCTTCCCACAGGCCTATGCTAACACACCCGGGGACCTCTTCCTACAGGCCTATGCTAACACACCCGGGGACCTCTTCCTACAGGCCTATGCTAACACACCCGGGGACCTCTTCCTACAGGCCTATGCTAACACACCCGGGGACCTCTTCCCACAGGCCTATGCTAACACAGCCAGGGACCCTCTTCCCACAGGCCTATGCTAACACAGCCAGGGACCCTCTTCCCACAGGCCTATGCTAACACACCCGGGGACCTCTTCCTACAGGCCTATGCTAACACACCCGGGGACCTCTTCCCACAGGCCTATGCTAACACACCCGGGGACCTCTTCCTACAGGCCTATGCTAACACACCCGGGGACCTCTTCCTACAGGCCTATGCTAACACACCCGGGGACCTCTTCCTACAGGCCTATGCTAACACAGCCAGGGACCCTCTTCCCACAGGCCTATGCTAACACAGCCAGGGACCCTCTTCCCACAGGCCTATGCTAACACACCCAGGGACCTCTTCCCACAGGCCTATGCTAACACACCCAGGGACCTCTTCCCACAGGCCTATGCTAACACACCCGGGGACCTCTTCCCACAGGCCTATGCTAACACACCCAGGGACCTCTTCCTACAGGCCTATGCTAACACACCCGGGGACCTCTTCCTACAGGCCTATGCTAACACACCCAGCTTTCACTGGGTGTGGGAACTGAACTAGATCCTCAGGTGTGTGTGGCATGTGAGTTCAAGGGTAGCCTGGACCGGAAGAGACCCCGGGGAGGGGAGTGTAGGAGGGAGGGAGACAAGAAGAGGGTCTTTCAGTACCTTCTGTGCCTGGTGTACTGCTACCAGGCCCTTCCTGAGCGAGGCTGGGGCCCATGAAGCCCTCAGCCCCCCCTTCCTCCACAGGCTTCCGCTGCGTTATCGCTGGTAGGGCAGTACCCACTCCTGTCCAGCTCTGTCACCACCTCCTGCTCTAGCCACAGAGAGACAAGGAGCACCCAGGCTGGATGTCCTCCAGAACATTCCCTTCTAGAGTCCTTGTGACGTCACCGTGTTCCGTGAGCCAGGCCCACAATGGCAGTGTGGTCCAATGCCTCTTTTCAAGCGGCTAGCTCTGGGGGGCAAGGACAGGTGCAGCAGAAGAGACTATGCCTAACTGCCACCAGCCAGGGAGCTCCCGAGACACTGGTCCCCAAGGAGCTGGTGGCAGAGTTCCAGGTTCGGGTCTGGTAGCCCGAGGGACTCCAGTGTCCCAAGGACAGGCTAGCCAACACAAGACCTTGTATCAGGAAACTAAGACTAGAATGACCATGTGATCTCGAGTCTCCCTCCAGGGCATTTGCCAAAAACCTCTGAAAGAAGGAGCTCGGAGATGTCACAGACCCATATTCACACCCCAGCCGCTCTCACAGACCCATATTCACACCCCAGCCGCTCTCACAGACCCATATTCACACCCCAGCCGCTCTTGGGCCAGCGGCTCTTGGGCCGTGCTCGCTGACAGATGAGGGAAGGAGAGACGGAAGGAGGGAGAGATGGAAGGAGGGAGGGAGGGAGGGAGGGAGGGAGGGAGGGAGGGAGGGAGGGAGGGAGGGAGGGAGGGTGTGGGCTCTCCAGTCTGCAAGAGGACATTCTAATGGGCACCCACCCCAACAAGGAGGAACCGTGACCACACAGTGAAGTTTGCCAGATGAGAGCACATACCCCGGGGCCACCCTAGAGCAAGTCACACACAGGAAATGCTTGGTGGGGACCTGGGAGGGTATGGGGGTCGGGACTGAGTACTGAGCTGGGGTAGAGCTTCAGCATGGGGAGACGGAAGGTTCAGGTACTGGATGGTGGTGAGACTGCGCAGTGTGAAGGCGTGTTTGTGTGAGGAAGAGTCTCTCGTAGTCGGGACTACCTTTGAACTCGTTATGTATCCAAGGATAACCTTGAATTCCTGATCCTCCTGCCTCCGTCCTCCACAGTGTCATGCAACACTTGGGGCGGGCCTTCTGCAAGCGCCACCCACTGGGCTACAGCTCCAGGCACAGTGGTAGGTTTTTGTGGGCTTTTGTTTGAGTGTGTTTTTTGGTTGTTTTGTTTTAGGACTCTCGACAGGTATGAATGGACCTGTCTGTTTCACTCATGTGTCTTTGCAGTGTAATGCATAATGCTGTCAGCACTGGAGCTGTAAGCAACCCCAACAAAACCTCATAAACACACACAGATGTATGAATGAGTGGGTGGGTGACTGATGGGATGACCAGATGAATAAATATGTTGGTGAGTGAATGAATGGGTGAATGAATGATGGGTGCAGGGAGCCCATGTTCCCCCTCCCCGCCCCCGCAAGCCCTGTCCCCCTGAGGCGGGGTACAGGGGAGGATGGCCAGTGATGTCACAAGGGGTAGCCTGAGTAGAAGGTTCCAGAAGCCTGAATGGGGCAGAAGCTGTGTGGGGCAGGGGGGAAAACCATCTACCTTGGTCCTTCGCTCCCCCATCTCCATCACCCTGGCTACACTGAGGGGCTAACCACTGCTTCTGGGACGACCCGCCACTGCTGACCAGCTCTGTGCAAGGAGAAATACCTTGGCGACCAGATGTCTCCATTTGTGACACCTGGCCACTTTGGCCAGGGCGGCACCTTGTGAAGGGTGATGCTTGGTAAGGTTCCCGAGACGGTCCCCGCGTGGGGCACATGACCATTTCAGAACAGAATTGACACTTAAGGAAGGCAGAGGTCTAGTTTTCCCCATGGAGGAAGATGGCCTGGAACTCCTGATCCTCCTGCACTTGCTGTGTGGATGTGAGAGGCTTGAGTTCAGGTTCCTAGACCCACATAAAAGACAAACATGGTGAGGCCCTTACGCAACCCCAGCGCCTGCAGTACTCAGTGTCAAATGAGGTAGAAGGTGGGGGCCACCTGACCTGCACATGGGTGTTGTGGCAGTGTGCATTGTCCTGGAGTCTGTGGGAACACACTGTCTCCTGCATACAAAGGGTGTCTGAAGTCCCCTTTGTGTGTGTGTGTGTGTGTAGGCCAGAGGTCAACTTTGGGTGCCATCCTTCAGGCACCATTTACCCTGTGTTTTGCTGAGTGGGTCAGGTGGCTGCCGGTTTGCTCCAGCAATGCCCCTGTGTCTGCCACTCCAGAGCTGGGGTTCCAGGTGCACACCACCATACCTGGGGTTCTACATGGGTGCTGGTGTCTCAGATTTGGGCCCTGTGCTTATACGGCACACATTTACCACAGAAACATCTCCTCAGACCTTGCTTTTGTGCTGTTTTGTTTTCTTTCAAGACAGGGTTTCTTTGTATATCCCTGGCTGTCCTGGACCTTGATCTGTAGCCCAGGCTGGCCTCGAACTCATAGAGCTCCGCCTGGCTCTGCCTCCCGAGTGCCGGGATCAAAGGTGTGCATCTGCAGTTTTTTATATTCTTAACCTTGTGGAAAATTAAAATGTGTTGATTATTGTTATTTTTCAAGAGCAGGCCCTACTGCATTGCTCAGCTGCCCTTGATCACAGCCGTCCAGAGGGTCTGCTGGCAAGCAGGCACCCTATGCCTAGCCACAGATTTTTAAAATGACTATGATTGTTGTGTGTATTTCTGCCTGTGTGTGCACATCTGTAGAGGTCACAGGACACCTTGAGGGATTGAATTCGGGTTGTCAGTCTTGATTGTGTTTACCTATGAGCTGTCTGGATGGCCCAATAATAATCTTGAAAAAAAAGAAGAGAAAAGAGGGATGGAAGAAACAGGGAACGAGGGGAGGAAAAGCCTGGTAGAACCCCGCCATTGAACACCCTCGAACTTAGAAACCCTCCCAAGCCAAGTCAGGAATGACTGAGCAATCCCCAGCAAGGGTCTAGGCAGACATCCCCAGTGGATGGAGGTTGGCCCCTCTGCTGTTCTTGCCAAACTTAATCTGTTTCCTTCCTTGGTTCTTCTGTGGCCATGCAGCATAGTGACGAATGATCCTTGTGAACCTGGGAAGGTTGAACCACCAATGGCTCAAGAAAAGAAGGTGGAGGACCCTGAGAAAGGCACCGACGTCACCCCAGGTCTGTGATGGCCAGGGAGCACTGGGGAGGGGGTGGCCGCCTCGGCCGGCATGACCTTCCTGTCTGGGTGGGAAGTAGCCGGAGGCCAGCAGTTTGGAGCTCAATCATTCAGGTCACGTGAGAATTTTGGGTTAGCCCTTTGGGAAGCTCACCTACATATTATCTAGTTTCTGGCGTAAGCAACCCAGGGGGAGGGCTAACTGGGGTGGGTGATGCCACAGACTGACATGCTGCAGGACGTGAGATCTAGACGGCTCCTCACTGAACCTCTCCCGCCGATTCTCAATAGTGTCAGTCGATAAACTAATCACACAGGAACGTTTTTCTTTTTCTGTTTTTGTTTTTTTTTAAGACAGGGTTTCTCTGTGTAGTCCTGGCTGTCCTGGAACTCACTCTATAGACCAGGCTGGCCTTGAACTCACAGAGATCCACCTGCCTCTGCCTCCCAGGTGCTGGGATTAAAGGGATGTGCCAACACTGCCCTGCTCACACAAATGCTTTTTCAAAAAAAGATATGGGGCTGGAGAGGTGGTTCAGTGGATAAGATCACCGGCTGCTGGTTCCATCCCCAGAAGCTGTGTGGTGGGTCAGGATTGCCTGTAACGACATCAGATCGGGATCTGATGCTCTTGTCTCACCTTCATGCGAGCCAGCCACTTGTGTGGTTCACAGACACACACGCAAACATCCTTACACATCAAATTTGAAAAAGGATTGTGGGGTGAGGTGTGTGCTTGCACATGCAGTTTCAAACATGATCACACACATCTACACCACAGAGCAGCCCCTCTGTGTTGGGATGGTGCCCATGTGGGTCACATCCCAGGAGCCATTCCTGTAGATGACATGGATGCTGCAAGTGACTTGTGGTCATTATGCAGGGACCACATGACACACTGAGCAAACCTCAAGGTCAGCATGTGGTCTGGATGGCTTTGCTCACCCCTGCAACAGTCCTCCTCAGAGAAGTGGTTGGGAGAGTGGCGGCTTCTGTGGCCCCTTCTCCAGCAGTCCTTCACAAGCATGGGGACCCGAGTTTGACCCCCAGAGCTCATAGAAAAGCTAGATGTGGTGGCCTCCAACTGTGACCCCAGCAGTAGGGAGGCAGAGACTGGAGGCTCCCTGGCCCAGCCAGTCAAGGAGTTAGGGTTCAGATAGAGACCCTACCTAAAAACACAAGGTGGGGAGCAGCTGAGGAAGACTCATACATACACTCATTCACACAGATATGGGTACACAGATACAAGTATACACACTTAAGCACATAAACATCATGTACATACACATAAACATACATACTCATGAACATCAACACACATGCTCAGATACACATGCATTCACATATTGTTGGTGTGTGGCACTATTCCTGGGGGAGCCTGAACAAATACAAGCTCACCCCATTATGTGACAAGAAAGACTTTTCCAAGGAGATGCTGTTGTATTAAAAACTGTGGGCAGCGTCCTTGGCAGGTTGGAGCCAAGGGAACCCATGGTGGGTGAGAGAGAAACATACTGTGCAGACAGCACTCATGGGTATTAAAGTGTGTATTGCGTATGCACAAATGGGCTGCATAGATGGCTACATAGGATGACATTGTCAGGACCCTGAGTGGGCTACGGTATTGCCTGCTTACTGGCTAGGTCCCCGAGGGGCCGGCCAGTTAATGCTTAAATGCTAAAATGCCTTCTTTTGTTGATTATAAAAAGGTGAATTGGGGATAGCAAGTGAGGTGGGAATGAGGGGTTCTCAAGACTGCTTCCTGCTGACTTGGGACGAAGTGGGAAGGGGGCAGTTGGGAGTCGGGCTCACACACAGCGGGAGGTGTGAGTGAAGAAGCATTCAGTTAGCTGTTATCCTGGAGACCTCAGACATTTGTTCCTTGAGGTTGCTAGGAGAAAAATAGATTGTTGTCATTGGCCTCATGAACAGGGCTAGCCAGGGGAAGAGTGATAACTGCCAGAAAGAATGGGACGGAGAAGTGCTCTGGGTGTACAGAATAGGCAAGGGTGAATGGCCCAGACAAAGAGCAGATATGCTCTTGAGTCTGGAGAGGTAGTACCAGATGTCCAGGATCTTGGGGTAATGGCACTCCAAATCAGGAGTACAGGAGCCACCACATCTGCTGTTTCCCTGGAGGTTGGGAGTGCAGCCATCCTCAAAAAGTGTCGACAAGTCAGGAGATGACAGTGTTTTAGGAGCAGGCACATGAGTGAAGTTAACTTGGGAGTATTTGCCCAGTTGGTGTCCTTGGAGCTGTGCAGGAGCTGGCATATCTGGAGGGCCCCTGAGGGTTTGGCCTTGGCACAAGTCTGGCAAGAGAGGTGGACCTGCAAAATGTGCTCGGAAATGGGTGGGGTCAAAAACAGGCTCTGCAGACTGTTAGTTTTCACCAGACTAGATTTGTTGATGCAGTAGCAGAACTTTCCCTAGGAACCTGCAGGTGTCTGTAAGACAGCTGGAACAGATTTACATCTTGGTGTCATAGCAAAGGCTATGGCTTTGGGTTAAAAGGCATGAACAATTAGGACAACCAGAGGGAATTTAAAACTCTGAACCTCTGAAGTTACATCTGAAACCTTAGACATAATCTTGGACTATGATTCTTATGAATGAGGCACACCTGTCTGTATTTTTAAACAGGAAACTTGTAAGCTACTAAGGTGCTTGTAGCCTTGGCATTGGGGGTGCTGTTAAACTGGGGAATCTATTAGTACCCTGGTCATCAAACACCATCAGATCTGAGAAAGATACGTAAATGAGCAGGAGGGAGCCAGCTTTCCAGTTTCCCAGGCAGTCCCAAGTCTCTCTGTGGTCACTGGGCGACAAATCCCAGAGGTAGCACTTGTTCAGATGCCAAGTCCAGAGGATCTGACAGATTCTCTGTGGAGTAGAAATTTGGGGAGAGTGACCCACCCTGACTTTGCAGCTTGGGGCAAGCAATCCCCCAGTGCCCTGTTATCCAGTCCAGGCAGGATCTAGGCAGCGGTTGAAGTGAAAGCCAGTTGTTTTTTTGGTTTTTTGGGTTTTTTTGTTCGGTAGCTGGCATTGCCACACCTAAAGCAAGCCTCCAGGTGGGAGTTCTTCTGTGGCCATCCATCTTCCTGGAGAAAATACAGGATGCTTGCAGGAGTTGGCGTGTCTCTCATAAAAAGCTTTTGTCATATTCTCAGATCTCTGAGAGTGTTTGAGAATGGGGGAACAAAATCTGTTAGGTATACATAAATTAGACAAATGTTGGTTAGGATTAACTTTGAGGGCATACAGTTTACCCGATTAGTTACAACTTACCAGTGTTAGTAACAGCAAGGAGGTTAGGCATATATTCTTTGTTTGTTTGTTTGTTTCCACATTACACTATTTGTTACATTTCTTTTTTTTTATGTTTTTTTTTTTTACTTTTTTTCCTCCTTTTTTAATTTATTATATTTGTGTTTTAATTTTACACATCAACCATGGGTTCCCCTGTCCTCCCTCTTCCCACCCCCACCCCACCTTTCCCCCAGCCCCTCCCCTCCATTCCCATCTCCTCCAGGGCCAAGACTCCCCTGGGGATTCATTTAAACCTGGTGGATTCAGTACAAGCAGGTCCAGTCCCCTCCTTCCAGACTGAGCAAAGTGTCCCTGTGTAAGCCCCAGGTTCCAAACAGCCAGCCCAAGCACCAAGGACAGGTCCAGGTCCTACAGCCTGGGTGCCTCCCAAACAGTCCAAGCCATTAAACTGACTCATTATCCAGAGGGCCTGCTCCAGCTGGGGGCTCCACAGCCTTTGGTTCACAATTCATGTGCTTCCATTCGTCTGGCCTTTTGTCCCCGTGCTTTCTCCAATCCTGGGCTCAACAATTCATGCTCCCACAGTCCCTCCTCCTTCTCGACAACTGGACACACGGAGCTCCACCTGGGGCCTGGCTGAGGATCTCTGCATCCATTTCTGTCAGTCACTGGATGAGAGTTCCAGCCCGACCGTCAGGGTGTTTGGCCATCTGATCACCAGACTAGGTCAGATCAGGCTTTCTCTTGACCACTGCCAGCAGTCTACAGAGGATGCATCACTGTGGACCTCAGGGGACCTCTCCAGCACTCTGCCAAATCCTGTTCTCATGTAGTCCTCATCCAACATGGTCTACCATTCCTTGTTCCTGATCCAGCTGGGATATTCTGCTCCCCCAAGCCTCCCTTCCCTCAAACCTTGCCCTTCATTTCTCCCACTCTCGTCCAGGTTGTTCATGTAGATCTCATCCATTTCTCTGTCATTGGGTGATCCCCGTGTCTTTCCTAGGGTCCTGTTTTCTAGGTAGCCTCCCTGGAGTTGTGTAGCAGTCTAGTCATCTTTGTTTTACATCTAGTATCCTCCTATGAGTGAGTACATACCATGTTTGTCTTTCTGAGTCTGGGTTACCTCACTCAGGATGATTTTTTCTAGATCCATCCATTTGCCTGCAAACCTCATGATGTCATTGTTTTTCTCTGCTGAGTAGTACTCCATTGTGTATATGTACCATATTTTCTTTATCCATTCTTCAGTTGAAGGGCATCTAGGTTGTTTGCACATTCTGGCTATTACAAACAATGCTGTTATGAACATATCTGTGCAAAGGCCCTTGTGATATGATTGAGCATTCCTTGGGTATATGCCCAAGAGTGCTACAGCTGGGTCTTAGGGGAGATGGATTCCCAATTTTCTAAGGAAGTGCCATGTTGATTTCCAAAGTGGCTGTACAAGCTTGCATTCCCACCAGCAGTGGAGGAGAGTTCCCCTTGCTCCACATCCTCTCCAGCATAAGCTGTCTTCTGTGTTTTTGATCTTAGCCATTCTGACAGGTGTAAGGTGGTATCTCAGAGTCATTTTGATTTGCATTTCCCGGATAATTAGGGATGCTGAGCAATTCCTTAAATGTCTTTCAGCCATTTGAACTTCCTCTGTGGAGAATTCTCTGTTTAGTTCTATAGTCCATTTCTTAATTGGACTGTTGGGCATTTTGATGTCTAATTTCTCGAGTTCTTTATATATTCAGGATATCAGCCCTCTGTCAGATGTGGGGTTGGTGAAGACCTTTTCCCATTCTGTAGGCTGTCGCTTTGTCTTGTTGACCATGTCCTTTGCTCTACAAAAGCTTCTCAGTTTCAACAGGTCCCATTGATTGATTGTTTCTCTCAGTGTCTGTGCTACTGGTGTTATATTTAGAAAGTGATCTCTGGTGCCAATGCGTTCAAGAGTACCTCCTACTTTCTCTTCTATCAGGTTCAGAGTAACTGGATTTATGTTGAGGTCTTTGATCCACTTGGACTTAAGTTTTGTGTACAGTGACAGATATAGATCTATTTGCAGCTTTCTACACATTGACATCCAGTTATGCCAGCACCATTTGTTGAAGATGCTTTCTTTTTTCCATTGTACATTTTTGGCTTCTTTGTCAAAAATTATATGTTCATAGGTGTGTGGGTTAATGTCAGGGTTTTCAATTCGATTCCATTGGTCCACATGTCGGTTTTTATGCCAGTACCAAGCTGTTTTTATTACAGTAGCTCTATAGTAGAGCTTGAGGTTGGGGATAGTGATGCCTCCAGAGGTTGTTTTATTGTACAAGATTCTTTTGGATATCCTGGGTTTTTTGTTTTTCCATATGAAGTTGAGTATTATTCTTTCCAGATCTGTGAAGAATTGTGTTGGTAATTTGATGGGGATTGCATTGAATCTGTAGATTGCTTTGGTAAGATTGCCATTTTTACTATGTTAATCCTGTCTATCCATAAGCATAGGAGGTCTTTCCATTTTCTGACATATTCTTCACTTTCTTTTTTCAGGGACTTAAAGTTCTTGTCATATAGGTCCTTCACATGCTTAGTTAGAGTAACCCCAAGGTATTTTATATCATTTGTGGCTATTGTAAAGGGTGATGTATCTCTGATTTCCTTCTCAGCCTGTTTGTCTATTGTATATAGGAGGGCTACTGATTTTTTTGAGTTGATCTTGTATCCTGCTATGTTACTGAAGGTTTTTATTAGCTGTATCAGTTCCTTGGTTGAATTTTTGGGGTCACTCATATATACTATCATGTCATCTGCAAATAGTGAAAGTTTGACTTCTTCCTTTCCAATTTGTATCCCCTTAATCTCCTTATGTTGTCTTATATCTCTGGCTAGAACTTCAAGTACTATATTAAATAAGTATGGGGAGAGGGGACAGCCTTGCCTTGTTCCTGCTTTTAGTGGTATTGCATTGAGTTTCTCTCCATTTAATTTGATGTGTTGGCTTGCTGTAGATTGCCTTTATTATGTTTAGTTATGTTCCCTGTATTCCTGATCGCTCCAAGACCTTTATCATGAAGGGGTGTTGGACTTTGTCAAATGCCTTTTCTGCATCTAGTGAGATGATCATGTTGTTTTTTTCTTTGAGTTTGTTTATATGGTGTATTACATTAACGGACTTTCATATGTTGAACCACCCTTGCATCCCTGGGATGAAGCCTCCTTGATCATGGTGGATAATTGTTTTGATGTGTTCTTTGAGTCTGTTTGCCAGTATTTTATTGAGTATTTTTGCATCAATGTTCATGAGGGAGATCGGTCTGTAGTTCTCTTTCTTTGTTGCATCTTTGTTTGGTTTAGGAATCAGGGTAATTGTAGCCTCATAGAAGGAGTTTGGTAATATTCCTTCTGCTTCTATTGTGTGGAACAATTTAAAGAGTATTGGTATTAAGTCTTCTTTGAAGATCTGGTAGAATTCTGCAGTGAAATATCTGGTCCTGGGCTTCTTTTGGTTGGGAGACTTTTAATGACTGATTCTATTTTCTTAGGGGTTATTGAACTATTTAAATGGTTCATCTGGTCTTGATTTAACTTAGGTATGTGGTACCTATCCAGAAAATTATCCATTTCTTTTAGATTTTCCAGTTTTGTGGAGTAGAGGTTTTTGAAGTATGACCTGATGATTCTCTGGATTTCCTCATTCTCTGTTGTTATGTCCCCCTTTTCATTTCTGATTTTGTTAATTTGGATGCTCTCTCTCTGTCTTTTGGTTATTTTGGATAAGGGCTTGTCTATCTTGTTGATCTTCTCAAAGACCCAACTCTTTGTTTCATTAATCCTTTGTATTGTTCTCTTTATTTCTATTTTATTGATTTCAGCTCTCAATTTGATAATTTCCTGGCGTCTGTTCCTCCTGGGAGACTTTGCTTCTTCCTGTTCAAAGGCTTTCAGGTGTGGGGAGGAGGTCTTAAATACAGGCTTACAGCACAATGGGAGAACCCCAGAGGCCAGAAGTTCTCTTCCAATGATTTACAATCTTGCATCTAAGCTGTTAACACCCAATATGCAGGATACACAGACAAAGAACTTCCCTTAAGCATTCAGGAGGGTGGAATCTCGCAGGTAATTAGCATAGGGAGGATATCAAGGTCAAGGTCAGCAAGCAAGGCAACAGTTACCCAAAATGGGGACCAGGGACCTACAGGTCCCCCCCTTTTAATAAAAAATGATCTTCTGACTTAGGTTGCGTGGGACGTCAGCAGGTCACCTTACCCATGGAGACACCTGATCAGGCCACACAGGCGCTCTGTCTTAGGTTGGTGAGTGTCCCCTAGGCATTACCCATCTCTGAATACTCAATATCATACAGGGTCAATCATGTGAGAGCTGCAGAGTTAACTGTTGCCTAAGATCTCTAAGTGGCGCTGGGCTTGCAATCTGTGTGTTTGACACAGAAAAGACCAACAGAAGTCTTAATCCACCCATAGCCAGTAGGCTAAAGGCAACTGAGACATTCCCTTCCTTAATGAGCCTTACTGTAAACTGGAGTCCTTGTAAGGTGGTATCCCAAAAGCAAATGGAACTTGAGTTTGTAAATTTATAACTTTCAAAGCCAATTGAACTGTATATAACTATTGATTTAAATTTGTCATGCCCAATAGAATGAAAAATTAGTTAACTGTGGTTGCTACTTTTGCTGCCAGGGTCTCCACTGTGCTAGCTGTAGTAACCAATTATGAAATGGCAATCCCAGAAACAGTAGTAGCGGTGGTTGCCGCTGTTATAACAGCAACAATGGCAGCAGCAATGTCAAATTCTCTTCTGGAACATGTGGGTATCCATTGGCTTGGACACAACTCCAGGAACACAAACACTGAGGCCCATTATTCTTGATCCCAGCATGACTTAAGCTGGCAGCTCTGCAAAAGAACAACTAAGAACCATAAGGAAAAAACAGGCAGCTCCCAAGCAGCAGAACTAATGGTCTCATAATGGGCTACATTCAGACTCACAAATTTTAAGGTATCTTCAAAGGGGACCAAATGAATTTCAGGAGGCCAAAATATGTTGCACAGAGCCACTCCTGAGAAGTAGGTACTGCTCCAGCTTGAATAGGATTGTGAAAATGAAAATGCTTAGCTGACATGCTACTGTTAATAAATGGAGGTCAGTGATCTTCAGTGTTATCCTTAATCTCCTAGGTGTCTGGGTGACACGTTCTCAAACATACTTGAAAAAGCCGTTACCATACATTACCTTCTGGAGAATCCAACCGCATGGCTACAGTTCCTAGGCTTATGTTAATGCTTTAGGCATATATTCTTAAATTGGTCTCAGTTAGCCTGAATAGACCTTAGGTAAGGAGAGACCCTTTGCCAGACTGTTTGGGAATCTCAAATAGGATTATCTCAATCTCTGGTGTTCAGCTGTGGTCCCAAGATATAAAAGGCAAAACCAAGCTTTAACATTGCAAACAATTTAGTTTCAATATCAATGGGCTTATTCTTAGGTTACAAAATCTGGCTGCCAGCAAGAATTATCCCTGTATATGAGTGCAGAGGCAGAGCTTTAATATCTCAGTAAACCAGCATTGTTTTAAACCCTATCTTTCATAAACCTTATTTTTAGGACAAGACAGGAATTACCACATAGCAATCTATCCAATCCAAAATAATGTGGAGACCCATCTCCATGTTGTTACCCTTACTAAAGATGGTGGTGAGGTCACAACTCTCTTTTTAACCTTAGCCAAGATGGCACCTGCCCGCATGGTCACCCTCATCATGGCAGACCACACGGTGTTTTCCAGAGCAGTTTAGATCTGGAGTTATACGTTTTTTAGGTCTTTAAACCATACCAGATTTCTTAGCTGTTCTTGTTTATAGCAAAGTAGAGCAGCATAAAAATTTCTCTGTCATCACATTCTGAGCCCAGGCAGCTAGGGAGCATAGCCAAGCTGCTAGCCAGACACATGGAACATGTAATCTCAGGCATTCAAAAACCAGTCAAAAACAAACACATGAAAAACCAGGCATCCAAGACCAGTTTATTAAAAAAAAAATACGGTGGCCCCACTTTTCCCAGGAAACTCTGTCAGCTTACCACCTTAAAAATCCTAAGAGTTTACAGTATAAAGCAGCATGTAAGAAACCATAAGAATGGCACACTTTTCCTGGCCACAGTGGTGGTGGTGGTGGAGGAGGAGGAGGAGGAGGAGGAGGAGGAGGAGGAGGAGGAGGAGGCGCCGGATGCTGCTCCTGTTGGCGTTTTTCAGTGCAGGTGCAAGCAGCAATGCCTCAGGCATCCTCATGCATGGGAGCATGGAGCTGGTGCTGTAGAGAAAACTGGGAACCAGAGTAGCTGCACAGCCGGAAAGAAGGACACCCCACCCCCCACCCCACCCCTTACCCCCAGGCTGCAGCAAGGCGGCTGCCAAGGCAGCAAACAGAGACAGGACAATCAGGGGAAGGAGACATTTTGAGCGAAAGCGTGAGATGGCAGCAGGCACAGAAGCAGGGAGCAGGAGATGAGGGGGCATCCAGCCGGCCAGAGCCCAAGCCATGGGTCTCCCAGGCTGCTGGGAGTGGAGAGCGAACAGGATAGACAGCTGAACAGGAAAGGGAGAGGGACTCCCATCTATTGGATGGCTGGTAGAAGTTGCAAAGGTCCAGTGAAATACCCGGCTATGGGGTGCCCGTATGCGGCCATTTGGATTGAGATGGTAGGCTTATTTCCCATGAGTGAGGCAGGAAAAAATGAGATCCAATGACTTTAGAGTTCCTAGTGACCCAGAAATTGAAGATCGATTGAGAAGCTGCCCAATGAGTCATCACACAAAGGACAGGGACCAAGGGGCTCTGAGCCCGAGGGACACGTGGGTCCCATAGACGAGTAAGGCACAAGCTGCCGGTGAGTCGTCACACACAGGGCATGGGCCGAGAGCCTAAGCCTGAGGTCTACTCGTGGGGGAAGGGGAATGGGCAGAGGGGTGCCTACCAATCATGCCAGTGGTAGGTGAAGGGGCCCAGCAATCCTTCAGTTGGAAAAGTGACGCTGTTGAAGGTTCCAGGGTCCTGGTGTGCCTCAGGTCGCTGCAGGCAGCAGAAAGTGAGAGGGAAACACCATGCAGACGGTGTTCACGTAGATTTTACTGGGGGACAGAAGAGGGGAGAGAGACAGGGCACAGAGCGGCCTCGTGGGAAGAGAGAGAGGAAGGTGGGTGGGGCCTGCTTCTTTTTTGTTTTGTTTTGTTTTTGGAGACAGGGTTTCTCTGTGTAGTTTTGGCGCCTGTCCTGGATCTTGCACTGTAGACCAGGCTGGCCTCGAACTCACAGAGGTCCACCTGCCTCTGCCTCCCGAGTGCTGGGATTAAAGGTGTGCACAACCACCACCCAGGGGCGCCTGCTTCTTAAAGTAGGCTTAGCGCATGCACAAATGGTCTACACAAACATAGGATGATGGTGTCAGGACCCTGAGCAGGCCAAGGTACTGCCTGCTTACTGGCGATGTTCCCAAGGAACAGCCAGGTGATGCTTAAATGCTAATAGATGCGCAAGACACAGGTTTGCTCATGCCAGGTAGAGAGCCCACAGCAGACCAAAGTACGGACACCACCAAGTCCTGCATGGTGACCGCGAGTTTTCCTGGGGTCACTGACAGGCACATGGGTGAGGGGAGATAGCTGTGTCACCAAGGCCCACCCCAGCATGGGTGACAGCTCACAGAGCTGGGAACCTGGGGTGTATCACACAGCCGGAAGGCCACAGGACAGGCTGGAGAACGTCTTTCCAGGTGCTCAGCTGGTCTGAGCCTGTTCTAGGAAGCTCTGTGACTCTAAAAGCATGCCTTGGCAGTCCTTACCGCTAGGTACATCTGTGCAGTGTCTTAGCTAGAGTCTCTGTTGCTGGGATAAACACCATGACTAAAACAACTTGGGGAGGAAAGGGTTAATTTCATGTTATAGCTCATAGTCCATCATGAGTAAATCGGGGCAGGAGCTGATGCTGAGGCCATGGAGGGTGCTGCTTACTGGCTTGCTCCCCATGGCTTGCTCAGCCTGTTTTCCTACACCATGCGGGAACACTGCCCAGGGCAGTATCACACCGAATTGACTGGGCCCCCCCCACATCAGTCACAGACTTGCCTACAGGCCAATCTTACAGAGGCATTTTTTTCAGTCCAGGTTCCTCCTCTCAGACATGTCTAGGATTGTGTTAACTTGACAAAAACCAACCAGCATACAGAGGGTGGAGCTGGTGAATCTGGTCAGTTTCAGGGACTTCCTGAAGGTTCTGAATTGTCTACTTCTGAGCTTGTGAACTTCTCAGCATGTTGGAGTGTTTTAATCTTGGAGGAAACTTCTACTCGGTACACATGTACATAAATACACATACTTGCAGGCCCCTCCTCTCCAGCTTGGAGTCCATGTCCGTGCCTTTGCTGATGCTGCCTGTGGCTGAGGCCTCCTCCTTCTGGCCTTCTCTGAACCTTGGTTGATTGGTCACTTTCTGTGGTTCGATGACAACATTACCAAAGGCCACTTAAAGAAAGGGCTTTGTCTGGTGTATGGCTCAGAGGAATAAGAGTCCATGGTGGTGGGAAGTGTGCCAGCAAGTAGCAGGCATGGCAGCAGGAACAGGAAGCTGAAAGCTTGCATCTGGAACCGCAGGCAGGAAGCAGAGAGCAAAGTAGAAGCAGCATGGGGCTTTTTAAATCCCAAAGGCCACCCCACCCCCACCCTGCGTGCCTGACTTGCTTCCTGCAAGCAAGGCCACACCTAACCCCACCACTCCAACAGGACCAGAAATAGGGACCGAGCATTCAAAGATGTGAGCCTTTGGGGCCATTCACATTCAAATACACCCAAGAGGTCAGGACAGGAACTCACACAGAGCAGGAACCTGGAGGCAGAGGCCATGGAGGATGCTGCTTACTGGCTTGCTCAGCGTGCCCCCCCCACCCCCCCCACCCCCCCGAGACAGGGTTTCTCTGTAGCTTTGGAGGCTGTCCTGGACTAGCTCTGTAGACCAGGCTGGCCTCGAGCTCACAGAGATCCACCTGCCTCTGCCTCCCGAGTGCTGGGATTACAGGCGTGCGCCACCACCGCCCGGCCTCAGTCTGCTTTCTTATAGAACCCAGGACCACCAGCCCAGTGATGGCACCACCCACAGTGGGCTGGGCCTTCCCCCATCAATCACTAATTAAGAAAATGCCCTGCTGCTAAAAATCTTAATGTGGCATCTTCTCAATCTGGGCTCCCTCCCTTCTGATGACTGTACCTGTGTCAAGTTGGCATAACTTGACTGTGTCAACTTGGCATAAATCCAGCCAGCACATAGGATAACCTCCCCACACACTGCCTGGCCTCAGCATCTCTCTGAAGCCACACACGAGGACCCCACAGTTCATTGACTCTTGCCTCCATTCAGAGCCAGCACCAGGTAAAGTTGACTACCAGCTTGGGGTGGACCCGCCCGTGTGGACCACAGCAGTGGCAGTTTTTTCATCCAGTTGCTTCGCAGGAACTTAGATGCCCTCGGGAGTTAGCGCTTAGCTGGGTGGGGTTTGTCCTGGGGCCCTCACCTCCGTCCAGGACAGAGCCGTCTCGCACCAGCACCAGCCTTCCCCGGCACTGAGTTGCCTGGTGTTCTTCTCTCCGCACACTGTACATTTGAAATTCTTGCCCCATAGCTCTTTTCCACTGTGAATCTTCCTAACCTCTCTAACCACAAGACAGAGCCAACGTTATGCTTACAGCCTCCTGCAACAAAGAAACGAGTTCATCACTTTAAAAAATTGTTTTTCATTTTATTTTATGTTGTGGGTGTTACAGTTTAGTGGGAGGTCCCTGCCAGGGACAGGCTCCTTTTCTGCTTCCTAGCCCCCCAGATTGTGAGCCGATGTAAATCTCCCAGCCTCAGAAGTCCTGTTATAGTGAAAGAAAACACACCGAGGCACACTATGAGAAGGAGTCTTTAATCCAGGTGTGGTAGTTTGCGTGAGAAGTCTCCCTCATGGTCTGGGAGACTTGAACTCTGGCTTCGAGCAAGTGCGTCACAGGGTTACTCCCTGCGGACTCTGTGCTTCTTGCCAGAGCAACACAGAAAGAGGTCCCAACACATGGAGCAGCCTTGCTTCAAGACCCCACACACTCGAGAACAACCCGACTGTAGATCCTCCTTATTTTTATTTTTTAATATATCTTTATTTTATGTGCATTGGTGTGAGGGTGTCAGATCCCCTGGAACTGGACTTACAGACAGTTGTGAGCTGCCATGTGGGTGCTGGGAATTGAACCTGGGTCCTCAGGAACAGCAGTTGGTGCTCTTAACTGCTGAGCCATCTCTCCAGCCCCAGGAATCCTCCTTTAATTAAAAAAAAAAATCCAACCCTTAAAGCCCCTACAACACAATTGATCAAAGTTTCAAGATGACTAGCAGTGGTTCTCAACCTGCAGGTCATGACCCCTTTGGAAGTGAATAACTCTTTCACAGGGGTCGCCTAAGACCATCGGAAAACACAGATGTGTATATTATGATTCAGAACAGTAGCAAAATTACAGTTGTGAAGTAATGATGAAAATAACTTTATGGTGGGGGTCCCCAGAGCATGAGGAACTGTTAAGGGTTGTGGCATTAGGAAGGTCAGGAACTTGCCATATTTAAACCACAGTGCACTGATTGATGGGTAAATGGTGCTGGTTACGGGCGGAAAAGTCAGGGGTGATGGCCACGACTACCAGAGTTATAAAGGGCTTTATTAGAAAGAAGAGGGGACAGAAGGGAGGAGCCAGGCCTGGCTGGGGAGGGAAGCAGGGAGCAGAGCAGAGAGGAAGCAGAAAGGGAGGGTGGGGTCTGCGTCCGGCTTTTTAAGGCGGGGATTTTGTGAGCATGCAGCCTTCACTGATGATGTAAGACGCAAGACACCAGGCCCTGAGCTGCGCATGAACAGAATCCTAACACTGACATCTGTGCTCTGCTGTCTGCCACAGCCTTGTCCAGTTCCCATGCGTTGTTTTGTTTCCCGTTTGAGACCATGTCTCATGTAGCCCAGGCTGGCCTTGAACGCACTATGAAGCTAAGGATGACCCAAACTCCTTTGTGTGTGTGTGTGTGTGTGTGTATGCACACACCCTAGTGCACTCACATGCATGTAGAGGCCAGGAGGCGATGTTAGGTGTCTTCCTCAGCCTATCATCTGTCTGTCTGTCTCTGTCTATCTCTATGTGTCTATCTATCTATCTATCTATCTATCTATCTATCTATCTATCTATCTAATCTCTGTCTGTATGTCTGTCTGTCTATTTGAGCCAGTGGTTACAGGCCCACTGTAACTGAATGTTCTCCTGTGCTCAGCCGGCTCCCATATCCTCTCAGTCCTGCAGCCGCTCAGACAGACCCAAATGAACACACAGAGGCTTAGATTAATTATGAACTGTATGGCCCATTGGCTCAGGCTTCTTACTAGCTAGATCTTACATCATAAGTTAACCCATTTCTATAAATCTATGCTTTGCCATATGGCTTGTGACTTATCTTTACACCTTGCTTTTCATGGCAGTGGCCGGGAGCAGCCTCTGTTCTCTGCCTTTCAACTTCCTCCTCTCTAGTTAGAATGTCCCACCTAATGCTATTCTGCCTCACCATTGGCCAAACAGCTTTATTTATCAACCAATTAGAACAACATATTTTCACAACATACAAAAAGACATTCCCCCATCAGCCCACCATGCTGCTCCTGGTTGTTGTTTTTTTTTTTTTTTAAACCTGGGTGCATAGGACCTGAACTCATGTCCTTACTTATGTACAGCAAGCCCTCACTGACTGAGCCTGCTGTAGTCCCCCAGAGCACTGAGCTCATCAAAAGGAGCCACTGTGCCTGGCTCCATTTCCAGAACAGTCAGGGCTACACAGACGAATCCTGTCTCAAAAACAAAACAAACAAAAAAATTGGCCCAGTGTATACAGAGATCCCAGTTCCATCCCAGCACCATCCATGCCTGTGACTCTTACAGCTCCTCTCAGGCTGTGGAACACTCACTGTGACGGAGAGGTGCTCCTGCGGCTCTCCAGACATGGGCCAGGCCACGAGACCCCGATGACCATCCCCGAGCTCTTTCAGGAGTCTGTTGAGCGATTTGGTGCATACCCAGCCCTGGCCTCGAAGAACGGCAGAAAGTGGGACACGCTGACATTCAGCCAGTTCTATGAAGCATGCCGCAAGGCAGCCAAATCTCTGATCAAGGTGAGCAGCTCCCTCCACCAGCCATTTAGAAGCAGGGGTCCATCGAGTGGGGTGGCAGACTCTGGGATCCCAGCATGCGGAGAACTGAAGCAAGAGGGCCCTAAGTTCTGAGCCAGACTGGGGTACTGAAACCTCACCTGCCTCAGAAAACAAACAAAAATTTAAAAAGAAGTTGAGTGGAACCTCAGTGACCAGAGTGGTCTTTTGGTGTGCACAATGTGTGCACTCCATCCTCAGTACCATGAAAACCAGGCATGGTGGTGCATACCTGTCACCCTCCCTCAGGCAGGAAAGGCAGGAGGGTTGGGGTTCAAGGTCATCCTCTGCAACAGAGCAAGCCAGAGTCTAGCCTGGGCTACTTGACCAAGGCAACTTATAAAAAGAAGCATTTAATTGGGGCTGGCTTACAATCTCAGAGGGATGGTCCATGATCATCATGGTGGGAAGCATGCAGAATGCATGTTGCTGGAGCAGTAGCTGAGAGCTTACATGCTATGGGAAGCTGGGGAAAGAGCACAAGACTTGGCCTGGGGTGGTCCTTTGAAACCTCAAAGCCCACCCCAGTGACCCACCTCCTCCAACAAGACCACACCTCCTAATCCTTCCCAAACAGTTCCACCAAATGGGGACCAAGCATTCAAACATGAGCCTCTGGGGGCTGTTCTCATTCAAACACCGCTCCCTGACCCATAGGCTTGCGGCCATATCATAATGCAATACTTCAGCCCAACTTTAGAAGTCCACATAGTCTGTCCTAGTCTTAACACTGTTTCAAATCCAAAGTCTCTCCTAAGACCCAAGGTAGTCTCTTAACTGTAGAATCAAAGCAGGGATCACATACTTCCAGCATACAGTGACTCAGAGCCTAGTGAGGAAAGACTGCACCAAGAAGAACCGAAGCCGGACGGGGACTCAGTATCCTGTCACCTGGCATCAGAGAGCTTGTAGGCTCTTTGGGTCTACTCTTTCTGGTTTCAGTGACAAGAGTACCCTTCTCTCCCTCTGGCTGGCTCCCTGCCCCTCTCCTCAGCGGGCAACTGGTAGCTCTGGCATCGCCATCATCCAGGTTCTCCAGGACAATCCAGGCTTCACTGTCACAGCCTGAATGCAGGGACTCTCCTGCCACATGCCTGACATGGCTTCCCTTAACCACAGAGAGATTCTGTGACCACTTTACTCCTGTGCCCTTCATGACTCTACCAGAACCAGATGGCTGATGCTGCCAAGTCCTGCTGCCTGCATGGGATGGGCCCGGCCACCCCCACGCATGCATGCATGGATGCATGCATGCATGCACTTTGGCTCATTGCACAAGCCTTCCTTTCATTCTTTTCTCGGTTGCAGGACTGGCTGGGTGGGGTCTCGCCCTGAAGACACCAATCCTCCATTTCCAGCATCAGGCTTTTCTTAAGTTTCTCCTGCCCTCGAGCACAGGACTCAGTCCCAACATCACGCTTCCTGATGCTGCTCAGTGCACATTTTGTGTTTCTCTTGCTTGCTTACTCCTCTCCTTGTAGACCCGCTTAGATCACTAACAGCCATATCACACCTTTGCCCACAACATTGGACCAGATCTCTTCACCAAAATATCCTAAGAATGGTCTCTGGCCCTGTTGCTAATATTGTTCCCCTCTGAAACCCCTTGAGCTAGGCCTCCATAGTCTACAGTCCGCCCAGCACCACTGTCTTCTAAGATCCTCCTAGGATGGTCCATTAAGGCCCACTTAAAGCGTTCACCACTTTCCTAATCTGGAGTCCACAATGCACCAACAAGCAGCATGGTCTGGCCTGTCAGAGCGGTACCCTGCTCCCCATTCCCAGCTTCTGTCTCCGTCAGTGAGTGTTCTGCTGCTGTGAAGAGATGCCACGACCAAGGCAACTCTTATATCGGAAAGTGTTTTATTGAGGGTCTTGCTTACAGTTTCAGAGGCTTAGTCCACAACCATGGTGGGGAACAGACAGGCATGGTGCTGGAGCGGTAGCTGAGAGTTTTACATCCTGATCCACAGGCAGAGGGAGAAGGGGTGAGACAGCCTGCTGTGGACTTTTGAACCCTCAAAGCCCACCCCAGTGACACCCCTCCTCCAACAAAGCCACACCCCCAAGCCCTTCCCAAACAGTTCTACTACTTGGGCCCAAGCATTCAGACATAATGGACCTATGGAGGCGTTCTCATTCAGACACCATAGTAAATAAATGTAATTTTAAAGCTTGGGCAAGAGCAGTAGCTCAGCAGCTAAGGACTCACTCTTCCTGCTCTTCCAGAGGACATGTTTGGTTCTCAGCAGTGGCTCACAGCCACCTACTCTAGCTTCAGGGAACTCTGGCTTCTGTAGGCAGCTGTATGCAAATGCACACATCCACGTGCACACACGCATCCTCATAATTAAAACTAAGGACGTGAAGAAGGTTAGATCCTGGGTTCCCTGCCAGCAGCCTGGCCTGTATGGTAAGCTCCAGGGAGAGGCATGAGACCTTGTCCGAAAAGATATAAAGGTGAGGACTGGGGCCATGCTCCCAGAGGGGCCACATTCTCTGGACCTTTCCCAGCAAGAACAAAGACCTGAGTTTGAGTCCCCAGAACGGATGTCAAAAGCCAGGTGAGGCTGTGTGTTCTTGTAGCCCCTAACCAGTGGATAAGCAGAGGCTCCTCCCAAAGGCTCACAGCTGTGGCTGCATGTTCCTGCAGCCCCAAGCATGTGGGTGAACACAGGCTGATTCCAAAAGCTCACTGGCCTGGTCCAGTGGGAGACCTGTCTCAACACTGACCCAGCCTCCTGCACACCCGTACACCCAGATGGATGGCATGTGAGCAATAAAACCTGAGGACACCCTCTGTGTGCACACACATGCATAGGCATGCACAACATTCCTACACATCATTTCCTATGAGTAAGATATAGAATTAGCAGACCTCCCAGAACTTCTAAGTATGTGCTCGGAGGAATCAAGATGGGGGCCTTAAAAGAATATCCATACATCTGTATCCACTACAGCACTGTTCACACCAGCCAAGTGCCCAGTTCTGGTGCATAAGAAAATGTGATGTGCCTGTACAGTGGGATATCATGTAGCCTTGAAAACAGGGGAACCTAATACAAGGAACTACACGGAGGCCCTGGGGACATGACTCAGTGATGAGAGCCTTACACAGAGGACACGCTGCAGGATCTCACCCCAAGGGGTTCCTAGAGCCATCAGACTGACAGGAAATGGGTTGTGAGTGCCAAGGCCTGGGGAGGGGCAGAGTTAGTGTCCAATGGGGGCGGAGATTCGCGTGGGGAAAATGGAAGGTTCTGAAAGCGGATGGTAGAAATGGCTGTACAGCCAAGTAGATGTGCTTCCTAACCTGAGTCACACACTGAAAAAAATAACACCTAAAGCAGTGAATTCCATGACACGTGGACGTCATCACATGATGCATGGAGGGAGGTGAGCCAGCTCATGGCGCCTGAGTGCAGCCTGGACAGCAGCTTCCTGCTCGGTGCAGCCAACCCCTCATGATCAGATCTTGAGTAGGAGTGGACATACCCAGGAGCTGATGGCTGCTGCCTTCTGGTTTGTTCCCTCCAGCTGGGCCTGCAGCGCTTCCATGGTGTTGGCATCCTGGGCTTCAACTCCAGCGAGTGGGTCATCAGTGCCGTTGGGGCCATCTTGGCTGGGTATGTTCCGCCCTTGGGGTCGAGTTGATGAACCACCCCCACTGGCTGCTCAGTGTTGGGTCTGGGAGTCGCACACATATTGAGGATAAGGCCACCAAAGTTAAATGAGCAGAGGCAACTTTATTAAAAAGAAGAAATTCTGGGAAGAGCACCGGCTGCTTTTGCAGAGGACCCTTCTGGCCACTGTGGACCCTTTACACATGTGGGATGCACAGACAGGCAGGCAGACAAAACACCCACATACATGAATGAATCCTTTCCAAAGCACTGGGTCTGTACACGACTGAGCGGGTCCTGTGTCCCCAGGGGCCTCTGTGTTGGCATTTACGCCACCAACTCAGCCGAGGCCTGTCAGTACGTCATCGGGCATGCCAAAGTGAACGTTCTGCTGGTGGAGAATGACCAACAGCTGCAGAAAATCCTGTCGGTGAGTGGGCCTCGAGGTGGGTGCTGGGTCCACCGTCTGAGGCGGGGAGCAGGGTGGGTTCCAGGCCTGTTAGCTTATTCCCCAGCCTCCATCTGAGAAGTGTGTGCACAGAGGCGAGCATGACCAGGACCTGAAACCCCAGTGCTGTTCTTGTAACATTCACTTTCTTATTTTTAGTAGACGTTACAGACATACCTTTCCCTCTCACACGTGCACAGGTGCCCTGCACCGGCATGGTGTTGGCAGGATGATCTGGAGGGAGGGTAATAGGAAGCAGAACCTCCCCAGTGCCCGTGCCAGGAGCCAGGCCCAGCAGCACACAGTGGGTGGTCAGCAGGCACAGGACCCCTGGCCAGTCAGTCAATGAGAGACTCTGCCTCGAAAGATGAGCACTGTGTAGCTGAAGATGACCTTAAACTCCTGGTTCTCCTGCCTCCACCTCCTGAGTGCTGGGGTGACATGTGCCACCACACCTAATTGATGTGGTGCTGGGTACAGGACCCAGGGCTTTTGAATGCCCAGTGAATGTTCTGCCCACTGAGCACAGCCCCAGCCTTGATTTTTAAAAATTACTTTCTTTTAAAAACATGTACATTTATTTATGTATGTATCGTGTGCGGGTGCACACATGGCATGGTGTGTGGAGGGCAGTGGACGGCTTTCTGGGGTCAGCGCTCCTCTGTCACCGTGTGCAGGCACCTTTACCTGCGTCCCAGTACCCTGAGCCCACAGGGAACTCTTTCAGATTCCACCGGACAAGATGGAGCCTGTGAAAGCCATCGTGCAGTTCAAGCAGCCATTGGAGGAACGCGGCAGGAACTTGTACTCAGTGAGTGCGGAGGGGGCGGGGCTAGAGAGGTGGAGCCTTGGGAGGGGAGGAGCCTGTGGTAGGGGAGGGGAGGAGCCTGTGGGAGGGGAGGAGCCTTGGGAGGGGAGGAGCCTTGGGAGGGGAGGAGCCTGTGGGAGGGGAGGAGCTGGAGCCTGGCCGAGGTGGTAGGGGGTGGAGCCACAGAGGTACATGCGCAGTGAGTGTGCAAGGACTCCTTGAAGAATTGTGTAAGGTGGGGTTTTACAGGAGTGGGTGGGGCCGCTCTAGGGAAGTGGGCGTGGCTACAGCGACAGTGTTGGGGTGATTAGTGGCAGCTGTTTCCAGTCCTTGCTGTGATCCCTCAGAAGATGAAGGCAGGAACTCATTATTTTGTGCCTGTCAGAAAATCAAAGTAGTTGAAAAAACACCAAATTGAAAACTAAGTGGATTAAGATGTGTTATCGAAACCTTATTTTCAACTTACAAAGGGAAAATTTACATATATGTATTTGATTGTTTTATCTTTTTGAGACAGTTGCCCATATTCTATATATTTATTTATAGCCTAGTATATGCTTTTTCCTTTTTTCCTTAAAAATCTTACTACATTTCTTTATGTTAGGCCTGCATGTGTATGTGGAGGGGGCATGCGGGAGGTCAGAAAGGCTCTATCACTCCATCCTGTGGGTCTGGGGATCAATCTCAGGTTGTCAGGCTTGGCCGAACTCTGTCTCGTCGGTCTTACACCCTAATATTTTTACATCTGTGTACATCGTGGAATGACTACATCAACACAGTTAACACACATGCCTTCAAACATCTTTAAAAAGTACTCGTCACCAGGCATGGTGGCCACACCTCCACCTAGCACTTGGCAGCCAGAGGCAAGAGGATCTCTGTGAGTTCAAGGCCAACTTGGTATACATTGAGAGTTCCAGGACAAGTCCAGAATGATGGCACAGACCTTTAATCCCGGCTTTCAGGAGGCAGAGGCAGGTGGATCTCGAGGCCAGCCTGGTCTTCAGAGTTAGTTCCAGGTCAGCCAGGGCTGCATAGAGAGACCCTGTCTCAAATAAACAAATAAATATAAAATGAAAATACTTAATCTTTTTAGTGGCAACACTTAAGATTTAGTCTCCACACAATTTCTGAATGTATAAGTCATTACTTTAAATTTCAATATTTTTCTTATGTCCAAGTTAAAATCTATTATGTGTGTCCAGATCTGTAAATGATTCCTCTAGCGCTGGATCTTTCTGGCTCCAGCCCGCAATCGCAGGTCATTAGAGGGCTCCTGTCACTACAGCAACAGTGTCTGAAGTCTTGGATCACCTTCAAATTTATCTTTGAAGCAATGCTGGGGACGCAGGACTGCTGTCCTCACTACTAGGAAGCTTCAGACAGAATTGAGAGTTTAAGGCCAGCCGGAGCAACAACTAAGACCCTCTATAAAATAAAGTGGCTGAGGACTTGGCTCAGAAGTGGAACAGCCGCCTAGAATCCCCAGTGAGGGGCTGGGGGCGTGGTCAGGGTGGAGCCCCGCCTAGAATCCCCAGTGAGGGGCTGGGGCGTGGTCAGGGTGGAGCCCCGCCCAGAATCCCCAGTGAGGGACTGGGGGCGTGGTCAGGGTGGAGCCCCGCCTAGAACTCCCCCAGCCCCCCACCACCCTCCACCCCGTGAGTGGCTGGGGACATAGATATCTGGTGTCGTCTTGCTTGGTGTGTGATGAGAGATCCTGGGTTCAGCCTTTAATGAAGAGTTTTGAGAAGGAAGAAAAAGCAAGAGCAAGCCTCTAATTAGAAGTATCCCTGACTACACTCTTCAGACTTGGTACTCTTGAACTTGGGGCAGAGGACCCTTGGCAGGATCCTGGAGCGGTGTGATGCTGAGCCTTGTCTCTGGCTTTCAGACACTAGGTGGCAGCAGCGTTCTCCCCGTAGGAACAAGAAGTCAATACAAAGATTATGCTATACTCCCTCCAGGCTCAGTGCCACCAACCTGGACACTTACATAGCAAGGTACCTATCTACTCTGCAGTGGATGGGAGACCCTATAACCTTGGAGTGGAGCTAGATCTGGATATGTAGCCCAGGCTAGTCCTGAACGCACAGCCCAGCCTGGCCTAAAACTTCACATCCGCCTGCCTCAGCCTCCTGTGTACTGGGATTTAAAGACTTGCCACCATGACAGGGGAGTCAAGCCTACAGTTTTAAGATTCAGTGTATTTAAGAATACACATTTTAGGGCCAGTGCCTCAATCTGCCTAGCTGCCCTGGAAAGATCATCTGAACCTCAAGGGCACCGTTGTCTTTAGTCCCAGCAGAGGCAGGAGGGTCTCTAAATTAGGGGCCAGCCTGGTCTACGGAGTGAGTTCCAGGACAGCCAGGGCTACACAGAGAAACCCTGTCACACAAAAACAAACAAACAAAGCAAAACGGCCAACCCCAAATGTCTGAGCAAGGAAGGTCATTTGCCAGCCCCTTTCACTGCAGCTCAGAAAGCTGGCTTCAGGCAGGGCTGCCCCTCCTCTGGCTTCATGTCACCCATCCCCTAGTCTCCACCCCTCAGACCCTGCATTCCCGGCTGTTGTGTCTGCCCTCCCCTTTGTGGGCTCTGTAAAGGCAGCCAGTCCTGGATTGATGGGATACTCTGGCTTCATCCCATCAGGGATGACTTCTGGGGTGGGGAAGCCTTGACAACGGGAGCTCAGGAAAGCCTGGAATGGGAGCTCTCTTCAGGGGTCACTGACTCCTGGGGGGTGGCGCCAGCAAGGGGCCTCAGCCGGCAAAGGGGCTTGAACCCAGGGACTTACATGGTGGAAGGAAGGAACTGACTTCTACAGGTGCACTGGGGCATGTGTCCCCTCATACATACACCCAAAATAAGTAAATAAATGTAACCCTAACCATCTTTTATTTAAACGATTTGAGGGTCAGTCTATTGTTATTTACAGCCCTTGCGGTCCTTCGTGACAGCATGTGACCAGAGGGCTAGTCAGGAGACGACAGATGATTGTCCAAGGCCACAGCACAGCCAGTCAGCCTCTTCCTGGGACAGCCCAAAGACAGGGGCTAGCATTCCTGTGCTGTGGCTGAGGTCTGTCTGAGCCGACAGGCCCCGGGGAGGTGGCTGGCGGGTGCGAGTCCGGGGCTTTTCTGAGTGCTCTCTACCAGCTGCCACATGCCTTGGGGGAAAGCCAGTGGGACGGGGTCTGAGCAGCAGCCAGCCAGGTCCTCACCTCCTCATTCACAGTGGCACGACTTCATGGAGCTGGGTAACACCATCCCTACAATGCAGCTGGATCGTATCATCTTGAGCCAGAAGGCCAACCAGTGCGCAGTTGTCATCTACACCTCGGGCACCACGGGGCACCCCAAAGGGGTGATGCTGAGCCATGACAACGTAAGCACCTCTGCCTTGGGCAAAACAGAGTGCCATGGAGGAGTGTGTGAGGTCGGTGTGGCCCTTCCCCCGTGGGGAGCTAACTGGACAGTTGGTGGAGCCGGGGACTGGAAGCAGGCCTGGGTCCAAAGCCAGGCTGGGCTATCTTAGGCAAGAAAACTGATGGCACCATGCCCGTTTCCTGTCTGAAATGAGAGTTGGTTTCATGGTTTTCATCTGGTGGGTGGTTTTTTAGAAGCTCAGGTGCATGTCTCTGTGAGTGTGTCTCTGTTTCTGTGTGGTGAGTGTGTGTATCGGCCAGAGCCTGACCTCTGTGGTTCCTAGGGGCGTCTATCTTGTATTCTTTGAGACAGGATCTCTCAGTGATCAGGGAAGGCTGGATGGCCGTGGACCTTCCTGCCCCACCTCTCTGAGCCTGGGATTGTTGGTGAGCACCACCACATGGGCTCTGGGAATTGGAACTCAGGTCTTCATGCAGGGCTAGCACTTGACCCACCAAGACATTTCATTGGCCTGATTGGTTTATTTTGTTTTGTTTTCAGTTTTTGAGACAGGGTGTCACATAGCCCAGGCTGGCCTCAAACTTGCTGTGTAACCGACGATGCCCCTGAACTCCTGATCCTTCTGCCTCCACCCCGAGTGCTGGGGTGACATGAGTGTGTCCTTCTTGACTGCTCTCCACCCATACATGGAGTCAGGACTTCCATTCAGACCCAGGATCACAGGTTCAGCTTGTTCTGGTAGTCCTTTGTCTCCACCTTCCACGTGACTGGGATGGCAGGTCACGGCACACACACACACACACACACACACACACACACACACACTGCACCGGACAGTGTATGTTAACTCAACACAAGCTAGAGAATCGGAGAGGAGAGAGGCTTCTTTTGGAAAATTGCCTCCATGAGACTGGACTGCAGGCAAGTCTGTGGGGCATCCTCTTAGTCAGTCATCTGGACCCTGCTTTCTCTTCTGGGGTCACCCACCAGCTCCCAAGTCACGACACAAGACTTCTTATTAGGTTTGAATGCTCGGCCTTCTCTTAGCTCTTTTAACTTAAAATAACCTGTTTCCCACTATCTACCCTTTGCCCTGGGCCTTTCCCTTCTTTCTGTGTATCTTACTCTGTCTGCTGACTGGCGGCTCCCTGGTCCTGACCCCGGCCATCTCCCTCATTCTCTGTGCTTCCTTCTTCTTCTCCAGCCTAGATTTCTCTCCAGTCATCCTCTCTGCCCGCCAGCGCCACCTAGTCTTTCTCTGCCTGGCTATTGGCCATTCAGCTCTTTATTAGAACAATCAATGCCTTAGGCAGGCAAGCTGAAACAGATGCAACACATCTTTACATAATTAAACCCACATCCTTACATCATTAAACAAATGCAGCATAAAGAAAAGTAACACACCTTTACATAGTTCAAGTCATATTCTTCAGCATGAATAAATGTAACACATCTTTGCCCAGTTAAAATAGTATTTCATAACAGTGATCAGTGAGGAGGGCCCAGCACATGTTGGGTGGGGCCATCCCTGGGCTGCTGGACCTGGGTTTCATAAGAAAGCAGGCTGAGCAATCCATGGGGAGCAAGCCAGTCAGCAGCATCCTCCATGGCCTCTGCCTCAGCTCCTGCCTCCGGTTCCTGTCTAGAGGTCCTGTCCTGACTTCCTTTAATGGTGGACTGTGACCTGCAAGTGTAATAAGCCCTTTCCTCCCCACACTGCGTTGGTCAGGGCGCTTCCTCACAGCAGTAGTGGCCCTGACTAGGACGCCACTCACATGGTCTGGGTTCTGGAGATAGGAGCTCCAGCCTTCACTCTTGTGTGAAAAGAGCTTTAGCAGCCAAGCTGCCTCCCAGCTCCTGCAGGTTGACGTTCTAGGTGAATCATCACAAAGTGGTATCCCCCAGCCTCGTTCCTCCTGCCTGCTGATGCTTCTACACACTTGGAATTCTGTTGGTACGCGTCTGCGGTGTGTCTTCCTCAGTCACCCTACCCTTCTTTTGGGGACAGGGCCTTTCCCTGAACCCTCTGGCCGACCACCAAGTCCTCGGGTGCTCCTGTTTGCACTAGCATGGTGACAGTAGTGTCACAAACGTGCAAAGCTGGCTGTAGTCTGGGGTTTAGTGCAATGCACTCCACACGAGCAGGAGGTCCTGAGTTCAATCCACAGCACCCACATAAAAATCTAGGCATGCTGGTGAATACTTGGACTCCCAGTGACAGGGGATTGGAGACAGGAAAGCCCTGGGGGGCTCACTGGCCAGGCAGCCTACTCAAATCATTGAGCCCCAGGTCCAGCAAGGAACCCTGTACTGAAAAACAAGGCAGAGGGGGCTGGAGAGGTGGTGCGGTGGTTAGGGTGGAGTTTGGAGCACCCACATAGCCATCCAGGCCCTGCGTGACCCCATCACTCCAGTTGTGAGTGGGACAGAGACACAGGGTTGCCAGGCTGTCCTGGCCGCAAACCATAAGTATCCAGTTCGAGAAGAGAGCCTGCCCCAAAGGGTGCACATGCACTCATGGGGAAGTACATATCTTAAGAAAACGTGTGTGTGTGTGTGTGTGTGTGTGTGTGTGTGTGTGTGAGAGAGAGAGAGAGAGAGAGAGAGAGAGAGAGACAGAGAGACAGAGACAGAGACAGAGACAGAGAGACGGACAGACAGAGTGAGCAGGTCTCTGTGGACACCCTCAGAAACCAGAAGAGGTGATCCCCTGGAACTGGAGCTACAGGTAGCTGAGTCGCCGTGTAGGTACAGGGAGCTGAATGGATCCTCTGCAGGAGCAGCAAGCCACTGAGCCATCTCTCCAGCCCCAGTAAATAAAATTTCAAAACAGTAAGATGGGAGCAGTTGAGGAAGAGAACTGATATCTGTCTCAGGCCTCCTCTTGTGTGCACACGCACACACGTGTGCACAGTAGTCCTTGGGTAAGGCATCAGAGCTCTGAATTACCTTGTTTTCTAGATCACATGGACCGCAGGGGCCATGAAGCGCGAGCTGGATCTGAGCTATGCCTCAGGGAGCCAGGAGGTAATCGTCAGCTACCTGCCCCTCAGCCACGTCGCAGCCCAGATGATGGACATCTGGATGCCCATAAAGATCGGGGCACTCACTTTCTTCGCTCAACCAGATGCACTCAGGGTAAGGCTGGGTGAGGGCCCCACCAAGCATCGGGTGGCCTTTGGGGAGTGGACAGCTTTTGTCCACTGGACAGGCCAGAAGTCTAAGAATTGTTTTCTCCAACTTCATTCTCTGTTCCATTCCGCAGCATTGAAAACAGCTGAGTAAATTCCCCTAGTCTATCCCAATGTGCAGCGCAGTTGTGTAGACTGTACCCTAAACCAGCTCTGGGAAAGGCCACAGTGGCGATGGAAGTCTGTGTCATTTCAGTATTTCTTGCATGTATTTGTTTATTGGGGTGTGCACTGTGGTGTGCACATGGTGGTCAGAGGAAATTTTAGGGTCTGTTCTCTCCCACCCTGTGGAAGACAAACCCAGGTCATCTGGCTTGGTGGCAGTGCTTTTACCCTCTGAGCCGTCCTGTGAGTCCCTCCCTTTAACACAAACGTGTGTACTCATGTATGCATGTGCTGGGGGGAGGGCTGTGCACATGCACACATGCTCGTGTGAATTCCCAACCCCTAGGCTCAAGTCTGGGGAGAAGATTCTGGCCTGAGAAGCACTAGCTGCTCCTGCAGAGGACCTGGGTTCAATTCCCAGCACCCGCATGGCGGCTCACAACTGTCTGTAACTCCAGGTGTAGAGGATCCAAGGCCTTCCGTGGGACCAAGCATTCACATGGTGCGCATGCACACATGCAGGGATTCCGACTTATACACATCAAATGAAATAAGTCTACAGGCTAGCCGCTGCCTCTCCCTTAAGTGAGACTTAGTGCAGATATTGAGGTGATTTCTTTCATATTCAATTCCAGTGTTTGTGGCATATATTATGTTACCATTTCTTGGTTCATTATCTATTGTTTCCCTATGTGTGAGAGGATTCGGTTCCTGCAACAGCGGGCTGACCACAGGCCCCAGCCCTGTCTGCTGCAACTTCGTTTTCTCGGAGTTACCAGGCACCTTTGTTTTCCAGTCACCTAGCTTCCGTTGGTGTCCCACTGTGAGCTGGGCTGCTGATCGCTTTGTCTGTCCCTGGGCGGGATACCTGGAGCAAAGCCTGGGATGGGTTTGTAACTTACTGCAGTCAGCTAAAAATGCCAAGGAAGTGAGACCAGCAAGTGGCAGGGGAGGGAGGGCACCAAGCCAGGAAAAAAGGTTGAGCAACCCCGACGGACCCCCGGGGAGCTCCGAGCCTGAGTCCAGCCCCGGCTGCCCACATGACTACAAAGACACGGAACTTTTGTGTCCTCCTGCAAGGTGGACACAAGCTCAGCACATGCACGTGCTCGTGGGCAAGCTCAGCTTTCACCAGGATTGGGTTGTCATGGAGCATTTGGGGAGACCCATTTTCCTGCCTTTTCAGTTTCTAGAAAATGCTACCTGCATTCCTGGGCTTGTGGCCTCTTCCTCCATCTTCAAAACATATCATTGTATGTTTATGAGTGTTTACGGCATGTATGTATGTACCCCATTGCATACTTGGTGTCCCTAGTAGCCAAGAGGGCACTGGCTCCCCTGGAGCCGAAGTTCCAGGCAGTTAAGAGGCTCCATGTGGGTGCTGGGAACCAAATGTGTGTGCTCTGCAGGAGCATCGAGTGTGCTAACCAGTGAGCTGTCTCCAGCCCCCTCTTCCTCTGTCTTTATTCTTCCTCTTACTCATTGTCTGCCAGTCTCACCCCTAACACATATAAACAAACATCAATGAATATACATGTACATGTGAACACAGAAAAACACACATGAACACAGTTCACAATTCAGATACACACACAGGAACACATCATAAACACAATCACAAACATACATGTGTTTACATATATGTGTGTAACTTACTGCAGTTGTCTCAGTTAAGATTTGCACTGCTGTGATAAAACACCTTGTATAGTAGAATACTATTTGAAGGTGTGCTTCTTTAGTTACACTTGTTGACCTCTGTGAAGCTGTGTTGCTCTGTGTAAAACACCGGATGCTCTAATGAAGACCTGAAAGCCAATAGGGAGGCAGGAGAAAGGACAGGTGGGGCTGGCAGGCAGAGAGGATACATAGAAGGAGAGAAAAAGAGATGGATGAGAGGAAGAGCTAGGAGCCGGAGCAGGAGGAGGATCCCAGGCACCAGGCACCCAGCTACACACACAGCCACGGAGTAAGAGTAAGAGTCACAGAAGGAAGAGAATGGGAAAAGCCCAGAGGCAAAAGGTAGATGGGATAATATAAGTTAAGGAAAGCTAGCCACAAACCAAGCTAAGGCCGGGCATTCATTATTAAGTAAGCCTTGGTGTGTGGTTTATTTGGGAGCTGGGTGGTGGGCCCCCCAAAAGAGTAAAAAAACCAACATTTTGGCATCCAACCTGAGGCTCATATTTCCATGTAGGGCCTGAGAAAGCTGAAAAAAATATATATATAGCTCCTTTAAGAGATTCTGCTGGTCACCGAGCCTTGAGCAGCCAGTATGTTAAGTAGGAGCAAAAAACTAAGTTAAAAACACCTGCTGCGTGCCAGCATTGGCATTCTGAGCTCCAGGAAGGTGGAATGCAGCTCCTGGTCAGACACACCCCCCGACAAACCAGCCTCAAATTTCATGCTTGGTTTTCATGACCCAAGAAGTGGGCAGAGCCAGCTGAGTGCCACACTCAGAAAATCAGGTGTAGGTTAGCAGTCTAAGGTTTGCTGCTATGGTCAAAAAAGGCTGAAGATACACAGTAAAAGGGGTCGAGACAGAAAAACTTCTAAGCAGGTTACAATGTGTTTAACAACATGTGAAGGCTTAAGAAAAGGAAAAGGGTATAGTCATAGGAAAAAAGGAATAGTTTATAAAGTCTTTAAAGAGAGAGTAAAAGAAAAAAAGCCACATAAGACGGGAGATACACAGGGAGTCCGTATCCTGTATGGTATTGTGTTGATTTTGAACTTTTTGATTGTTGGAAAGCAAAAGACAGCTGTAAGGAGACCTGGAATTGAAAGAGGGATTGTTGAAATATATCAGCCTATGTACTTTAGGAATGCCTTAACTTTTAAAAAGTCAAAAAATATATTTGTCAAATGGAAATCATCCCAGAGGAGATGAGAGGCTAAGGATTCCTTCAGGGTTAATATGAATCAGGTTTGATCATGCAAGACCTCCTGAAACTTGACAGATGATATCTATCAGTAAAGGTTACTGCTGGTCTTCCCAGGACTTGGTCATTATCTCAAAATTTTCTCTCTGGGACTCTAAAGATACTTTTTCCACAGATGGCAGAGAGACGTATGGAGAAAACTACACCCGCATTCCCAAGAGTTGGGAAGTGTGGTTGTTTTGTTTATTTGGTGGGTTATGGATGTTTGTTTTCATTTAGGGGAATATAGTATATTAATACAAAATTAAAGTTAGTTTTGTTACACTGTATATGTGTTTCTACTCTTGTTTAAAGGATTTTTGTATATTGATAAAAATTTAAGATTATTTTTGTTACAACATATTGTATATATGTTTCTATTCTTGTTTAAGGTATTGTGCCTATGCAGTTCATTTAAAACTGTAAGGTAAAATTCTAGTTTTTGAAAGCTGTCATTATAAACTATATAGGATAATCAGGAAACATTGGTTAGTGATTAGTCATTTATAATAATCAAATTTGTATACTTTCTAGATAATATAGAGACATAACTAGATAGATAGTCTTCAAACCTTTCAAAGATGTACAGAATATGGCATTTAAGATGTTTTGTTAACATAAAGTTTTTCATGACAATGAGACACATCTGCTCCTGGCAGCACCAATTTACTTCATAGAGGATGATGGGGTGATGGGCATTGAAGAAACTCCTTATGGAGTTTGCTTTCATTGTGGCAAGGTTAGCCACTGGGCAAAGAAACTGTTCTTGCCTTTGACTGGACATGCAGGACACACAGGAAAAAAGACTGTTGAACTTACCCAAAACAAGGCAGGACAGTCCAAAATTCTTGCTTCACTGAAAAGTCTGCCAGATACTCTGGGCCTGTAAGCTGAAGATAGATGCCCCAGCATTGCAGAGGAACTTTGGGTGACTGTCCAGACAGCCAAATGTCTCTGTTGTTAGATAATATTATATCCTTCTGGGTCTTTAATGAAGTTAAAGACTAGATAGTTATAGTGGCAGCTTTTCTTAATTATGATAGAAAGTAAGTTAGACATAACACTTTGAATTTACTAAGATAGGATAGATAATGCATTACTTTCTTTGAATATGCTAACTACGAATGGACAGAATATTGTAAATGTAATTGCTATTTGATAATTGTTTTGTTGTATTAGTTTTAGTATGTTAAAGTTAAAACTTTTATTTAGAGAAAAAGAAGGAGATGTAGTACAATATTATTTTAAAGTGTGTTACTTCTGTTTATGTTGCATTTACTTAACTCCATGAAGCTGTGTTACGGTGCCTGTCTAAAACACCTGATGGTCTAATAAAGAGCTGAACAGCCAATAGGGAGGCAGGAGAAAGGACAGGTGGGGCTAGCAGGCAGAGAGAATACATAGAAGGAGAAATCTGGGAGGAGAGAAAAAGATGGATGAGAGGAAGAGCTAGGAGCCGGAGCAGGAGGAGGAGTGTTGTGGTAACGCCCGCGCTACCACCACCAGCTCACCATGTCTGAGCGAGGGGCTGTGGATCAAGAAACAGAGACAAGAGACAGCGGGTCATTCGCTGAAAGAGAGCGGAAACCTTAAATACAGGCTTACAGCACAATAGGAGAACCCCGGAGGGCAGAAGTTCGCTACTGATGTTCTACATGAGTGTTCAGTAAGGAGGAAACCAGCAGGGAATCAGTATAGGGAGGACATCTGGTCAAGGTCAGCAAGCAAGGCAACAGTTACCCAAAATGGGGGGGGGGGACAGGGCCCTACAGGTCCCCCCTTTTTACTAAAAAATGAGCTCTGACTTAGGTTGCATGGGACGTCAGCAGGTCACCTTACCCATCATGGAGATGCCTGTCCAGGCCACACAGGCGTTCTGTCTTAGGTTGGTGAGCGCCCCCCACCCCAGGCATTACCCATCTCTGAATACTCATTATCATACAGGCTCAATCATGTGTGTTAACTGCTGCCAAAGATCTCTAAGTGGTGCTGGGCTTGCAATCTGTGTGTTCGACACAGAAAAGACCAACAGAATTCTTAACCCACCCATAGCCAGGTAGGCTAAAGGCAACTGAGCCATTCCCGTCCCTAATGAGCCTTACTACAGACTGGAGTCCTTGTAAAATGGTATCCCAAAAGCAAATGGAACTTGAGTTTATAGATTTTATAATTTTTAAAGCCAATCAAAATGTATATAACTGTTGAATTAAATTTATCATGCCCAATAGAATGAAAGAGTAATCAACTGTGGTAGCTACTTTTGCTGCCAAGGTCTCCACTGTGCTAGCTGTAGTAACCAGTTATGAAATGGCAATCCCAGAAATAGTAGTAGTGGTGGTCATCACTGTTATAACGGCAACAATGGCAGCAGTGATGTCAAATTCTCATCTGGAGCATGTGAGCACCATCGGTGTCTATCTGCCACGGTCCACTGGCATGGACACAGCTCCAGGAACGTGAACCACCAAGGCCCATTTTTCTTGATCCCAGCACAACTTAAGCTGGCAGCTCTGCAAAAGAACAACTAAGAACCATAAAGAAAAAAAAAGACAGACAGAAGACAAGGAGCAGAACTAATGGTCTTGTAATGGCTACATTCAGACTCACAAATTTTAAGGTATCTTCAAAGGGGGCTAAATGAATTTCAGGAGGCCAAAAAATGTTGCAGAGCCACTCCTGAAAAGTGGGTACTGCTCCAGCTTGAATAGGATTGTGAGAATGAAAATGCTTAGCTGTCATGCTACTGTCAACAAATGGAGGTCAGTGACCTTCAGTGTTATCCTTAATCTCCTAGGTGTCTGGGTGACACGTTCTCAACATTTTTGAAATAGCAGTTGCCAAACATTACCTTCTGAAGAATCCAACCACATGGCTCCAGTTCCAAGGCTTACATTAATGCTTGCCAAGGCTGGCCATATTGGGCTCTCAATCCCCATTGGCATCAGAAGGGGAGAGTTCTTTATGAAGGCCCAATAGGTCTCTGCCATGTTGGGATTCAGCAGCAGCTTCAAGGTGCACACAGTGCTCAGGAACCCAAAGAGGAGGAACCCAAAGAGGAACCTCATTGTACTGCGGAAAGACACAAACGGAACCCCGGGCCCAAACCAACACTGGATTGGGTCCCCTCCAAGTGCCAGTAGAAAGATCCTTCCATCACACCAGAGGATGATTTGCAACAGGAGCCCTCCAGTGCTTATCTGTAGTGGATACTCCAGCAGAATCCACTGATAAAATATTTAAAATATATAAAACAAGGGAGGAGAGATGAGCCCCTAGCTCCCCCCTTTTTACTTTAGCAAAATATGTTTTTAAGGAACAGTGGCAGCATTCTACTATAGCCTGTCCTTGTGGATTATAAGGAATACCAGTCTTATTAGCAATAGAAAAATCTTGGCAGAATTTTGAAAATTCTGTTCTGCTGTAGGCGGGACCATTATCAGTCTTTATGCATTTTGTCACTCCCGTATAAGCAAAGGCATGAAGGTAATGATTCTTTACATCCTTAACCTTTTCCCCTGAATGGGCAGAGGCAAAATAATTAGAGAGGAATACATATCGATAGACACATGGACATATTGTAATTTTCCAAAGGAAGGAATGTGTGTGACGTCCATCTGCCACACATGATTAGGTAAAAGTCTTCGGGGATTAAAAGAGGACATGATTTAACTATCTGGATGGCTTGTTCCCGGGTTATGCCTGTATTATAATGGAGAGATCTGGCATTAAGATGATAACGTTGATGCAACTGAGTACCCTTTTCAAAGGCAGAACTAATTAATGTGACAGCCATACGAGTAATGGCATCAGCCCTCTGATTACCTTTTGTAGGCTGTTGTCTCTAAAGGCATAGTGGCATGTGCCACATATTGGCTATTAGTATAAATATTTAAGCAACAGTGCCTGTACCTCCGCCATCTGGGCAGAAGTGCTTTGGACTTTTATTCTTTTTGCTATGTTACCAGAAACTACCACAGCAAAACCACGTGATGTGCCATCAGTAAATACCACATGGGCCTGAGGAATAGGAGTCATCTGTACTATCTTGGGAAATATAACAGGATGCAATTAAAAAATTTGACACACATCATTGGAGGGGTAGTGAGTATCAAACCGACCCTGCATGGAGCATGTCAGTATGGTCCAATCATTATCATTAGCTTGCAACCATGCTATTTGAGACTGGGTGTATGGGGTCACCACAATATCTGGCTCCTTACCAAAAATTTGAACACTGATCTTGATTCCATTAAATATAATCTGAGCAACAGCCTGAGGATAAGGAGTAAATGGTTTTCGCTGGAGAAGCTGAGGAATGTACCCATAGAATAGGACCTGTTTGCCAAAACACTCCAGTAGGTGAATGAGAAAAACAAAATATCAAATACAACAAGGGAGAAGGAAGATCTATATATTGCACGTGAGCCTGTTCCAGGACCTCTTGCACACATTGTAGGGCCGTACGCCCTTCAGCTGTCAATTTATGGGGAGATAAAGAGTCAGGGTCGCCCTTTAAGACATCATACAAGGGCTGAAGCTGACCTGTTGGAATCTTCAAAGCGGACCGAAGCCATTGAATATCTCCCAGAAAGGTTTGGAAATCATTAAGTGTGTGTAGCTGATCTGTACACAGAGTAATCATTTGTGGACGTATGACTGTGCGTAACAATTCATGACCTAAGTAATAATAGGGAAAAGATACCTGTACCTTTTCTGGGGCTATTTGTAAATTAGCCAGGCTAAGAACCTCTTGTAATTTAGAAAAGGCATTAAAAGCAATTTTTCATCTTTAGCAGCCAATAAAAGATTGTCCATATAAGTCAGTCACAATTAAATGCCACTGTTTAGGAATTGCCACAGGGGCAGGCAAACCAGGCTGTGTTGTTCCCAAGAGAAGCATGGTTTTATTTACAGCTCTAAGATCCTGTAACAGCCTCCATTTTCCTGACTTCTTGTAGAGGCCAGTTGGGATCTCAGGATTCTTGTGAAATTTTAGATATATCCAGTACCAGAATCCAATAATCTTTTAATCTCAGTCCCATGTAATTTTATTTTTAATTTAGGCTGTTTATCATTGATAACTGTTTGTCAAAACACCTTTTCTCCTATACTTCCAAAGCCTTCAGTTCTACATATAGGCGCCATTTTGTATTTAAAATATGAAAGCAATAATAATTGAGCAATTCTATCACCAGCTTCTATTTCTATGGTCCTTTTTACATATGCCAATTATAAAAGCATTAAATACAATCTCTATAGGATTTGAAGAGGTAACTTAGGTAATACTCTTCTAGAGTATTTTTATAAATTCTTAAAAAAAAGGATCCTTTTTTATAGATTTCAAGTAACACATTAGTGCAAATAGCCAATTATTAACAATGTGGACCAAACAATTTACCTGTATTTTATTTACTGGAAAAATAATTTTGTGACCTCTTTATCAGAAAGATTATTTTTATGGGTTTTTCTTAGCAACATTATTTAATAAGCTAACAACCCAATCCATTTCAGGTGTTATATTTCTATAGAATTCTAGAAAGCAACTTAAAGAGCAGAGACAAATTTTCAGTAGTGATCAACAGACAAGAGCATACCTAATATATAGTTCAAAATTATGAATTCTGTTCCTTTAGTTTATCTACCGTGAAAATCAAACATTCATCCAAACATTTATTAAGACAATCAAGACAGAATTGACTTAGCATCCATGTCCTGACTGTTAGTATTTAAGCGGCGCTTTACCTCGCGAGGAACACGTCCCGAACACAAGACCACAGAAGAGTTTTATTAAAGAGGATAGAGGTGACAGGCCTGTGTGAAGCACACGTGGGTGAGGAGATAAGGGGGCTCATGCAAGATGGCGCTGGCTTTTTAAAGGTTGGGCCGCACATGCGTACAGGAACTCCTGTGGGTACTCCACACATGCGCGTAGATTACATGGCTGTGTGCACTTTACGCAACCACGTAAAGCCACAGAGTCCCGGTCCCGCGAGATGTCTGACCCGGAGATGGCTATTCTGAACCGGAAATAGTTAGGGGTCCGCCGGGCAAGCCCAACCGTGTGGACATGTAATTTTCTCTCACTGACCAAAACCATTTTTCACCACAAGTTGGGCCCGTTTAAACTCTTAGCGCCCATTCCTCCCGGGGCCTCGGCTGGCTTGTTCACCCGCGAGTCCATTCCCCTTGTCAGCCTCACAGCTGCGCCTCCCGCTGGTGCGAACCTGCCCACCAGCTGCTCCCGGCCATCTTGCACAAAGCAGCCTGAGCCTTTGCCCACCCCGCAGGCCCACACACGCAAACTCCCATTGAAACTCCCTCTTACTCCCATGAAGGGACTGCTAATATGAGTTATTCCCACCAGAAGGGAAAAAAGAGAAAAACATTTCCCACGAAGGGATCCTAAATATTGAGTTATTCCCACTGAGGGAAAAATAAAAGACATTTAAACCAAAGTCAAGCAAACAGACAAGGAAACTTGAACCTCTGGGCTTGCTGTGCTTGTTCAGGCAGTAGCAGTGAGGCCTTCCTGTTGATTCTTTGTAATTCAGATGCAGCTGCTCTGAGCTGGCCGGCAGAAAAAGCTCAGAGTTTCAGCTATCCTGAAACTTCTACATCGGAAAGAGCCCTTTCTTCCTCCATTCCACTGGGAAGAGGCTTTTCTCTTTCCTTCATCCTTCCTCTACAAGGCCCCCAAAATCTTTAGGCCTAGTTTCAAAATTTTTCCCATTTTTACCGGGAAAATCCTTTTTTCTTGATTAAAATTTTTCTCCCTTTTCTAACGGGAAATTTCCTTTCCTTCCCTCTTCTCTATTGGGAAGATTTCCTTTTATTTTCACGAAATCTTTAGCTGTCTTGCTCTGATCGGTGGTACCCTATTGCACCCATGACGATTCACCCTTACCTTCTCTCTCCTTTACAATGCTGGCCAGCCTTACCCGGGTGTCCATCAGCTTGTTCTTTCTGGGATCCCGGTGGACCCTCCATTTGTTGTGGTAACACCTGCGCTATCACCACCCGTTCACCATGTCTGAGCAAGTGGCTGAGGATCAAAACAGAGACAAGAGACAGCAGGTCACTCACCTCAGCAGAATGCCAGAATGCTGTTTATTGAAGGAGGGAGGAAACCTTAAATTCAGGCTTACAGCACAGTGGGAGAACCCTGGAGGGCAGAAGATCGCTACTGAATGTTCTACATTCTTGCATCTAAGCTGTTAACACCCAAATGCAGGATACACACAAACAAAGAACCTCCTGTGAGCGTTCAGGAGGGTGGAGACCGGCAGGGACTCAGCATAGGAAGGACATCTGGTCAAGGTCAGCAAGCAAGGCAACAGCTACCCAAAACAGGGGACAGGGCTCTACAGAAGACTCCAGGCACCAGCCACCCAGCTGCACACACAGCCAACGGAGTAAGAGTAAGATTTACAGAAGTAAGAGAATGGGAAAAACCCAGAGGCAAAAGGTAGACGGGATAAATTAAGGAAAGCTGGCAAGGTAAGGCCGGGCATTGATAATTTATTTGGGAGCTGGGTGGTGGGCCCCTCAAAAGAGCAAAAACCCCCAACAATAACCTTGACCAAAAGCAATTTGGGAAGGAGAGGGTTTCTTTGGTCTATGCTTGCACATCATAGTCCATCATCGAAGGAAGTCAGGACAGGAACTCACATGGGGCAGGAACGGGAGGCAGGAGCTGAGGCAGAGGCCATGGAGGGAGCTGCTTACTGGCTTGTTCCCCATGGGTTGCTCAGTCTGCTTTCTTATAGAACCCAGGACCAGCAGCCCAGGCATGGCCCCACCCACAGTGGGCTGGGCCTCCCATCAATCACTAATTAAGGAACTGCCTCACAGGCCAGTCTGGTGGAGGCATTTTCTAAATCGGGAGTCTTTTCCCAAATGACTCTAGTTTGTGTCAAGTTGCCAAAACACTAACCAAAAAATGCATACAATGATAAACACAGACATGCACACGTACAGATAGACACTGTGCATTTATATACAGTGGCAAATGTAAATAAAAACAAACACATGAACATGCAAACACAGATGCCATACATACATACATGTGCAATCACACAGCATACATGTGGGCCTCAGTCCCCTGCTGAGGTTCCTGTCCTCCTCCCGTATGGACCCTAGTCAGGACACTGAGCCACCTGATCACCCAGAAAATCTGATTTCTCAAGATCCTTAATTTACTGTTACTTTTTGAATTTGTATTAAAGTTTAAATTTACAGTGAGTGAGTGCTGGTGAAAGAGGAAAGGTGAAAGGCGTCGGGGTCACGGGACACGGAGCCACACACGGAGCCACACGCAGACACGGAGCCACACGCAGACACGGAGCCACACGCAGACACGGAGCCACACGCAGACATGGAGCCACACACGGAGCCACACACGGAGCCACACGCAGACACGGAGCCACACGCAGACACGGAGCCACACACGGAGCCACACACGGAGCCACACACACGGAGCCACACGCAGACACGGAGCCACACGCAGACACGGAGCCACACGCAGACACAGACACGGAGCCACACGCAGACACAGACACGGAGCCACACGCAGACACAGACACGGAGCCACACACGGAGCCACACGCAGACACAGACACGGAGCCACACGCAGACACGGAGCCACACGCAGACACAGACACAGAGCCACACACGGAGCCACACGCAGACACAGACACGGAGCCACACGCAGACACAGACACGGAGCCACACACGGAGCCACACGCTGTAGTTAGAATTTCCTGCCTGGCCCAGTCAGGACAAATCTCTCTTACCCGCCAGTCCCACAGTCGCTCAGACCCAACAAAGAAAGCACACAGAAACTTACATTGTTTAGAAACTGTATGGCCGTGGCAGGCTTCTTGTTATCTACTTCTTCTATCTTAAATTAACCCATTTCTGCTAGTCTAGACTTTGCTATGTGGCTTGTGGCTTACCAGTGTCTTTACATGTTCCTTTTCCTGGCGGCGACTGGCGGTGTCTCCCTCCAGCCTTCTAATTCCCAGCATTCTCTTCTCTCTTGTCCCGCCTATACTTCCTGCCTGGCTACTGGCCAATCAGAACTTTATTTACACATAGCGATATCCACAGCACTTCCCCTTTTCTTTTTTTTTAAGGAAAGTTTTAACTTTTACATAGTACAATTACATATAACAAAACAATTATCAAGCAAGAATTACAGTTACAATATTAAAGAAGATATCCTATCTATCTTATATTTGTGAGTCTAAGGTTTTATATCTAACTTATCTTTTATCATTATTGAGGAAATTATATCTAGTCTTCAACCACATCAAAGCCCTCAGAAGGATATAATATTACCTGAGAACCGGGAGAAGGATGTAAGCATTTTTCGGGAGTCTTGCAAGAGTAGACAGACAGCTGGCAGCCTGGACAGTCACCTAATGTTCCTTTGTAAAGTTGGGGCATTTGTCTTTAGCCCACAGGGCTAGAGTCTCTTGGTCAATTTTCTCAGTGTCCTGTAGAATGTCTGGCAGTTTCCTCTGCGAAGCAGGAACCTGAAGGACCATTTTGTCAAGCCAAGTTCAGTGGTCACCTTTCTATGGGCCCTGCACGTCCAGTTGATCAAGCAGTCCAGGCAAGAACAGTTTTTTGCCCAAATGGCTATTTTTGCCAACGTGAAGATAAGATATGAAGTATCTTCAATGCCCATCCTCCTCTCTGAAGTAAATCGGTGCTGCCAGGAGCAGACATGTCTCACTGTCCAGAAAGTCTAAATTTAAAAGTATTTTAAATGCCATATTCTGTAGGTCTTTGAAGTATTTGAAGATTACCTATCTATCTGAAATATCTCTATGTATACCTAGAAGACTTAACTAACATGGCTATGAGTATGATTATCATAGATGATTAATTATTAATCTATTTTTAATTATCCATTATAATTTTAAATGAGCTATACAAACACAATACCTTAAACAAGAGTAGAAATATACACACAGTATAACAAAATTAACTTTAAGTTTGTATCAATAGACTAAAATCTATACCAATGTAAAACATTTTAAACAAGTTGTTGCTCTTTAGAAGTAAGTTCCTTCCGTAATCTACCCTTTCATCCTATTACATCTATATCATATCCCCTTTTCTTCTTTAGAAAGAGATCGCATTTATAATCAACGTGCTTTAAAGAAAAATATTGTTTTTTCTCTGTCCCATACCAGAGGGCTCTTCTGATTTGGGACACAAGAATCTCTTAACCTTTTCTTTTAGCAATATGTCTGGGTTTAGAGAAGGAGTGAGCCAATTCCATCTCCAAAGCCAGCTTGATAGTTTTGGGAATGTGGACGTAGTTTCTCTTACTACTTCCTGCTGGAGGGGGGCGCTGCATCTTATGGGGACACAAAGAAAATTTTAGAATTATGGAGTAGTCCATTAGGGTGAACCTCTGAGCCAGTTGCCTTGAAACAATTCTGGATGTTGGATCATCTGAGCCATGGTGTCATCGGAGACCTTTCAGGTGGTCTTGGCTGATCAAACCTGATGTATCTTAATCTGGAACAAATCCACAGCCTCTGGCTTTCTGTGGAAACAAAAGCAGAGACTCTTTTCCAAAGCAAAATATCCTTATATCCAAATTTCGAAGTCAAGGTACCTTTAAAATTTACATATTTGTTTAACTCAACAGCTTTTACGATAAAATCTTTTTCTGCAGTTAAAAATCCCAAAGACAAGACAAACCAGATTCTCTGTGTAATATTCATCTTTGTAAGTCTGAAACACCGCTGTGGCTGCTGGCTCCACCCACCTATGCTACCCAACATGGCGGTGGTACAGTTTACCACCAGCTCTGGGTCTGGAGCCATGTGTACAATCAACTATCAGAAACAGTTCTATCAAAGCATCACATAGCCCAGAAACCTTTTTTTTTTTTTAAACTAGCAAAGGCTAAATCCACCATGCAGCAGAGTAAAGTGCTGCTTGTAGATTCCTCATTCCCACCACACTGCAGGTCAGACGCGCACGCCAGGAACCCGCCATAGTAGCTCAAACCGGCAGGCTGCCGCTAACTTGAGAGAGACAATTAGGAAGCTGCTTTTAGCTCCATTTTAGAATCTTTTTTCTCAGGTTTTAGGTGGAAACTCTTGCCAACACGTTGGGCACCATTTGTAGCTAGAGTTTTCCTGCCTGGCCCAGTCAGGACAAATCTCTCTTACCCGCCAGTCCCACAGTCGCTCAGACCCAACCAAGAAAGCACATAGAGACTTACATTGTTTAGAAACTGTATGGCTGTGGCAGGCTGCTTGTTATCTACTTCTTCTATCTTAAATTAACCCATTTCTGTTAGTCTATACTTTGCCACATGGCTTGTGGCTTACCAGTGTCTTTACATGTTCCTTTTCCTGGCGGCGGCTGGTGGTGTCTTTCTACAGTCTTCTACTTCCCAGCATTCTCTTCTCTCTTGTCCTGCCTATACTTCCTGCCTGGCCACTGGCCAAGCAGAACTTTATTTACACATAGCGATATCCACAGCAACACGCAGACACATGGAGCCACACGCAGACACACGGAGCCACACGCAGACACACAGAACCACACGCAGACACAGACACGGAGCCACACACAGACACAGACACGGAGTCACACACACAGACACGGAGCCACACGCAGACAGAGCCACACGCAGACACAGACACGGAGCCATACTCTGCCTGACAAGGAGCCTGAAGACATGAGTTTGATCCCCAGTCCCCACATGATGGAAGAAAGAACAAATTCCTTCCGGTTGTCCTCTGACCTCCACAGGAGTGCCGTAAAGAAAGTGAAGGAAAAAGAAGTCACACGTGGCCAGGAGTGGTCCAGATAACCAGGGCGCTGAGGTTTTCAATATGACATCCTCCTGTGATGACATGCTTTCTGGAGGGACGTGTTCCCTCCCGTGGCCCAGGGGCATGGCATACCACAGATAGTAGAGCTGACGCTGCCGAGACAGCCACTTGCTGCCCAACAATTAGGACCTTAGTTCAAATCCCCAACACTCGTTAAAAGCTGGCGTGGCCACCTGCATGCCATAAGCCCGGTGCTGTGGAGCAGAGCAGACGGTCTCTGGGGATTGCTTGGCAGGCGAGCCTCAGGTGCTGGACACCGGCCTTCCTCCCCTGTCCTCCTTGTGTGTGGCTGCTGGTGTTTTGTTTGTAGAATGGGATGGGATGCAGGGTAAGTGCTCAACACAGAGCCCAGTGCCCAGATCTTTGTATCGTGTGTTTCCACTGACCCAAGGGTCTCGAAAGTTTCCCCTTTTCAGACATCTTTATCAAGTGTGGGGTAGTTGACCGGGTTCCCCGCTTCTCCATCAGCTTCCAATGCAAGTCACATTTCCGTATCTTAAAGTGTCACACCCACTCATGTCTCAGGGTGTGAAGTGGACGGTCACCGTCCTCACCAACATTTCTTTCATTATTAGTGATGCCAAACATCTTCACATGGGTTCACTGACTGCCTGGATCTCATTTCTTTCTTTTTTTCAAATGTTTATGCCCTTTTTTCTTTTTCTTTATTCTTCTCATACAATATGTCTTGATCACAGCCTCCCCTCTGATCTGGCTTTCATATTTGGATGATGTTGTCGGGAGGCTTGCTCTTCTCTGAAGGGAGGTGGAGGAGTCCTTGGATTTAATTTCTGTTCAAATCTTTCGCATTTAACGTTTTCTTTGTCTAATCACGCTGATCTTTAAGGGTTCTTTACATGTTCAGGTAATGAATCCTTACCAGGTGCTGTGATTTCCAAATGCTTCTCCCAGTTCTCTGGCTCTTTGTTTTTCCTTCATGGGCTTCTGAAGCGTGAAGGAAGTTTGGCTTTGATGAGGTTTGGGTTATTGATCTCCCCCATGCTCCGCTATGACAAAGGTTTCCCGTTTTCCTCTATATGCTGTCTGCTTTTATCTTCATTTAGAGTTGATTTTCATGTTGGGTGAGAAGTACAATTGTAAGACATGCATGCCAGTTTGCTTTTGTACATGAATATCCTTTCCCAGCTGCAGGGAACTACTCATAAGACAGATGCTGAAAGCACATGATCATAAATGTAAAATGTTGTCTGTGGACTGGTTTGTATGTTCTTGCACACACGTGCATATACACAAACACAATATACACATGCATACACCTATTCACACACATGCACACATGTGCTCACACATACACACTTGCACACATGTGCACATGTGCAAACATGCATGCATGGGGGTGGGGGGTGAATGAATCTGAGCCTGACTGCTGCTGTGAAGCCAGGGAGTTGTTCCCATGCCTGGTCCAAAGGCTGCTCTGGGGGAAGGGAGAGGGACATGTACAGCTCCTGAAGGTTCTCTGTCCCGGGCAGGGCACCCTGATATACACTCTTCAGGAGGTGAAGCCTACTGTCTTCATGGGGGTGCCTTGTGTCTGGGAGAAGATGCAGGAGAACATCAAGGAAAATGTATCGAGGTCCTCCAGCCTGAGGAAGAAGGCATTTACCTGGGCGAAGATACTCGGCCTGAAGACAAACACCAAACGGATGCTGGGGTAGGCAGCGTGCCCTGTGGCGGCTGTGGGGGCACGGTGGGTATGGGGCGCTGAGGAGGCTCTGCTGCCTGCAGCTGAGTCTCCTTGATGATGCCCTTCCCAGGAAGCGAGACATCCCCATGAACTACCGCATGGCCAAGGCCCTGGTGTTCGCGAAGGTCAGGACCTCCCTGGGCCTGGAACACTGCCACTCTTTCTACAGTGGGGCCGCGCCCCTCTCCCAGGATGTCTCAGAGTTCTTCCTCAGTCTGGACATCCCTATTGGAGAGATCTACGGGTTGACTGAGAGCTCTGGACCCCACTCGGTCTCCAGCAAGACCCTCTACAGAGTTCTGAGGTACCAGGCTGCCACAGCCCCATGTCCCCAGTGTTGTGGGATGAGGGCATGAAGGGGGTGGTGACTGCTGGCCAAGACACATCCTGGGCCTGGATATCCCAAGAGCCTCTCCAGCCTCCAAGCCTCAGGCCTCTCTGGCTTATCACATAGCCTTCTGAGATGGGTACTTGTTCTAGAACCATCTATCATGTTGTGTGACTTTTCTTGGAAAACCTGATAAAGCACTAAAAATGCCAAAGAAACACTTCCTCCCAAGTGCAGCTTAACACGCTTATTGGGGTGATTTAGACTGCAGGTCAGGGGTCGCTGACAGGATCACATGTAGACTCAAAGGCAATGCATCACCTACAAACCCACCACAGCCTGGAACACATCCAAAACCCCTGCACATTTCACAGACAGCTCCAAGCATCTCCCTGGGAATGTTACCGTTGGTGGACTCTGGGGCTGGGCCCTGAGGCCTTGTAAGTTTCAGGAACTTCTCAAGACTTGGGAGTTTCCATTACTTCCTGAGCTTTAAGACGCCTCCTTTCAGGAGGCCATGATCCAGTCCAGAGGAAGAGATTGCTGCCTGACACAGGGTTCTCCCACAGTGTCACATGTCACATGACCTCAGAACCCCATTGTCCTCCACCTCAGGCATCTCTACAGCTCCCCTGTGGCTTCTGCCCAGCTCAGCTTACCAGGTGCAGGGCTGAGCCACAGTAAACCTAACACAGGCACACTGGGGAGCCTCTGCCTTGGAGGCTAACCTCTGGCTGACCTCTTCCAAAATCCTCTGGCTAAGTCTCTTGACACTGTTCCTGCCACCGTATTGCATGTCAGGCTTTCTGCTCTTGCTTGAGGTTTGCCACTGTGGGGCCCAAATAACACTAAAAACAAAGATGGCGGAGGAGATGAAGCGGAAATAGAGGAGGAGGAGTGGAAGCTGATGGTGTCCTTGGGTCCACCTCAGCGGTGTGTGGCCTTCACCCATGCCCAGCATGCCGTTTTGGCAGGACAGTAATCCCACCGATGGCTGGACTGAGAATTATCCTCCTGTGTCCACCACCTAGTGCCAGCATGGCGGCCACATGGCCGCTTACAGTGAGTCTCTACAAGCCAGTGAACACAAAGTGCTGCCTCAGTTTCCCTTCTGTGCCTCATCTCATGAGGTTGAAAGCAGCTCCCCACAGACTCCCTCTCTGAAGAGATTCCGGCTTGCGATATTTCATGCCGCAGTCCTGGCCGTCAGGGGGCTGCTGTCCCCGGGTCCTTGGAGGGGAGGTGGTCCGTCCTGAGGTCTCACGGTGGAGGTAGAAACAACCTCCACTCCTGTGGGGCGTCCAGGCACACAGCATGTGGAGAACCTGAGCACTGGGTCAGGATGGTTGCCACTGGGTCTCAGAGGGCCATAGTTCAGCCAGGACAGCTGAGGAACATCAGGACTCTGGGCTGCTGCTGTGGGAGGACCTGGGTCAGCACCATCCTGTCTCTGACACACCCCCCTCATCACATCCCTGGCAGCTGTGGCAAGGTCATAAATGGCTGCAAGAACATGTTGTACCAGCAGAACAAAGATGGCGTGGGCGAGGTATGCATCTGGGGCCGGCACGTCTTCATGGGCTACCTGGACAGGGAGGATGCCACATTGGAAATTCTGGATGATGAAGGCTGGCTGCACTCTGGGGACATGGGCCGCATGGACAACCAGGATTTCCTTTATATCACTGGCCGAATCAAAGGTACCAGGGACATTTGGGGCAAAGAGTACTGGGTGTGCTGGGGAACTAACAGGGAATATTGGAGTGCCCGGGCTGCCAGGGGTACCGGCAGTATGGGGAATACTAGCGTGCGGGTACTAGGGACACAGGGAAAAGCAGCATTCCCAGGTCATCGGGGTCCCTCCCAGTCATACTGGGGGCAGGTTGCTCTAGACCTGGGACCTGTGCCCCTGGAGTAAGACTGGAGCTGCTCTGCTGACTTTGCTGAGCGTGGAGAGGCTAGGAGAGCTAGCCAGGCGAGGCCACGAAGTGTGAGGGAAGCTTCAAAGGTGGTGTGGGTCCCACCCTGTCACCACAGCACTGGGTGGAGGCTGGGGCAGGAGACCCACAGTCTGGGGCTATCCTGGGCTGCACCATGAAGGTCAAAACAACTCCACACAAGTTTCAGTGTGCTCCATCACAACTGTGGCCGTTATGTCCGTAAGCAGCTTGGGGAGGGCAGGGTTAATTCAGCTTACCGCTCAGGCCATACTCCATCATCCAGGGAGTCAGGGCAGGATCCTGGAGGCAGGAGCATCTGATGCCAAGGCCATGGAGGATGCTGCTTACTGGCTTGTCCCCCATGGCTTGCTCAGCCTGCTTTCTTACAGAACCCAGGACCAGCAGCCCAGGGATGGCCCCACCCACAGTGGACTGGGCCCTCCCCATCGATCACTAATTGAGAAAATGTCCCACAGGCCAATCTGTTGGAGACGTTTTCTGGTGAAGGTCTATCTTCCCAGGAGACCCTGGCTTTGACAAGTTGACAAAAGCTAACAGGACAGATTCTGTCCATGTGGGGGCCTGAGAACATAGATGTTGGGAGGGAAGCAGGAGTGGGTGCGGACTTGGGGAGCCTGAAAAGAAGCCATGGAAACCTTTACCCTGGTCTCAGGTAGGTGGGGCCCTGTACCAAGTCGGGCTCTCGTTCCAGAAATCCTGATCACTGCTGGTGGTGAAAATGTGCCCCCCATCCCCATCGAGACCCTGGTGAAGGAGAAGATCCCCATCATCAGCAACGCCGTGCTGGTGGGCGACAAGGCCATGTTCCTGAGCATGCTGGTGACGCTGAAGGTTAGCCAGGGCCGCCCCCAGCCCGGAGTCGGGGCGCTGCAGGTGGTTGGAGCACAGCTTGGGTTGGGGGCGGGGTGACTGGGGAGCATGCATGGTGACAGGTTGTCCTGGGGCAGTGTGAGACAGACCAGAAGAGCGGAGAGCCCCTGGACAAGCTGAGCCTAGAGGCCATCAACTTCTGCCGGGCTCTGGGCAGCATGGCAACCACCGTCTCGGACATAGTGAAGCTGCGAGACCCGCTGGTCTACACAGCCATCCAGTGGGGCATAGACATGGTGAATCAGGAAGCCATCTCTGATGCTCAGAGAATTCGGAAGTGGGTCATCTTGGAGAAAGACTTTTCTATCCAAGGTGGAGAGCTGGGTGAGTAGCCTGGCCTGGACCTTCAGAGGGTGGCTCTGGGCCATACTCTTCTCTATGGGTTAGGTCTGTGGGACCAGCTAGGACATGGCTCACTGTTGCCTTTACCAACTGCTTCCAGCTCCCGACTGGCCTCCATGTACTGCCTCTTCCCTAGGACATTCATGCTCTGGAGCTAACATCAGAACTCCTCACTGTGGGCTGGAGAGGTTGCTCAGTGGTTAGAGCCCCCTCCCCTCTCCCCGCCAAGGACTGGACTTCAGATCCCAACCAAGTTGGGCAGCTCACAGCCATCTCTAACTTCAGCTGCAAGGGACCAGATACCCTCTTCTGGCCTCTTTGCGCAATGCACTCAAACACACACACCGTGCACACACACATACCCCCACATATAGACACATAATTAAAAGTAAAATAAATCTTGAAAAAAAGAACTTTATTATAGGCAGAACCCTAACTACCACCAGTCCATGTGGACATCTCCTGGTCCTCTCTCAGTGACAGCAGGAGCAGCCCTGGGGACCCTGTCCCTGGTTGCCGACGGTAAGTGTGGGATTTTCCCTTCACAACCTGACTACCCTCTCCTTCACAGGGCCGACAACAAAGCTCCGGAGACGCATCATAACCCAGAAATACAAAAACCAAATCGATGCCATGTACTTGTGACTGCTGTGGCAGGAGCTTCCTCGACGTCCTCGTGGTGAGACCCGATGGCCTGCCTTGGCTGGGCTGGGTGGTTTCGGGTGGCTTCCGGGCCAGGACCAGTTTCTCATGGATGCCCACTTACCCGTCTGTTTGATCTGGGTACACTCTGTATGTATGTGCGGTGGAAAGAGGACCATCTCGGGTGTCCGCCTCGCCTTCATCTCGTGTGTCGCCCCCGCCGGCTGCGTGTCGCCCCCCAGCCCCGACGGCCTACCCCCCCCCTGGGGGGGGGGTTCTCAGGGCTCCACTCCCATCCCCTCCAAGGGAGCAGTGCTGTGCCTGCTGGGTCTGGCCTCACGTGGGTTCCGAAGACCTGAACTCTGGTCCTCACACCTGTGGGGGCCCCCTGAGCCGGCTCCTCCAGCCCCCACTTTCCATGAGAAGGCCTGGGCTCTAAATTTCTGGCTCACCACACCTGCTATGGGCACCCTCTCCTCTGTCCCCAGGATGTGTCCACGGGGAGCACCTGGGCGGGGAGGGGCGGGGAGGGGGGCTGAGCACAGGCGCCGCACCCACAGTCTGTCTCAGTCAGTTTGTCCCGATGTCTCCAGCCCCCCACCCCCCGGTGTGGCCAGCCCAGCTCCAGCCCCAGAATCAAACAGGGCTGCTTCTGTGAGTGTATTTTGAGATAGGGTCTCTTGCTGGCCTGGAATTTGCCAAGTGGGCTAGGCTGGCGGGACACAAGTGTGCACCACGGGTAGCTAGCTCGTCCCCCTCCCCTCCCCCTCCCCCTCCCCTCCCCCTCCCCTCCCCCTCCCCTCCCCCTCCCCTCCCCCTCCCCTCCCCTCCCCCTCCCCTCCCCCTCCCCCTCCCCGCATTTCCTTACACAGGTGCTGGGGATTTGAACCCAGGCCCTCACGTTTGCTGAGCCGAGGCTCTATCCAGTGAGCCATCTCCTCTCCCCAGCCTTTTCATCTCTTCTCAAGGACTCATAGGTTGGATTAGGGCTCACCCGTGGTGGGGTTTACTTTAGGGCTGTGACAGCCCCAATTTCCAAATGAGGTCAGCGCGAGGCCTGGGGCTCAGGGCTGCAAGGTGGCCCTGGGGCTGCGGGTGGCCCCGGGGCTGCGGGTGGCACTGGGGCTGCGGTTGGCACCGGGGCTGCGGGTGGCCCCGGGGCTGCGGGTGGCACTGGGGCTGCGGGTGGCCCCGGGGCTGCGGGTGGCCCCGGGGCTGCCGTTGGCACCGGGGCTGCGGGTGGCACCGGGGCTGCGGGTGGCACCGGGGCTGCGGGTGGCCCCGGGGCTGCGGGTGGCACTGGGGCTGCGGGTGGCACCGGGGCTGCGGGTGGCACCGGGGCTGCCGTTGGCACCGGGGCTGCGGGTGGCACCGGGGCTGCCGTTGGCACCGGGGCTGCGGGTGGCACCGGGGCTGCGGGTGGCCCCGGGGCTGTGGTTGACACTGGGGCTGCGGGTGGCACCGGGGCTGCGGGTGGCCCCGGGGCTGTGGTTGACACTGGGGCTGCGGGTGGCACCGGGGCTGCGGGTGGCCCCGGGGCTGTGGTTGACACTGGGGCTGCGGGTGACACCGGGGCTGCGGGTGGCCCCGGGGCTGCCGTTGGCACCGGGGCTGCCGTTGGCACCGGGGCTGCGGGTGGCCCCGGGGCTGCGGGTGGCACCGGGGCTGCGGGTGGCACCGGGGCTGCGGGTGGCACTGGGGCTGCGGGTGGCACCGGGGCTGCGGGTGGCCCCGGGGCTGCGGGTGGCACCGGGGCTGCGGGTGGCCCGCAGCGCACAGGGCTTCCAGGCAGCACAGCGCACATGGTACAGCTCCAGCCCTCCCAAGAGCACCAGCTTCCCAGGGAGTTCAGGGAGAGCTGAGGCCTGCTGTGCAGGCCGTGTGCGCCCTCCAGAGCCTCAGAGCTGCGCAGGACAGCAGCAGCCAGGACACATGCCTGCCCCGTGCAGGCCCGAACCCCTTCACACTGAAAGTTGAGAAGTGTAACTGGTGTCAGTATTGGTCAAAGTGTGTGTGAGAGAGCATGCGGCCAGAGGAGGACATCAGGGGCCTGCTCTTTCTCTGAGACCGTATTCCCTTGAGACTGGACCTGAACTAGGCTGCAGGCCTACAACGCTGATCCCAGTTTTTCACCTGGGTTCTGAGGGTTCGAACTCAGGTCCTGACCCCTGTGCCGTCTCCCCAGCCCCACACTAGGTTTTAAGTGGATACGTGGTTGATGTGGCTGTTGTGCCAGCATGCTGTCCCTACAACTTTCATGGTCGGGGATGCCCATTCCCTCCAAGGCACTTACTGCGTGGAACTCGGCGTGTCCCACCAGGGACCCCACAGACTAACGCAGGTCCCTGCTCTCCAGCCTCCCACAGGTAGACCTCATCCTCCCGGGGAGCCCCCCTCCCGTGTGGAAGAAGCCAGACCCTGCTGCTCTTGGTCCTGCCTCGGCTTCCAAAGCAGGAGGTCCACGATAGAGACACCTCAAGACCTTCTGGCGGGAAAGGAGTGGCCGTGTGGCTGCTGCGGCTCTTCCTCCCCTGGGAACTTGTATTAGAAAGAAACTGCTCCGGAGGTGTGAAGACCCGGACCCCAAAACACCTTCTAAGAGCACCATGGAAACCCCTCAAATAAACTGTAGTCAGGTGCATCGCTGCCTCGAGGCCTCATTCTTTCCAAGTGCAAACAGCACCCCATCCGGTGTGTTGGGAGAGCAGGAGGCTGAGGTTGGCTGAGGTCAGCCATGTGCACTCATCCTGAGAACTGGTGTGTTGGTTGCTTTGGCTCCTGTGTGGTGATTTTGGGGTGTGTGTGTAGGCCTTACCCTAGGGCTCTCCACTGCAGTGTTGGGGACAGAGTTTCTCACTCCCCATTCAGCTAGACTTGCCTGCCACCAAGCCCCAAGGATGCCCCTGTCTCTGCCCCAGGCCCAGCTTTTTACAGGGTTTCCCGGGATTTGAACTCAAGACCCTCACACTTGCACAGCCAGCTCTGCACCCACCGAGCCATCCTCTGGGTCCCTGTGGGGGTGGGGGGGTTGACTTTGGAGGTTCCTCCTCAGGGATAAGTCTCCCTGTGGGAATGAACTCAGCAGAATGTGGAAGACAGACGTCATCCCTCAGCATCCCAAACCTGCAGGGTACCAGAGCCTGTGCAGCAGGCAGCACTCCCTCTCTGTGACAAGATGCCTGAGCCCAGCAGCTTAGAAAGAAGAAGGGGCTGAGGAAACGGCCCTGCTGGGGACGTGCCGAGGGGAAGGGTGGCAGCCAGGCCTGATAAGTGGCTTCCGGGTTAGTGACTGACCGTCTAAAGGAGACTGATTGGCCCTAAGAGCTGACTCAGCAGGTAAAATGCCAGCCTGAAGACCGGGGTTCTATCCCCAGGCTCCACCTTGTAGGAGAGAGTTGACTCCCCCGAGTTGTCCTCTGACTTCCACACACAGGGAAATAAAATGCACGCTCCCTCACCAGACACCACACCCAGCTCATTCACACGTGGACAGACACCCCAAGGCAGTGCACAATGCTGTCTCCTGTTCCCTCACTTTCTTGGGTCAGAAATCACTGGAAACGCCTGTCATCCCAGGATAAGAGGTGCAGGCCAGAGGGTCGAGAGTTCAAGGTTACCCTCAGCAGCTTGAAGACTTGGGTCCAGCCAGGGCTACATGTGTCCTTGTCCTGAAGGAAGGAAAAAATAATGAGCACTGGCAGTTTGAGGACTTGGTAGGAGGCGGGCGTACCAGGTCCTGTCCGATCTGTCAGCCTCTCGTCACGGGATCGCCAAACTCAACTACCAAGGGCAGCACTGGACGCAGAGGCAGCAGCCCGGCTGGGGTCTGTCCCTGGGCACTGAGCCTCTGGGTCGCTCTGGTGCCTGCTCCATGTGGACCGGAGGCCGCGGGCGGTCTCTACTGCCCTCTGCAGGTAGCTGTGGTTTATAACGCAGAACTGGCTCCAGTTTATTTCCGACATTTTAATATTTTAAATTTTACCTTGTAGATGGCCCAGCCTTCCAGAGAGTTTTTGAGACCACTTTTTCTGGCCTCCAGTGTGTTGTTGTGCCTCTCAATTTTCAGACTGTCACAAATGTCCACAGGGCCCCTTGATACTCAAAGAAATGTGAGCAAGCTGGAGACATTCCCCAGTTGGGTGTGGTGGTGCACGCCTTTAATCCCAGCACTCAGGAGGCAGAGGCAGGTGCGTCTCTGTGAGTTTGAGTCCAGCCTGGTCTACAGAACAAGTTCCAGGACAGCCTGGGCTACACAGAGAAACTCTGTCTCAAAAGTAAATAAATAAATAAAAGGAGGAGGAGGACGAGAAGAAAGAAACCTCTCCAGATTAACCCCAATGCCAAGCCCACCCGGCATGGGCCCCAGGCAATTGGCTTTGCAGGGACAGAAATCCAGCCACAGGGGCGCGTGCCTGTCATCTAGCAGCTACCCAAGTACTGGGTCCCAGAGACCTGTAACAAGTATGGTTTCAGTTAGAGGTTTTTTCTGTTCTTTTGTTTTCCTGAGCCGGGGTCTCATGTAGCCCAGGCTGGCCTCTAGATCACTATGTAGCAGAGAGTGAATTGGCCCTCCTGCCTTCTGCTCCACCCTGAGTGTTAGGATGACAGGTGGGGCTACATTCAGCTTTTGGGGTGCTGGAGACAGACACCATTTCATGACTGCTACACAAGTGCTCTTAACAACTGAGCCAACTCCCCAGGTTTGTTTTTCCCTTGAGACACTGTCCTGCTCTGTAACGCAGACTGGCTTCAACTTGTTACCCTCCTGCCTGAGCCTTCCAAGTACTGAGGTGACAGGCCTGTGCCTCCATCCCTGGCTTGAGCTGCTTACAAGTTACCTGGTCTCGGGTAGTTTTGTTTGTTTGAGATGTAGTCTCAGGTAGCCCAGGTTGACCTAGAACTTGCTATGTAGTGGAGGATGACCCGGATTCTGGATCCTCCTGCCTCCACCTCCTGAATGCTGGGATGACAGGTGTGGGCCACTGTAGTAGGACAGGCCCATAGGGTTAGGAAATTGGCTCAGACCAGCTGCCAAGGCATGCACATAGCATGTTTCCTTATGAGCCAACCTGGAGTCTGCCTGAGGGCCTAGTAAGAGGAGCTGTCAGAGTTCCTGATCATGCCCAGCCAGTGAGGGATGACCACCCAGACCGGGTGCTGGGAGGAGGGTATATAAGGCCTTCCCTGTTATTGAATAAACAAGTTTGTTATTTGCCTTCAGTTGACTCCTGGTGTCTGTGCCATTGACTCCGCACCTTCTCAACCCCTCCCCCCTCAGGGAGCCGTTAGGATCCCGCAGCAGGCCGGGGCGCTCCATCTTTCTCGTTCCTGTCTTCTTTCTTTTGTTTACCTTCAGCTCTCTTCCTTGGTCCTCTCCACTGTCTGTCCTTCCTCTGTCTCATTTCCGGTCAGCAGGGAACATTTTTCCTTGTTTCCCCGGGCTGCCTGGAAGAGTTGAAGGATGTCTGTGGCTGGGTGGTCTCAGGTATGCTCACCACTCATCCCCCTGCCACCATTACTGCAGCCTCCTGTGGTGATGAGTCAGGTCACAGCCACCAAGGGAGAGGAGATGCTGGGCCTCCTGTGCCGTCTGTCACACAAAGGCTGCTCCTTGTTCCATTTCCTTCTCAGGGAGTTACCAGCTCCCACTTGAGTGTGTGTGGAGGAAGACTGGGAACCTCTGCTTTCGGGTCTTGCGTCCTATAGGTTCTGGCCCTGCATGAGCAATGAGGACAAAGCCTGTTTGGGAGAGAACAGAAGGCCCCAAAAGGGTTCTGGGAAGTTCCCTGGCACCACCTTCTCACCCTTGATATTGCTTTCTGCAGGTCTCGTGGCTTCACCAGCTCTTCCCTTATAAATGCACGTTTAACTTTGCTGTTCTTCTTTTTTTTTGGGGGGGGGGTTCGAGACAAGGTTTCTCTGTGTAGCTTTGCACCTTTCCTGGAACTCACTCTGTAGCCCAGGCTGGCCTCTAATTCACACAGATCCCCCTGCCTCTGCCTCCCGAGTACTGGGATTAAAGGCGTGAGCCACCACCGCCCGGCTCTGTTCTTCTTATCAATATTTATTACAGTGACTTATTTGTGGAGGTGGGGAGTTCACTCCATGGTGCATGTGGAGGTCAAGAGGCCAACTTCAGTTTTCCCACAGTGTGGGGCCTGGGAGTCAAGTCAGTTCATCAGGCGAAGCCATCTCACAGCCCTTGGTTAGCCTAGGCTGACTCAAACTTGCAAAGTAACTCAGGCTACCCTTGACCTCATCATGGAGCCCAGGTTGGCCTTGAAAACTGTCAACCATCCTCCTGCCTCAGCTTATTCCCACTTTGATAGCATCCTCTAATATCCAAGAATTTTTAACTTTGGTGACATCCAGTTTACTTCATTTTTGCTTTGGTGTATGTGCTGTGGTGTGGTGTGAGTGCCAAGCCTGTGGAGGTCAGAGAAGGTAGAGGATTCCTAGCAGCTGGAGCTGCAGGCAGTTGTGAGCTGACAGATGTGGGTGCTGGTAATTGAACCCTGGTCCTTGGAAGAGCTTCCAGAACTTGAATTGCTGAGCCATCCCCCTGGACCCAGGAGTCAAGCCCACATGCCTACCAAAAACCTGCACCATGCTGAGTTTCCCAAATGCATGCTGTCCAGAGAGCATCACAAGTACCCACCACAGGTGGAAGATCTAAGAATGGTGCAGCCAGTTAGTGGTGTACACCTTTAATCCCAGCACTCAGTAGGCAGAATCAGGAGAATCTCTGTGAGTTCCAGGCCAGCCTAGTCTATAGAGCAAGTTCTAGGACAGTCAGGGCTACATAGTGAGATCATGTCTCAAAAAAAACAAACCAGCCAACAAATAAATAAAATTAGTCTGGACTAAGGAGATCGTTATTGCAAAGCAAGTAAGCTTGAGCTCAGGCATCCCCACACTCGAACTGGCAAAAAGAAAGTGTGGGGATCAATATGGCCACTCACTGTGGTGCCCCACAGGGGCTTCTAGGTGAGACCTTATTCAGGGTCAGAGAATGTGAGCTTGATTTACACAGCAGAGCTGCATAAGGAGATGATTTGGCCATGGACATGTTTACCAGGTGTTTGGAAGGGTCTACACTTGGCTGTGCAGTGTGCTTTGATCTTGAAAATGGAAGGTCTTTTGCATCTCTCCTTGACATATTATAAAAAGCCCTTTTGAATAAAGGACTGGGAAGCTGGGTATTGATCCAGGGCCCTCCCAAAGCTATCCTGTGTCTCTGTCTTTTTTATTGTCTCTTTCTATCTTTCTACCTAATATTACCTTGTACCTCTATCCTCCATACAAGAACCCTTCAAAAAGTGGGAGCAGGTCAGAGCTGGACTCTGACAGACTCCCACATATGGTGCCTGGACAGCGACCTTGGGTACAGAGGATAAAGGATAAAGGTACTCAGGTTAAGGGAGCATGCTCAGAATTACCTGGAGTGCAGTGGTATACTATTCTATGGGAGTAAAATTGTAAATATAAAGCAGAGTATCTCAAGTCTGGCTGCAGCAAATATCTCTCTCTGTCTCTCTCTTAAAGTAAGTCATAAAAGTTTTGAGAAAGATAGGCTTGAGGTACAGGGATATGGTGAAGGTTTAATAGAAACTTAGAGTGTGTGTTTTCCCCAGTGTGGGACCTGGGACACAGAAAGCATTGTCTGGGGCCAAGCAGCTGCTGCAGACTTGGCGGTCTGAGAGAAGCTTCAGAAGTCCCCACTGCAAGCAGCAGGAGCAGGAGCAGCAGCAGTGGGAACAGCAGCTGCCCCAGCTGAACGTCAGCAGCTGAGACCTGAGGAGCATCATTGCAGTGCAGGTGGCAGACACGGCGGCCGGCGAGAGCAGCAGGGTTCTGTGTGCAGTCAGCCAGAGCGCTTGTAAGAGCCAGACAGACGTGCCTAGAGGCTATGCCCAACCTTGTTGAGCCAAGCAGAGACACTGTGGGAGAGAAGGCTTGGGACCAGAGACCTGAGCAGGTCTGTCAACAGGCAGCTGGAGGGTAGAACCACAGTGGAGGTGGTGCTGCGGACCTAAGGGAAACTACTAGCTGACTGAACACCAGGATGGGAGGTGCCAGGGACGGGAAGAGGGCAGCGGAGATTTTTAAATCCTTCTTGCAATGAAAAGAGCAGGGTCTGAGTCCCTAGTAATGGGAGCCCTAGGGCTGCCTTGAAGGCTGGTGTTCAGCTCTGACAGCAGGGCAGCACACGGAGGCTTCCCGGACCTGGCGTGCTGAGCACTGGAGGCCTTGCATTCACCAGGCCCCAAGTTTGGCAAACCGGCCCCTGGAGGAGGTGGAGGAAAGCTGAGGTGAGCCGAGTGAAAATCACTGGAAAGTCACCAGTCAGCAGCCCGCGATGCTGGCAGCCACAGCCCAGCGGCCCTGGAACCTCCCCGGTCAGAGGAGCTACAGGCCTGGGACACAGGTGGGAAGGGACCAAGAATGTGCTCACTGAGGCTTCTCTGAAAGATGAGGTTAGTGACCACTGGCCTGCCCATGGTGAGCAGTGGTGACTGGCCCCTAATGGTGGCTCAGCAGACCAGCACCAAGTCCCCCAGGTCTCAAGGGGACCATGCTGGGACTCCCCATCTGCTCATAGCCACCTCCTCCTCCTCCTCCTCAGAGGCAAGCAGTGGTGGCAGGAGCCACAGGGGCAGCTGAGACCCACCTGGCTGTGGTGGGTGAGCCCTACCCTTTGCCTCAGATTCATTACTAAACATGGATAAACTCAAAACTGAAAAAAAAAAAAAAAAACGATGCTCATGGTGCATGGGAATGGTTTGCATTATGACTTGGACAATTTTACAAATCCTTCAGGGCAGCTGATGATCCAGGCTCTGATTTTGAGTGTTCAAGGAAACATTAATACTGGTATCAGAACTGACTTTTTGAACTTTTCAGACTTAAGAAATGAGATGGACAGGAGTGGTTCAATTGAAATGGAACTGTCTTGTGTATAAAACTGTGAAGACTCAAGAACTGTTTATGTAGAAATAGAGAAGTTTGTTTTTTTTTTCTACCCAGACTCAAGATGAAGCCTTAAAAAATTATAAACAAAAGGGAGAGTTAATAATCCTCAAACTCTTTAACTTAAAATTTTTTTCTTCTTCATTGAGTGGATTGATGTTAATGTACCCTGTTTTGTTAGCAAAAAAGTATAAAAAGTTCTATTAAGAGATTGCTTTTGGATGTTTGCTAAAGTTTGTAAAGTGTAAATAATTCTTTTTTTTTTTTTTTTCAGAGCTGAGGACCAAACCCAGGGCCTTGCGCTTGCTAGGCAAGTGCTCTACCACTGAGCTAAATCCCCAACCCCTGTAAATAATTCTGTTAAGAGTTTGCTTTTGGATGTAAGTTTGTGAGAATTGTAATTGTGTATAGTAAACATACTAGCATTATGGCGTCAACCTATTAATGTTAATGGTGATGCTAAGGAGTCTTTAGATTTGATGCACATGCATCAGTTTACTGATTTATTTGATGTGGTTGCATCAGGAGTTTATTGGGTTTTTTTAAGTTTTTCTTTTTTTAAGATTTATTTATTTATTATTATGTATACAGTGCTCTGTCTGCATGTGTCCCTGCAGGCCAGAAGAGGGCGTCAGATCTCATTACGGATGGTTGTGAGCCACCATGTGGTTGCTGGGAATTGAACTCAGGACCTTTGGAAGAGCAAGCAGTGCTCTTAACCTCTGAGCCATCTCTCCAGCCCCAAGTTTATTGATTTTTAAAAAAGGACTTACACTCATTTAAAAAGGCCATTCCTGGCCAGGTGGCAGTGGTGCACGCCTTTAATCCTAGCACTCGGGAGGCAGAGCCAGGTCGATCTCTGTGAATTCGAGGCCAGCCTGGGCTACAGAGTGAGATCCAGGACAGGCACCAAACTAAATGGAGACACCCTGTCTCAGAAAACAAATAAACAAACAAAAGGCCATTCCATTTATCCTCTACTCCTTTATTAGGAGGTATAGCAGCCATAAGGAGCAGGAGTATTGCTATAATTATTTCAGCTATTTGTAAGCTCTTAATGGAAAAGCTGCTTCAGAGTTGCATGGTGTTAGGCTCTATACCTTCCTCGGCCAGAAGCTGGTAGTCAGAGATGTTTAAGTCCTGCTAGCTGTCAACCTAAGACAGAGTACATTGGTGGAAAGGGTATCTCAAAGATGGGTAAGACTGTCTGGTTGAAAAAGGAGACCTAAGACAGGCACAGTCCATCTGAGGGGTCTGAGGGGCCCTTTACATTATTAAGAAAGGGGACCTGTGGGGCCCACAGGGGCTTCCTAGTGAGAACTTATTCAGGGTCAGAGAATCTGAGCTTGATTTACACAGCAGGACTGCATAAGGAGATGATTTGGCCATGGACATGTTTACCAGGTGTTTGGAAGTGTCTACACTTGGCTGTGCAGTGTGCTTTGATCTTGAAAATGGAAGGTCTTTTGCCTCTCTCCTTGATATATTATAAAAAGCCTTTTTGAATAAAGGACTGGGCAGCTGGGTAATGACCCAGGACCCTCCTGATGCTATCCAGTGTCTCTGTCTTTTTTATTGTCTCTTTTTATCTTTCTACCTAATATTTCCTCATTCCTCTCTCCTCCAAACAAGAACCCTTCAAAAAGTGAGAGCAGGTTGGAGCTGGACTCTGACAGACTCCCACAGCTCACCACAGGCATCTTAATGAAAATGAAGTAGAACAGAAAGATAGCCAAATGCAAGACATCTATTTTCTGTCACTGCAACAAAATCTCTGAGACTGAGTAACAATTAGCTTACAGTTAAGGAGGCCTGAATTCCAAGATCCTGTTTGTAGTTGGAAGTTTTCCAGTGTCCTGCCTACTCCTGCAGCCGCTCAGACCCAAGTAAACACAGAGGCTTATATTATTTTTAAATCATGGCCATGGCAAGCTTTTTGCTAGCTAGCTCTTATATCTTAAATTAACCAATTTCTATAAATCCATACTTTACCACGTGGCTTGTGGCTTACCAATACTTTTACAACTTGCTTCTCCGCGAGGCGGCTAGCCAGCGTCTGCCCCATTCTCCTTTCTTCTGTCTCTCTTGGATTTTCCCACCTGCCTCTAAGCTGCCTTGTCATAGGCCAAATGGCTTTATTTATCAACCAATCAGAGCAACACATATCCAGAGTATAACAGAAAGACATTTCACAGCACCTGTTGATAAAGTCCCCCTCTCCACCAGGAGTCACCAGCAAACGGCTCTCAGGAGGGGAAGCAGGAAGAGACAACTGGCCGGGGCTAGCCTTGGACCCGGGATCCCGCCTCTGGCTCCCAGGGCTATTTTGAGGTGTACCCCACCACCAGGCTTGATCTAAGTCCCATTTCTTCCCCTTGTGTGTGTGAGGAGACCAGAGAACATTCTCCTTAGCTTAGAGCACACTCTTTCGGCTAGGCTGGATGGCCAGGGGTCCCCAGGATCCACTGCCTTCACCCACAGTGCTGGATCACAGGCCAGCATCACCTCTCTGGACTTTATCTCAACGCCCCCACCAAAGACTTTAAGCATGAGGGTTAAGAGAAAGAAAGCCCCCCGACCCCCAGCATTCAGGTGCCAACTTCTCTGAGGTGGAGCCCTGGCTCCAAGTCTTCACAGGATCTGGGTGGGTTCAAAGCTCCTGAGTTCACAGGGGGATCCTGGGGCATCCATACGAGAACAACCGATGAAGAAAACACCTGGTTCCCAGCTGTAGGCTGTTAAGACATCTTTACTTAACCAAGGTCTTGCTTGAGGTTCTCAGAAACTGTCCAGGCTGGCCAGTGAAAAGAGGCCACACACATTCAGGGCTTCAGCGCGCATCATTGGTACCCTAGTGTGACATACCTGTATGTATACACTGCGCCATCGTTACCCTAGTGTGACGTACCTGTATGTATACTCTGCACCACTGTCACCCTAGTGTGACGTACCTGTATGAATACACGGAAGGAGGGTCTGGAGGGATGGCTCAGAGGGCGAAGGTGCTTTCAGCCAAGCTAATGACCTGAGTTGACCCTTGGGACACACGAGGTAAAAGGTGAAAAGTGACACCTGCAAGTTGATGTCTACATGTGTGTCATGATATGCACGCATGGTGTCCTAAAGGACTAAATGTAAAAAATAAAATAAAAATCTATGTAAGAAATGTCTAACTGTCATCCTAGTGAGAGGCTCAGGACTCTGAGATGAGACGTCCCTCTTTCCTTCCTTCCTGCCCCTCTAGTGTTCCAGGCACCACTTCCCAAGTCCCCTTGCCGAGGACCCAGCTTCCATGGCCCCTTGGGAACACAATCCTTAGTCTACAAAGCAGTTGACTGCTAAAGGGCTACAGTTTGGCCAAAATACAGTCTTGTCTCTCCTGCACAGTGACAGCCTGCAAGAGCAGTTGCAGGTGAGTTTGTAAGGACTGAGTACAGCCTGGTGCCATGGCCCTAGGCTTCCAGTTCCTCAGATGTATTTATTTTGGAAACTTCAGTCCTGGGCACAGAGCCTATGGTGTTTCTCAGGATCTGACCGGAGGATTTTACTTGTGCAAAAATGCTTGGTGGTACATGCCTGTCACCCCAGTAGTCTGGGGGCCCGAGGCAGAAAGATCATGAGCTTGAGTCAGCCTGGCCTACATAGGAGGATCTAGTCTAGCTTGGGCTACTTAGCAAGAACCTGCCTCAAAGAAAAAGGAAAGCTTAGATCGCTTTGGGCACATAAGCACAAGTGAGCCATTGTTCACTCATGCAATTGCCGGTTCGGTAAGTGAAAGGATGAAGCCAAGGTGGGAGAGGCCCCTGAACCACCTGCCTGCCCCTTCTCACGCCTTGGATCCTTAGTTGTCAGTGGCCCACCACCAAACTAAAAGCTGTGAAGGTCCCACGTTTTGACCTGTTCATAACATGTGTAATGTGTGCGTGTGTGAGAGGGACTGGGGAGGTCAGCTTGGCGCACACCCCTCATCCCAGCACTAGGGAGGTGGAGGCAGGAGGACCAGGAGGTGGAGGGCGGCTTCCGCTACAGTGAGTTTGGGTACAGGACACTCAAAAACAAACAAAGACAAACCAGGGCGGAGGCTGGAGAGGAGGCTCCAGGTGAAGAGCAACTGCTACTCTTGCTGAGGACCCGAGTTGGGGTGCCAGCTCACAGCCGCCTGTCACTCGGGCGCCGGGCGAGCCGACGCCCTCTTCGGGCCTCCGTGGGCATTGCACGCAGGCTCACCAACCAACATCTTTCCAAACAGGAGAATGGTTTCAGTCTGTGCACAGGGCAAGAAGGGGCGGAAAGCCGGAGTCCGCTGCTCCCCTTAGATGGTCAGCGCCTCTGCGTCTGACCGAGTCACCGCAACTTGGGAAAACGCGCTGCCTCCACGCGCGCCGCCCGCCGGCCCTCGCGCGCCTCCTGCGAACCAACCCCGAGCCGCGCGCCTCCCGCCAAGCCCCACCCTTCCCCACAGCGATTGGCCAAGCTTCCTCGAGGAGCTACCCCTTCATCCCTGACGGGCACCACGAGCAGCCAATGGGAAGAGCGCCCGCCCTCCCCGAGGCCGTTGGAGGCGGGCATGGGCGGGCCGTTGGGGGGGCGGGGCGTGCAGCCTGGTAACCGTTGCCGGGCGCAACGCCCCGCCCCGCGAGGGCTGCGCGAGGCCGACGCGGGCGGGCGCTAGGTGCGGGCGGGCGGGCGGCGGGAGCCGGAGGAGGAGCGGCCGGCGCCGCCACCGCCGCCGCCATAGAGACTGTAGCCGTGGAGACTGTTACTTGCCAACGCGGAGCGACACGCAGCGGCCGCCGCCGCGGGAGCCGCTACCCGAACTCCCCGCCGAACTCCAGGTGAGCGGTGCGGGCCCTGGCGGGGGGCGGCGGCGGGCGGGGACTCCGCTGGGGGGGTCTCGGGGGCGGGCGTGGCGGGACCCAGCGCCCCAACTTTGCAGACGCCAACCTCGTCCACCTCTGATCCGCACCTCTGATGTGAGGGAGCCCTGGGCGGGGGGGACCCCGCTCACACTCTCGGAAGTTTGTGAAGTGTTGCGATCTCTTGCCGGGTTTGACGTACTGAATCTAACTTTGAGGGGCGGGGACTCCAGAAGACCCCCTTGTCTCTTGTTTTTACCCAGAAACTCCTGGAGCGCTGAGGCGCCCCCAAAGTAGCTCCTCGCTCTCCTTGCCCTCGGATCGGGGGCTCCCCCAAATCTGCACCTTTCTGTCGTCACCCAAAGCCTGGATTGGGGGCTCCCACAGAGCCAGCCATTCTCACGCAAGTCCGAAAACCCAGGGGCATCGTCTCCCCTTTACCCTTCTGAAATCGGGGTACACTGGGACCCCGGCTGTCATCCCTGAACTTGACTCGGAGGGTTCCCTCTTGTTTGTCCCCTAAGTTCCGAGCGTCGGGCTTCCTCCTTGACTCAGACACACTGGATTTGAGGGCACCGCCCCCGAAAGCCCTTTCTCGTGCTTTGACCAAATAGTGCGTTTGTTCTGGAAAGGGTTCCTCCCCACTTCGCACTCTATCGTCCACCCCAAGCCCCCTGGCGCCCCAGGTGCTCCGACCCCCTGCCCCGCCGCGCGGAACCCCACAGCACTGCCTTTGGGGGCTGTCCCGGGGCCCGCAGTCCCTTCCCACGCGGGCTTCCTCTTCGCTGCCGGGATCGCAGTCCAGAAAACTTTCCCCCAAGAAAACACTGTGTGAACCGTTTGCAGAAGGAGCCGGGAAGCCGGGAGGGTGTGTGCGCGGCGGTGCGTGTGGACCCCACCCGTGCACACGCACGCACACCCCGAAACACCCCTGTCTCTCCTCGCCCCTCCCCACGGGCCGCGTCCGCGTTCGCAATCGGGATTCGCCAGAGCAGCGGTTGTTTCCTGGGCCAGCCCTAGCCCGGAGCTCAGCAGCCCGGGGCAGACCCCCGGGGGGCGCCGGCCGCCGAGAGGGGGGCGGTGCACCGCGAAAGCAGCTGGTCTCCTCTCCAGAGACCTCACCCCTCCTTTAGCGCGTCCGGGGGCACTCCGGTCCCCAGTCATTGCCTTGCTTTGCTCGAAGCTTTACACGGGAATCCTGTTCCGCCGAGGAAAATCCTTGGGTGTTAAGTAACTATTAGCATGTATCACTTATGCACAATATGGCCTCTGACCTTTCCCTGCAAGTATGTGTTCTGACCATACCTTCCACCACTCACCTCTCTTACTCCCTCCCACTCCTGATGACCTCTCCTCTTGCTACCCAGTCCCTATTCTACTTTTTGCCTTTTTTCCCTTGAAGAGAGTTGGGGTTGCTCCCGGAGCGGGGCTACCTGACAGCCGAGGACAAAGGCTCCTTCCACAGCAGAAGCCTTACCTGCCTGCAGGTCCTCAGGGATCAGATGATTATTGTCAAGTGATCCACTTTTCTGTTGAACTTTTTACATGCATATTGTGTGTGGCTACCCGGGAGCCCACACACACGTGGGTCCTAGGACCTCGGGCCAGCAGTCCTGGTGGCAAGAGTCCTCACCTGCTGAGCCAACCCTGGCTCTGCACTGAGCTTTGAAGTGAAGTAAAGATACTTCCCGAGCAATCGTGGTATAATAATAAAATAATAACATGGGACTTTTTAAAAACTTTCCTGTCTGTCTTTTTAACCTCTTTGGCCAGTCTGTGGAGGGTGCTTGTTTGATGGGAGGGCCCTGACTGAGTTTGGAGGCTGTCCCTGCCCTTCTCCAGCTTGGGTTCAAGGACTAGAATGGACTGGAAAATCCACCTAGGTGTGGCCATTCACCTACTCCCACTGGAGAAGCTGGAGAAGCCAGAGCTTCGGCCTCAGGGAAAGGAATCAGGCCGCCATGTCCCCAGGCGCTGGACACACCCTGAGGGGCGGGAGCCAGGGAGCAGATGGTGGACACTTTGAATCAGTGATGGCTTTTGACAAAACTTTACAAAGTTCTACTGCCTGTCAGGTGGGTCCCTGCTGACCAGCCACAGGGCCACTACAGGGCTGTGAGCGAGGTCACCACACTAGGCCTTTCAAATGAGCAAGGCTCATAATTCTCTTGCTGCATGAAGGGTGCCTTAAATTGCATTAATAGTGGTAGTTTTTCAAATCTTTATTATTTCAGTGTGTGTGCATCACCTCGTGCACGTGTGGAGGTCGGTGGTCAACTTATAGGAGTTAGTTCTTTCCTTCATGTGGGTCTTAGGGATCAAACAAGGATTATCAGGCGTGGCAGCAAGCTCTCTCCCAATCCCATTCATATATGCTAATTAACATAATTAATATATTCATAATTAGTTCATCTATAAACTAATTGCTTTGCTTGTTAAATCCTTAGCTATAAGAAATCTCATGGTATATGTTTTGTTTCTCTCTTTCCTTGTCTGCCTACTTGTTTATTGAGGTGTAGGGCTTTGCATATGCCAAGTAAGCACTCTGCTGCTGCCCAGGCCTCCTCGCCCGGGCTCTTTTTATTTACCTGTATTTTTTGAGACAAGGTCTCATTCTGTAGACTAGGCTGTTCTGGAACTTGCAATGTAGACCAGGCTGGCTTTGAACTCACAGAAATCTGCCTGCCTCTGCCTCCCGAGTGCTGGGATTAAAGGCGTGTGCCCCCACTCTGCCACCACCCAACCCTTCACTGGAATTTCAGTGCTGTGTGGGACTCCACAGCCCACTATGTCCAGCATTAGTGTGTGCACGGGTGATGCTGCTCCTTTGTAGACTGTTCCTGATACCTGAGGTGGCCAAGTCCAGCTCCCTGTGGTCCCCCATGTCCATTTCCCCCAGGCCTTACTGTACCCTCAGTGAGCAGCAGCTGAGCGCTCGGATTGTGAAGCCCTCCAGCTGACCCAGGGGCCGTCAGCAGCTCCCGTGACACCCACCCTTTTGTATGGACGCCGTTTGTCTCCATACTGGAAATGACAGTGGTTAAGGCTCCCATCTCCTCTGGGGTTCTGCCCAGTGCCCTATGGACTGCAGTGTTGGGGACTCACTCAGGATACATTCAGTTGTACCATGATAGCTGCTGGAATGTTAACCTCACTGCCAATGTTAAGTGGTCTCTCCCCACCCCACTTCCCACCTTGGGCATCATAGTGACCGTGAGTTTGCTGGGTGGCCAGCCCAGTGGGCAGGGCGGCTTTGACATCTGAAATCACCAACTTTCAGATGCCAACATTGTGATGTTTGGAAGGAAGCCACCGGGAGGTGGGCTGGCCTGGCCATCATGCCAGGACTTGAACTCAGTCCCCAGGACCAGCCCTCTGCACCTCAGCTCTTTCTTACAGCCACATTCCTGTCATAGAAGGTGTGGGCCTGGCAGGTTCTGCCACTCTGCCCAGCACCTGGCAACTCTGGCATCTTCTTTTGGGTCCTAGTGAATCCTGTGATTTCCTGCCAAAATAACTGACCACCCCTAATTCCTGATAGACCCAGGGACTGCTGCTGCTGGCAAGTGCATCACAAGGACTCACTGATTAACTCAAGGAATAGTATACAGCCGTTAAAAATAGGTAGAATGGCGCTGGAGAGAAGGCTCAGGGTTAAGAGCACTTGCTGCTCTTGGAGAGAACCTGGGTTTGGTTCCCATCCCCACACAACCTTCCCCAGCTTCAGGGGATCTGACCTCCATGGGCAGCAGGCATGCATATGATACACAGATGCATGCAGGCAGAACGTTCATATACATAAAGTAATAAAATTGTAAGGTAGGTAGAGTGACAGGCTGAGGCTCGGTGGATAGAGCATTTGCCTGGTGTACACAGAGCTCTGGGTTCCGTCCCCAGCACCCAGCAGACCAGAAACCAGGTGTGCAGAGTGCGCCTGTCAACCAGCACTGGGGAGGCAGAGGCAGAAGGATCAGGGGTTCAAGGCCATCTTTTGTTACATAATGAACTCCAGGCCAGCCTGGGCTACATGAAGACTGCCCCCCAAGATAGACAGACATGTTGTGGCCTCACGTGATTAGGTATTACATATTAGGTAGTGGAGATCAGATCCACAGGTTCAGGAAGTGCAGAGGTCCTGGGGTGGAGTGCTGTGTGGGATCCACTGGGCACACTCAGGGCAGGGGAAGAGGGGGTGGCTGCTATCTGGTGATTGGAGGGAGGTGAGGTAGGGGTGGAGCCATGGAAACTGGCTGGCAGGCATGAGATGGAGGTGTTGAGCTGTGTCCAGGGCTCATCAGATGCCGGCCACCATCCTCACTAGCTTACTGTCCCCTTGGGGTGCAGAAGGTATTCTGACTGGGGGGCCAGGGCTTCAGCAAACCTCAGAGTGGCTGCCAGTGGCTGATGGGGAGAAGGGGCTTGGCCATGTTTTCAGGAAACTTCCAGACGGTCTTAGCCTAAGCAGGGGCTGTTCGCAATGACTCTTGGGTCAAAACCTGTTGGTTATTTTTAAATTGTGTGGGTGGGCAGGCCTCAGACTTGCTCTGTAGCCAAGGATGACCTTAGACTCCTCCTCTTCATTCTGACATCACACACTGAGCACTGGAGGACAGGCACATGCCACAAAGCTCCTTGTCTGATAAGCTGTCACTCTACCCTGGACTCCAGAACCGCTCATGTGCAGAGCAGCGACAGACATGGGCGTGTGTGACACACAAGAATGTGACCATCTGGCCTGAGCCACGTCTGCCCGGCCTTCCCATCCTCGTGTCCTGCTGGGCTGGAGGTCTCTGGGGTCAGAGCTTCTGGGGTCAGCACTGGAGGCTTCAGCTGCAGTGGAGGCTGACGAGGACAGAGGTGTCTGTCCCCAAGGGCTCTCCAGGGCCTGGGTGCTCACCACGCGTCCCAGACTCCTGAGGACAGTGACCTTCCTGGCTGTCTGGCTTCAGGGCCAGGCAAAGCCTGGCAATTCAGTGACCTCAGGGGTGTAAAAGGGGTGAGTTGGGAGCCAGCAGGGGCCATGGAACCAGCTGTGTGCTGGAACACTGCAGTGAAGCAGGGAGCTGGGTGGGGCGTCCCTAGGACAAGGGTGTCCAAGTCAGAGGTCAGGCTTCAGGGTAGACATGGGATGAAAACAAGGATGGAGGAGTCAGTGATGTCCACCCGACGCATAGCTGGCCTGTGTCACCACAACCAGCCACATGAAGAACATCTGTGTGGTCATCTCCATCTCCAGAGCCCCCTTCCACCCTGATGAATGATCTGCAGTCTCCAACACCAACTGTCAGCCTCTGATGCCACGGTCCGGCTCCTGTCTCTGTGGATCTGAGGGTTTGGGGACCTCTTGTGAGTGGACTAATGTGTCTGGCTCCCTTTAAATGAGCATTGTGCCCTCAAGGTCCCTCTTTGCTGGTCATCTACCCATGCACCCACCCGTCCACCTATCCATCTGTCCACCTATCCATCCACCATCCACCCGCATACTCCACCGTTGTTCCCAGCTGGACACTAGGCGCACTGAACCGAGGCCTCTGAGCAGAAGGAGCTGGGTAGAGGCAGATTTGGCAAAAGAGCAGGTCACCTCCCAGACTGAACACCAAGAAGACCGAAAGATCAAAGCGGGGACATCTCAGGAGAGGAAGGGGCTGTGTCCCCGGAAGACAAGGTGGCTCGCCTCAGTCCTGGCTCACAGTGGAGGGGACAGGCGTCAGTCTCCGCCTAGCCCTGCCGTCGTTCCGGCAAACTGTTTACCTCTGAGAAACACCACACTGCCCAGAATACATTCTCTGCACGAGGTGGCCCGTGGGCTAGGTCCTCGGAGGAAGTCTGTAGAAATGTGTGCTGGCTTCTGCACGGCGTCGGCGCCAGTCTTCCCCGCCTCATCTCTGGGACGCCGCCAGCAGAGCAGAACCGCACTGGAACCTCGGGTGCCCAGGACAGTAAGGACTGGTCATGCTTCTGATTTGAACACTTCCCCCCACTTTTCTAGGAGACTCCTTCGGGCCTTCCTTTTCTATCCAGTGTTCTGGAGCCAGTGGGCCCAATCAGCCACCGTCTGCGGTCCTCAACTGACTACTGAGTGACGGCCCGTGTTTCAGCACTGAAGGCTAAGGGAGGTGGTCACGTGTTAGCAGCCCCGGTGAGAGCCTGGCCTGTGCTCAGGAGTGCATGCTGTGGGAGCCCTGAAAGGCCTGCAGAAGCCTGCGTCTTCCCAGCCCGCAGACTCCCAACTATGCTCCCAGCCAAACACGGCGCCCCCAGCAATTTCCGGTCAGGGAAAGCTCAGCCTGTGACTTCCGGTCTGGAACCGACCCTTCGACCTCACACCCGTGATTACCGGAGGCCAACGGACGGCAGGCGGCGTATGCCCATGCTGTGGAGCCCTGGGCCCGCAGGGAAGTTCCTGGTAGAGGGCGAAGTGCTAGCTCAAATGCAGGGCTGGGCCGCCCGGGAGGAGGGCCTGAGGGCTCGCTCTGTCTGGTCAGTGGCAATGCCCAGATGCCGTGCTTGGGCTAGTGTGGAAGTATTTAAAGCTGAATGTGGGACAAAGCAGTTTTGTCGTCTGTCTGTCCATGCCTCCCACCATCCATCCATCTCTAAACCAGAGGAAGAGGAAGTTGGGAAGAGACTCCTAAGTATTGCAATTTTATTTCTTTTCCTTTTGTTGTTGTTGTTGTTTTTCGAGACAGGGTTTCTCTGTGCAGCTTTGCGCCTTTCCTGGATCTCACTTGGTAGCCCAGGCTGGCCTCGAACTCACAGAGATCCGCCTGGCTCTGCCTCCCGAGTGCTGGGGTTAAAGGTGTGTGCCACCACCTCCGAATGCAATTTTATTTCTTTATTACACCTTTCCCATTTACTTGATGAGATACTTTGTTACGTTTTAAATTTATTTTGGTGTCTGTGTGTGGAAGTCAGAGGACAGCTTGTGGGAGTTGGGTTTGTCTGTCCATCCATCGTGTGGATCCCATGGCCAGAACTGAGGTCGGCAGGCTGAGCAGCAAGGTGCCTTTATCCCTGAGCCTTCTGGCCGGTCTGTAGGAGCTGCGGGGTCATCCTGGAAGCTGGTCCTGACCCACGCGGTGTTCTGGGAGGAAGTAGCCACTGGACTGGAGAGGGCTGTGTAAAGGTCTTTGATTTTGCTACCAGATCTTGCCTGTGGCTGTGTGTCCCAGGATCTGCACTCTCCCTCAGCAGCTCAGCTTTCTTGTCCTGGAGTGTGGGTCTAGGCACACAGAGCCCCTCTCCACCCCACCCACACACACTCCAGGGACTTCCTGCTGAGCAAAATGCCCATTATGAAAGAAAAACATATACCAAATGTTAATATTGATGTGCTGGAAGAGGGTAAAGTTGCTTAGGACAGCCTGGTCTTGCTGCTGCTGTACAGAGTTCAAACCCCAGGCACCCAGCAGCCCGAGTTATAGGATACCACGTACCCCAAGGCTGATCTCCAGCTCCAAGTTGCTGAGGATGACCCTGAACTCTTTGCTTACACCTCCCAAGTGCCAGGTGTGCCCCACCCAGCTCATGTAATGAGGTGCTGGGGATGGAACCTGAGGTCACATACATGCTAGCAAGTTCTCTACCCATGGGCTACAGCCTCTGAAATTCAAATTACAAACCAGTTAAAGAGATGGGTTGAATTTAGTTCAGAAGTTGAGCAGCGCCCGCCCTTGAATCCCCTAGTGAGGGGCTGGGGGCATGATCATGGGCGGGCACTCCTCACCCCTGCCTAGAATCCCTCAATGGGGGGCTAAAGCATGGTCAGGTGTGGAGCCCCGATAGGTTTTCTATTGGCTGGTAATAGGTTTCTCCCAATGTAGTAAGCCAGATCAGGCCAAATTGAAAAAGCAAAAGAATATTTAAGCAAAGCAACTCCCGGGTGACTCCTCCAGCCCCCAGAGATCAAGGTGGGGGAAGGGGCAGGAAAAAAATCACATGGCCGATCTAAAGGAGGGAGCTTAAATACCCTGTGGACGCATGACGACGAGTGTCTGCCACAAGCTGGGTTGCGCCCAATTATAACGCTTTAGGCAGGGATTGGACAGCTTCAGGGGAGGAGCCCCGTGACTGCCAGAAGTGCGAATGCCAACCGAACTTCCTGATAGTTTTTCTGAATGGGCAGGGTTTGGAGAGGCAGAAATGGGGCAGGAGGTTCCAGCCGAACACCTTCCCACACAACCTCCACCTTGGCTAGAATCCCCAGTGAGGGCTAGGGGCGTGGTCAGGGCGGAGCCCCGCCTAGAATCCCCAGTGAGGGGCTGGGGGCGTGGTCAGGGTGGAGCCCCGCCTAGAATCCCCAGTGAGGGGCTGGGGGCGTGGTCAGGGCGGAGCCCCGCCTAGAATCCCCAGTGAGGGGCTGGGGGTGTGGTCAGGGTGGAGCCCCGCCTAGAATCCCCCCCAGTGAGGGGCTGGGGGCGTGGTCAGGGTGGAGCCCCGCCTAGAATCCCCCCCAGTGAGGGGCTGGGGGCGTGGTCAGGGTGGAGCCCCGCCTAGAATCCCCAGTGAGGGGCTGGGGGCGTGGTCAGGGCGGAGCCCCGCCTAGAATCCCCAGTGAGGGGCTGGGGGCGTGGTCAGGGCGGAGCCCCGCCTAGAATCCCCAGTGAGGGGCTGGGGGCGTGGTCAGGGCGGAGCCCCGCCTAGAATCCCCAGTGAGGGGCTGGGGGTGTGGTCAGGGTGGAGCCCCGCCTAGAATCCCCAGTGAGGGGGCTGGGGGCGTGGTCAGGGTGGAGCCCCGCCTAGAATCCCCCCCAGTGAGGGGCTGGGGGCGTGGTCAGGGTGGAGCCCCGCCTAGAATCCCCAGTGAGGGCTGGGGGCGTGGTCATGGTGGAGCCCCGCCTAGAATCCCCAGTGAGGGCTGGGGGCGTGGTCATGGTGGAGCCCCGCCTAGAATCCCCAGTGAGGGCTGGGGGCGTGGTCATGGTGGAGCCCCGCCTAGAATCCCCAGTGAGGGCTGGGGGCGTGGTCAGGGTGGAGCCCCGCCTAGAATCCCCCGTGAGGGGCTGGGGGCGTGGTCAGGGTGGAGCCCGGCCTAGCGGGGTGGACACCTACCTAGCATGTGAGGCCTGGGTTCTGTCTAAGCACAGCCAAATAAACGAGAAACCCCAGCAAGTTCAAGGATAGCAAAATATTGCTGATTGCTTCCCAATGGCGCAGGATAAATACTCTTGCAGCTGGCTGTTGGATAACTAGCCCTAAGAGCAGCAGCGGCGCTTTGTGGATCCTGGCATCTTGTTGGTCTGGCATCTTAAGGTCCTCTATGGCTGTTAGCAAGGTTCCTGGGTCTTGGATGAAGTACTGCAGCCGAGTACCTGAGGCTGACTTTGTGACTCTCTGCTTCTTGACCTGCTCACCAGAATGGAAGAATTTGTCTTTGTGTGTGTGTGTGTGTGTGTGTGTGTGTGTGTGTGTGTGTGTGTAACAGCTTCTCACTAGGCTGGCTTCAAACTGCCGTCCATCCTCCTGCCTCAGCCTCTGGAGTGCATGGTTGACAGGCATCCCCAACAGGTGCCGCATAAAGTGCTCTGTTTCAGGAGCCTGCCCTGTACACATTTCTGCAAATTGGTGCAAGTGCCTCATGTTCTTTGGGCAGAGGCAGTTAGCTGCAGAGCGGTGTGGGCAAGGCGTCCAGAGCTGGCTGGCCCCATGGCAGAAGGCCCCTGTCCACTGTCCATGGGCCAGATGGTCGCTGCTGCTGCTGCTGCTGCTAGTGTTTCTCAGCTATAGCCTAAAGCAGTGTGTGTGGAGCCACAGCCAGGGCCATGTGCCAATAAAACTTTATTTACAGACGCTGAATTGTGAGTTCCCTTTTATTTGAACTTGTCACAAAATATTTTGATTTTTGATGCCTTCCAAACACTAGAAAGAAATGTGAAAACTCTCAGTAGCCGGCAGGATGCAGAAACAAGCAGCTGGTGGCAGGTCTGTGCAGCAGGCCATGGCTCCATGGTGACTGTGGGTCAGAGCCTTGGGTCTGCATTCATGGTCTCCCTTAACTCCTGAGCCACATCAGGGAAGCCTACCCCTTCTCCCCTCACAGGGTCCCACGTATTCCACACTGGCTTCAAAGTCCCTCTGTAACTGAGGCCGACCTTGAACTCCTGCTTCTTGTGTCTTGAGTGTTGGGATGACTCACCACGGTGGTGCTGGGCATGAACCCAGGAGCTCATGTGTGCTGGGTGAGCTTTTGATACAGTCACAGCATGGTGTAACCGGTACCGGTACCGCTACTTAATTCCAGAACATTCCGTCAGTCTCAAAGAAGCCCCATCTCCTAAACAGGAGAGTCCAGAACATTCTATCACTCTCAAGCCTCATCTCTCTGTCCATCACCCCACAAATCCACTTCCTGTTTCCAGGGTTCTCCGTTCTGGACATCTGTCACTGAGCCCCACACCCTGTGGCCTTTGGGTCTTTCTCTAAGCTGATGTGTTTGAGGTTGAGCCATGGGAGGCTTCCACGGCTGAACTAAGACTGCCTTTGTTACTTTCCATGAAAGTGCGCCACCTCTGGCAGCCCTCAACCCGCCGCCGTCTTTCTGGTTCTGCTGCCGGCTGTGCTTTTCCCTGCTGCCTATGTTTCTGCTGTGCAGGTGTGCCCTGAGGTACCCCCAGCTCTGTATTAGAGGCACACTGTGGCACTGCCCATGTCCCAGAAGGAAGCAACTGGTTCTGGGGTTCCTGGCCTGTGACCGCTGCCCCCTACTGCCCTGCTGCTCCGTGCAGGTGAGGTGACTCCACTGTTACCCTTGCCTGAGGCTGCGCCTCTACCTGAGAAGCCGAGGCCAGGGCTGCCATCTTCATGGCCACCTCACGTGCGTGCATTGTTTTCCCGGTCATGACCTCCCTGCCCAATGGACCTGTACATGTTCCAAAGTGTCAAGTAATATTTCCTGTGACCGTCCCTAGCAGCATTCACACCTGGATGTCATCTTACGTCCTCAAGGCACCACAGAAGGTTCTAGAGCCCTTGAGGCCCCTCCCTGACCCACACCTCACTGTGCCAGGTCCACCTCACCCACTCATGGTCCCCACGTGCCTGACGCAGCCACATTCCTCGCTGGGAGCTGCACCCATGTGCCCCTGCCAGGCTGGTTCCACAGCCACAAGTCCATGCTTGTCGCCCGAGTACACGAGGGCTGCAGGAGCAGCCGGGCTCCCTGTCCCTGCAGTCCCCGCTGGGGTGGGGGACGTGCCCCTCCACACACCCCTGCCAAAGCAGGGCCATGCTGCTGCGAGTGCAGCCGACATGCGGCCTTCTGGCAGGAGCGCTGGCTGCGGTGGTTTCTGCTGCAGTTCCCTCAGACAGACAGTTCGAAACAGAATTTCAAAACCATAAGCCTAGTGTCAGCCCTCCTCCCATTTTAAAATTCAATTGATAAGTTTTTGAAAATACATTCACTCCGAGACATAGTCTCAAATAGTTTCTTCTGCCTCTCCCATACATATTCTAGAAACTTTTAGAATCTTCCGGAAACTACCAGTTTGGATACCCTGCCGCTGCCACTCCAGTGGTAAGGCCCACTGCAGCTCGGCCCAGAGAGGCTGCAACCCTGACCTGTCTTGTTTCGGGTTCCACATTGTGCAATGCCCCTCACTCTCGGCTCCCTTCACCCCTCGGGCTGGGCTATTTATGGCCCTTCCTAGCAAGTGTTTGCCTGCGTAAGCAGCCTTTCCAAAACAGGCCGCCCCCTCCCCCTCCCGCGGGAGACCTCCCCCTCCCCCTCCCGCGGGAGACCTCCCCCTCCCCCCTCCCCCCTCCTGCGGGAGACCCTCCCCCTCCTCCAGGAGACCTCCCCCTCCCCCCTCCTCCGGGAGACTTCCCCCCTCCCCCTCCCGCGGGAGACTCTCCCCCCTCCTCCGGGAGACCTCCCCCCTCCTCCAGGAGACCTCCCCAAGGCCTCTAGCACTTGTCTAGTCCCCAAGTTCATTGCTGCAAAGGTCAGGATTTTGACTCAGCTTTCACGCCGGATTGTCTCTTGCTCACAGGCGATGCCATGAGTGCCTTCTCTGATGGAAACAGCCACCCCGCACTGGGGGCAACCCTCAACACTTAGTCCACAATGGAAATCCAAATCCATATAGCACAGAGTTAACCTGTAAAATTGTATTACCTATATTTATTATTTCTCTGTGTGTGCATACACGAGTGTGTGAGTGTGTGTGTGTGTGTGTGTGTGTGTGTGTGTGTGTGTGTGTGTGTAGGTCAAAGGACAACAGGAATTCGTTCTCTCAAACACCATGGGGGTCCCAGGGATTGAACTCCAACCCTCAGGCTTGGCAGCAAGCCCCTTATCCATTGAGCCAGCTTGCTGGTCCTTTTTATGTTTTGTTCTGTGACAAGGTCTTTCTATGATCCTCCTGCCTCTCTCTGTCTTCAGATGCCAAGGTGACAGGCATGTATCACCACCCAAACTTCTGTCTACCTCCTCTTCACATAAACACTACTGTGCACTCAAATCATTTAATTTTTGAGAGACATTTGGAATACAATCAGGCAATTACCACTGAATTAATAAGCTTGCTGGTGTTTTGTGCTGTGATGATTGTCCTGTTAGTGTAATTACCTGTGCATTAGAACCCGTGGATGCTGCTGCTTCCATTTAAGACCATGATTAATTACTTCATCCTTCATTCAGCAAGCAAGTTTTAGTCAGCTGCACAGTTGGATGCTGGGAGATAGGCCTTCTTGGAGCACCCTAATGATGGAAGCCTTTGTTCTGGTCCTGGGCACAGGCCTTCCAGCCAGCCCTTGGGAGTTTGAGGCAGGAGGATTGAGTGTTAAGAGTAGCCTGGGCAGTTTGGTTAGATGTTATGTCATGATAAAAAAGAAAAAGAGTCCCAGCACAGGATGTAAGGAGTTGGCAGGGGAAGGAATGAGCCAGCCATGATCTTTTAATGAATAAAAATGATAACTCTGTTCTCAATGATGTCAAAACTTGAGGGAAAATGATTGGAAATGATAACTCTGTTCTCAATGATGTCAACTTGAGGCCAAGCGCCCCTACCCACTGAGACACTTTGCTGGCTGCATCACATCTCCTGTGAAAAGAAATGTGTATTGGCCCCAGGAGTGGTGGCGCATGCCTTTAATCCCAGTACTCAGGAGAATCCTGCAGCCTGACTGACTAGCAGCAAGAGTGCTTTTTTGTTTGTTTGTTTTTGGGTTTTTTTTGTTTGTTTTTTTATTTTTTCAAGACAGGGTTTCTCTGTGTAGCTTTACACCTTTCCTGGAACTCACTTGGTAGCCCAGGCTGGCCTCGAACTCACAGAGATCCGCCTGGCTCTGCCTCCCAAGTGCTGGGGTTAAAGGCGTGCGCCACCACCGCCCGGCAAGTGCTTTTTTATTTATATAAAATTTAGTAAGCAGGGATAGATTCATGTAGTTCCAAAACATAGATCCTGTCATTTTTGGTTTTGGACACGTGTTTCACTTTTTCTTGTTCGTCTTTTAGTCATCATTGGTAAATTATGACAGAACAGAGTTATCATTTCCAATCATTTTCCCTCAAGTTTTGACATCATCGAGAACAGAGTTATCATTTTTATTCATTAACCCCATAACTCAATTTTTAAGAATCTAGAGGCATATGACAGCCTGTGCTCAGGTTGGCAGCTTTTGTAGCTTCAAGGACACTAGACCAAAACAAAATCTTCAAGCCACTCCAGGCATTTGGTCATGTCCCAAGCAGTGTATTAACTCTTAGTGCTCAGAGTGCCCAGAAAAAATCATCAGGCCAAAGCTGCTGCAGCTATTATTCAAATTCTGACATAATACAATGTTTACATTTTATATCCTTATAGAATTTGTCTATATGTCTAATCCTGACATTCTGTTGTTCCTTGGTCATAGGACACCACAGTGAGTCTGCAAGTGCTAACTTTTCTAAGAAAGGGAGGTCCTGGCATCTCATTCTTTTATCATCTTTCCACTCTGTACTTTGCTCATCAGTTTAAGTCCCTATGTAGGGCAGAGGCAACTTCAGCTAGTCTAACTTAGTGGCTGTATATGTCACATAATTGCCTGAGTGAATAGTGGAAAGAGGCTTGCAGTCCGATCTGTGGCCAACTCCTCTAGCTCACCGACTCTTATTGATCTTTTTGAGTTACTTTGTTTGGACTATCTTGTTCCTGAGTAAGTACAGGGACAGATGTTTCAGGAGTATCTCATGAAGAGACCTCTGGCTTCTTTATGTGTCACAACCTCCAGGGCATAAGGAAGACCTTCAAGTAGATAAGACGAATCTCTCCCTCAAAGTGGGAGGGGTGGTATGCTCAGGACTTTCCTGGGTAAGCTTAGAAACAGCACTCCTGGGAGACGGCATAAATGATTTGTAAGGAATTTTCCATCAATCCGATATCCTCAAATTGTACAAATATTAAAAGTGCCCCAAGTATGTAGATGGTGGAGATGAAAACCAAAGGTGGCATGGCAGCCATCATGGGGCTCAGCTCTGCTGGATCTTTGTCAGGCAGCTGTGCTGGCTTCATGACTTCTGCCATTCCATTCAGACATGGCTGTGCCATTGGAGAATCACACAGCAAATATCTGTTGAGTGAATGTGTGATCATGGCCAAGCCCCAGGCTCCTAGAGTGTGGTGTGCTGAGGGGTTTTGGGCATGTGGGACATAGACAGCGAGTTTGGGGGAGGAAATGAGTGGCAGCTGCTGATGTTCCTGTTCTGGCTCCTGGTGAGCAAGGCGCTGGGGTAGAAATCGAGGGTGAGATGAGGCTGCTGGGGGGGGGGGTGTCTTTCTTGCGTCGTTTGTGGACCATGAGCTCATCAGCACCAGGTCTGTCCCTATGTCTGTCTGTGTGCCACTGTCCTGGCGTGTTCACCCTCTTCACTGCTGACCTTGACATGGGCAGTCGGCATGATTGCAGCAACAGAGCCAGATGCCAGCTCCCTGGGCGGTGCTGCTGGAGATGCCAGTGTTGCCTTGTTGTCCGTGGCAACCCGTGTGTCTGGACAAAACTTACACAGGCCATTAGGAGTGGCAGGTGGATGGGCAGCCAGCAGCCAGGCCAGAGGCCTCTAACCCCAGTGAGCACAAAGCCAGTCACATGTCAGCCTTAGTGTTGTTACTTTTGTGTGGTGCTGAGAATTGAACCCAGGACCCTGCATGCCAGGTAAGTGCTCAACCCTGAGCTGCATCCCCAGTACCGTGGTATTGTTATTGTTGGAGACAGGGTCTCTCTTCACAGCCCTGGCTGTCCTGGAACTCATTTTATAGACCAGGTTGGCCTCAAACTCACAGAAATCCTCCTGCCTCCCGAGTGCTGAGATTAGGGTCATGTGCTGTCATTCCTGGCTGTGTAACATGTGAAATGGGAAATTTACATGGTTAGTGAAAGAAAGCTTAATGGGCGTGCTGCATACCTGTCATCCCAGCACTTGGGAGGTGGAGGCAGGAAGATCAGTTCAAGGTCATCCTGGGCTACATGGAGAGTTTGAGGCCAGCCTGTGCTATGGTGAGACCCTGTCTCAACCCCAAAACAAGGTATTTGCAATTATTTCACAGAATCCCCATGCCTCTCTTTCTACCTTTCCAGAGGGCTCAGAACATTTTGTCCCATTTTCCCAAAATTATCCTGAGCTCCTCCTTTAGAGTTAACTTAATACAGAGCTCGGAATGGAGCCACCAAAAACAGAATAAAGCAGACCTGAACCCATCCTGGACAGCACAAGGTTCACTCTGGTGTCCTGCTTGTCTGGAGAAAGGGGAGCTGGGAGATGACTGTCCTCAGATCTGTGTGTAACCAGTCTCTCTCTCTCTCCCTCTCTTCCTCTCTCTCTCTCTATCGTTTTTTAAAATTTTATTTTATGTGCATTGATGTGAAGGTGTTAGATCCCCTGGAACAGGAGTTGCAGACAGTTGTGAGCTGCCATATTGGTGCTGGGAATTGAACCAGGGTCCTCTGGAAGAGCAGCCAGTGCTTTAACTGCTGAGCCGTGTCTCCAGCCCCAATCAGTTTCTTTTACAATATTTATCTTGATCATATTTACCCCAACTCCTCCCAGATTCACCCCCTCCAAACGTGGTGTCTTCTTTTGTATTGCCTGTGTATTTCTGGGTGTGGAGCATGCTGGGCCTACTGGTAGCCTCATCCCTTAGGAAAGCTGCCTCTCGCTCCCCCAGCGGCCATCAACTGGCCACAGCTCCTCAGTCGGGTGTGGCCACGAGCCCCTCCCGCTCTGTGCTGCAAGGCTGCCTGTCCTGATCCAGTGCAGCCACCACAGCGGCTGTGTGTTCCTGAGTGTGTGTGTGTGTGTGTGTTCCTGAGTGTGTGTGTGTGAGTGTGTGTGTGTATGTGTGTGTGTGTGAGTGAGTGCGTGTGTGTGTCCAGAAGACACTGGTTTGCTCTAGTCCTGCCTGACCTCGGGCACTCACTGTCTTCTGGGGTGGGTGTAGATGTCCTATCTGTGGCTGAGCACAGAGACACTCCTCACCGTCCACTGCACAGAGACACTCCTCACCGTCCACTGCACAGAGACACTCCTCACCGTCCACTGCACAGACACTCCTCACCATCCACTGCACAGACACTCCTCACCGTCCACTGCACAGAGACACTCCTCACCGTCCACTGCACAGAGACACGCCTCACCGTCCACTGCACAGACACTCCTCACCGTCCACTGCACAGACACTCCTCACCGTCCACTGCACAGACACTCCTCACCGTCCACTGCACAGAGACACTCCTCACCGTCCACTGCACAGAGACACTCCTCACCGTCCACTGCACAGAGACACTCCTCACCGTCCACTGCACAGACACTCCTCACCGTCCACTGCACAGACACTCCTCACCGTCCACTGCACAGACACTCCTCACCGTCCACTGCACAGACACTCCTCACCGTCCACTGCACAGACACTCCTCACTGTCCACTGCAGAGAGACACTCCTCACTGTCCACTGCACAGACACTCCTCACCGTCCACTGTACAGAGACACTCCTCACCGTCCACTGCACAGACACTCCTCACCGTCCACTGCACAGAGACACTCCTCACCATCCACTGCACAGACACTCCTCACCGTCCACTGCACAGACACTCCTCACTGTCCACTGCACAGACACTCCTCACCATCCACTGCACAGACACTCCTCACCGTCCACTGTACAGAGACACTCCTCACCGTCCACTGCACAGACACTCCTCACCGTCCACTGCACAGACACTCCTCACCGTCCACTGCACAGACACTCCTCACCGTCCACTGCACAGACACTCCTCACCGTCCACTGCACAGACACTCCTCACCGTCCACTGCACAGACACTCCTCACCGTCCACTGTACAGAGACACTCCTCACCGTCCACTGCACAGACACTCCTCACCGTCCACTGCACAGAGACACTCCTCACCGTCCACTGCACAGACACTCCTCACCATCCACTGCACAGACACTCCTCACCGTCCACTGCACAGACACTCCTCACCGTCCACTGTACAGAGACACTCCTCACCGTCCACTGCACAGACACTCCTCACCGTCCACTGCACAGACACTCCTCACCGTCCACTGCACAGACACTCCTCACCGTCCACTGCACAGACACTCCTCACCGTCCACTGCAGAGAGACACTCCTCACCGTCCACTGCACAGACACTCCTCACCGTCCACTGCACAGAGACACTCCTCACCGTCCACTGCACAGAGACACGCCTCACCGTCCACTGCACAGACACTCCTCACCGTCCACTGCACAGACACTCCTCACCGTCCACTGCACAGACACTCCTCACCGTCCACTGCACAGAGACACTCCTCACCGTCCACTGCACAGACACTCCTCACCGTCCACTGCACAGACACTCCTCACCGTCCACTGCACAGACACTCCTCACCGTCCACTGCACAGACAGTCCTCACCGTCCACTGCACAGAGACACTCCTCACCATCCACTGCACAGAGACACTCCTCACCGTCCACTGCACAGAGACACTCCTCACCGTCCACTGCACAGAGACACTCCTCACCGTCCACTGCACAGACACTCCTCACCGTCCACTGCACAGACACTCCTCACCGTCCACTGCACAGACACTCCTCACCGTCCACTGCACAGACACTCCTCACCGTCCACTGCAGAGAGACACTCCTCACCGTCCACTGCAGAGAGACACTCCTCACCGTCCACTGTACAGAGACACTCCTCACCGTCCACTGCACAGAGACACTCCTCACCGTCCACTGCACAGACACTCCTCACCGTCCACTGCACAGAGACACTCCTCACCGTCCACTGCACAGACACTCCTCACCGTCCACTGCACAGACACTCCTCACCGTCCACTGCACAGACACTCCTCACCGTCCACTGCAGAGAGACACTCCTCACCATCCACTGCACAGACACTCCTCACCGTCCACTGTACAGAGACACTCCTCACCGTCCACTGCACAGACACTCCTCACCGTCCACTGCACAGACACTCCTCACCGTCCACTGCACAGACACTCCTCACCGTCCACTGCACAGACACTCCTCACCGTCCACTGCACAGACACTCCTCACCGTCCACTGCACAGACACTCCTTACCGTCCACTGCAGAGAGACACTCCTCACCGTCCACTGCACAGACACTCCTCACCGTCCACTGTACAGAGACACTCCTCACCGTCCACTGCACAGACACTCCTCACCGTCCACTGCACAGAGACACTCCTCACCGTCCACTGCACAGACACTCCTCACCGTCGACTGCACAGACACTCCTCACCGTCCACTGCACAGACACTCCTCACCATCCACTGCACAGACACTCCTCACCGTCCACTGCACAGACACTCCTCACCGTCCACTGTACAGAGACACTCCTCACCGTCCACTGCACAGACACTCCTCACCGTCCACTGCACAGACACTCCTCACCGTCCACTGCACAGAGACACTCCTCACCGTCCACTGCACAGACACTCCTCACCGTCCACTGCACAGAGACACTCCTCACCGTCCACTGTACAGACACTCCTCACCGTCCACTGCACAGAGACACTCCTCACCGTCCACTGCACAGAGACACTCCTCACCGTCCACTGCACAGAGACACTTCTCTGATGAGGTCTGAACACTGCACAGATTATCTCCAGGCTCACATCCCAAGAGAGGAGACTATTTTGTTGTGGTGCAGGTTGATACTACATCCGTTTAGCACGATGACAGACGTAGACTTGCCTGTGGGGCCTGTAGGCGCCCAGCCATGGGTCTTTGGCCAGGGTTACAGCATGGTTGCCCTTGAAAACCCCTGTGCTCCTACTGCACGCGTGGGTGGTCTACATCTTTCTGAACTGCCATCATTATCACTGTTCCCCGTGTCCCACTGTCCTCCTCTGTTGGCCACAGGGACCTGCTTACAATTTGAGTCACACCCGGTCCGCCTGTCTTCATCCTCTGGTCACTTTGATTTCACCCCTGACTTGGCTTGTGGTGACATTCTGGTCCAATCAGCTCTGCTCAGTGGCCACAACCTGCCCCAGGGCCTTTGCACTGATGAACCCTCCACAGGGACACCCCTTCCCTCAGCTCCATCCCAGCCCTGCTGTCTGTTACTCCACTGCTCAGGAAGGCAGCAGGCCACCCTTTGAGAACTGAACCCCAGCAAGTCCACTATTCCCTGTGCCAGCTCCCTTCCCTCTGCCACCTTGCACTGCCTGACCGACGACACCTGTCACCTGTCTCAGTGTCCGCACCGAGAGGCTCATGGATGTGTTTTGACCACAAGGCAAAGCCTGGGTCATGCAGACATTCAGGCTGTGTTTCTTACTTTTGTTACTTCGGTCAGTCACGTGTGCGTGTCATGGGTGTCATGGTTCTTGTGCAGAGGACAGAGGACAACTTGCAGGAGCCGGTTCTCTCCTCCCACCGGGTGCCTCCTTCCCACCGAACTCAGTTCCTCAGGCCCCGCAGCAGCAGGCACCTTTACCCTCTGAGCTACCTCGCTGCCCCCAGCCCCTGCTTTCCTTGACCCTGAGAACAATGCAGCTGAGCCCCCGCTGCTCCTCCTCTGGGGCCTCACCACTGCACCTCCAAAGCCTCCGTCCCCACGCAGAGCAGCAGTGACCCCAGCCAGGGACTGAGCAGTTTCAGCCCAGTGTTTGGGAGGGACAGCCATTCCTTCATGTAGACTCATCCCCTGGGTTGGTAGCTTAAAAATACAGCATTTCTGCACAGGACCCTGTCTGTACCAGGAGCCACGGGGACACTCAATTGTCTGTCAGGTGTATGTCTGAGTCATGCCGGCCCAGGAGGCTGAGCTTCCGTTGTTCTGTCTGACTGAAATGGTTTCAGGGGCTGCAGAGATGGCTCATGGGTAAAGACACTCAAAGGCCCAAGCTCGACCCCAATGACTCCCTAGTGGAAGGGGAAAAAGACTCACAAGTTCTTTGAGCTCCACGTGCAAAGTGGATGCATGCATGTAAGTAAGTGATTAATGGGGAAACACAGGAGATGGCTTCAGAGCCTTGGCCCTGTCCCTGAGGACAAGCTCACTGAGCTGAGTATTGCATGGGACAGGGTCAGGGCTGTCCCTCAGAGGGCCTTCGAGGCCATGCCCTCGAGCCTCCTGCCCAGGGGGCCTCTGAAGCCACCCAAATCCTCTTAGCAGTTGCCTCTCTCTGGGAAGGCAGAGGGACAGGCCTCACCCTCCATGGAGTCCCCTGTGGCAGGGCCACCCTGAGCCCTGGGTGCTGAGCAGCTAGCTCCTCCCATACTTTAGGGATGCCGTGGAGTCTCGTGTTAGGCAGCTGCTCTGATTTACATTTTTCTCAAATAACTTAACCCCTGGTTCTTTGCCTAGAGAAGGGCTGTGTGTGATTTGCTCTCTGAAGATAAACCCACCCCATCTCTCCTGGCCCAGGGCTAGGAAAGGTGGCAGCCGGTCTGTCCCGGGATTCCTGGGAGCTGCTTTGGTCGGGTTCCTGGGCTTCTGGCGAGCTGTCGGCCTTTCTCAGTTACTATAGAGAAGAAATTATTTGTCTTGCTGTTCAGGCCTCTGAAAATAATAGATTACATATTTGGAAGGGCTTTCTTCTTATTTATTTATTTTTTATTTTAGATCTGGTTAACGTGAGATAGAAAAGTTGCCCCGGGGATGACATTGTTTGGTTTGGGAAGTATTCTCTTGGTTGCTGGGCAACGGGCGCTTGGAAACAGGAGTGGACTGCGTTGCCCCTGGCAACTGTTGTTACTCAGCAAACAATGAAGGCTGGGCACGCGGCGCCAGAAGCCTGCCCGGTTCCCATCCAGCATCTGCATGTGTTTTTTCTGATTAGATGATGTGGGGGTTTGCGGGGCGGCAGGTAGCAAGCGTCTGCTGGGGTCTGCGCTGACGTCACTGTGCGCGCTGGAGTTGGTGCTCTGCCCCGCTGACTCTGCCTTAAGTTTTTGGTGGAATTTTAAAGAAAAATCTAATTCCTGGTGTTTCTAGAGCCTCGATCAGGGACACCCCGATGGCAGACAAGGTGGATCCCGCTCAGGATTGGCTGGTGTTGGAATTCGAACCCAGCGCCCGGCCCCCCGTGCTAGCATCCTGTCTAGCCCTTGGAGCCCAGGGTGACCCCACAGGGCATGCTGAGATGCTGGGGCAGCCTGGCTGACAGGTGCCCCTCGCAGGCCTCTTTCCAGCCCTGGCTGGATCAGGATCAGACCCATGACCCTCCCACTCTTTGGCTGTGGCTGGAGATAGGGACTGTTTACCAGGGCCGGTTGCTGAGGTAAACACTCGCTCTCCCCCCGGAGCTCGCTCGCCAGGGCTGGCGACACATCTGCCTCCCTCCTCCAGCCACCCTGCCCCCACGGGAGGAGGGCTATAAATCGATACCGTGGAGCAGGGCTGGTTCATGGGGAATTCAGGTGCTTCCACTGTGTCCACAGGGCCTGTCACTAACTCCCTCCTACAGCCCCCCTTTCAAGAGACACCCATTTGATGGCCGAGTGGAGGCTGTCCCCGCCGTTTAGACAAGTGACTCAGCTCATGTCTTGGAACATTTAAAGGCGTTACAACAAATTTCTCAACTTTCAGGGTTGCTCTTATCACTGAATGTGGCAGTGTCCAATAGACACGGAAGCAAGCTCATTGGATGAAGAACTACGGGCAAGGCATCAGCTCCACGACACATACCATGGTTAGGATCTAGTGCGAAGGGTGTGGTGGGGATCTCCAGTCACCCCAGCACTTGAGGGGTGGAGTGGAGACAAAGCCCTTGAGTTCACACCCAGCCTCCCCTGTGTCATGGGTTTCGGGCGAGCCTGGGCTGTGGGAGACTTGTCTTAAACAGGAACAGTCAAACAAAATATTATTGTTGTTGTTGATTTTTTTACATTTCCTATTTATGGTGACTATATGTGTATATGTACCTGGGCATGCCACAGCTCACCTGTGTGGGCCAGAGGGCTGCTTTTGAGAGCTGGCTCCCTGCTTCCATCATGCAGGTCCCAGGGAATGAACTCAGGCAGTCAGGTTTGTGCGGGGCACGTGGTGAGCTGTTCCACTGGGCCTGATTTTGTTTTTCAATTTCCTGTGAAAATGTCCCTTCCAAGTCAGGCTTTGCCACTTGGGTAGACGCTGGGTTGCAAAGTGCCCCACATGTCAGATGATGGAGTCCTGTGTGATTTCCAAGGGCCTTTTCATCAGGGTACTTCCAGGCAGGAGTCCCTGCACAGGACTCTGGTTGCTCTACTCAAGTGTGGGGAAGCAGGGTGCATCCAGAGAGCCAGCCCCCATCACTGGCACAGTCACATGATCAGAGAGGGCCCCAGTGGGCTGGAAGTGCCGCTTGGGCCAGCCAAGACCCAGTCTCAGACCCAGGAAGATGCTGTGAGCTGTGGTCACCGCCCACAGGCAGGGAGGCCCAACAGCGCCTCCTGCTCTACCTTCTCCCTGGCTGTCCCAGCTGCCATCGGCCTGGTCAGGATGTCGTGTTCAAGAGTAAGGGATGATGAGCCAGGGCAGAAGCCTGAGGGACAGGAGCCAGGTGAGCAGGAGGACTGATGGTCCAGGTGGCAGCAGGCAGTTGGCCCAGGCAGGCTGCCCCTCAGCAAGGCCAGGCTTCAGGGCCCAAGGCTCCAAGCTGTGCAGGGTCCGGCTGGGGTGAGCAAGCTGAGCTCAGGGGCCCAGACTCCACAAGGGTAGACAGTGTGACGGGAGGGAACTCAGAAGACAGGAGTGGACATGCTTGGCCTGTGGCTGTCCCCAGGGATGCGTGGAGGTCATGGAGGGAGCAGAGGGATGCTGCGGGCATCCAGGCGTGCCTTCGTGGCCCAACCACAAGCCAGTGTTGCTCTGAGAAACTTCTCAGGGGTGCCAAGATGAGGTGTCCTGGCCAGCTGGGCTCCTGTGACCATTCATTCAGAGAACTCACAGTTCCTGTGACGTGAGCTGACTTTCAGACCTCCCGTTTTATTTCGTTTGTCCGTTTAAGATTGAACAGATTTTGTCTTCTATGTGTGTTTGCCTGCATGCATGTCTATGCACTGTGCACATATGTGTTCCCCATGGAGGTCAGAAAAAGGCACTGGATCCCCTGGAACTGGAGTTACAGATGGTTGTGAGCCACTGTGTGGGTGCTGAGAACTGAGCCAGGTCCTCTGCAAAAGTAGCCAGCGTTTCTGAGCCAGGGTCTCTCTCTGCAACCCAGGCTGGCCTCGAACTCACAATCCTTGCGGGTAGAATCCTCCTGTCCCAGCCTTCCGGGGGTTGAGATGACAAGTAGGAGTCACCACACCCCGAACGGCTTTTGTTCCTCTCAGGGGTGACCTGGCCATCACTATGTAGCCCAGGCTTTCCCCGATGGAGTTCTTCCTTGTCTTATCCCCTGAGTGCTCGGATGACAGGTATATAGCTCTAGAAACTTCCAAAGTGAACAACTAAGGTCACCATTCTCCTTCAGGACAGGGTGGGAGCAGGGGCCAGAGCCGCTCGCCAGTCCTTCCTCATGCCCCAGTTCTTCAACCCGCCTCCCGGTGCTCACACTGGGCCAGCAGGTTGTCACTTCAGCCTCGCAGGCTTTGCCCAGGCTGACCGCATCCTGATCACCATGACCACTGGCTGCCCCCACCCCACCCCACTGCCGCCTTGGCTCTTGACCTCTGACCCCCCAAGGGTCCTGTTGCAGCTCTCCCACCCAGGCTTGGGGCAGACTCCTTATGATACAAAATTCCATGTCCTCTCAGAGGCCATCATCCTCCATCCTCTGGCCCTCTCCAGCTAGCCCAGGGCGCCCATGGTCATTTGTGTTCTGTTGAGATCGTTTCTCACTATGTAGCCCGTGCTGGCTTTAAACAGCAATCCTCCTGCCTCAGCGTCCCCAGAGCTGGGACAAGTGTACACCTCCACACCTGGCACTTAGGACTGCCTTGTCTGGTGCTGGGAAGGGCTATCCTCCACCATCCCAAGCTGGTTCTCCATTCCCTGAATCACCACAGAGAAAGGGAGCTGGCAGTCTGGGAGGAGGAGGGGGCGTGGCCATCCCAGGCATAAAGAGGCCTGGGGACAGGATTGGGTGTACAGCGAGACTGAGTCACCAGCCAGCCCAGGGATGAAGGGAGTCCAGCACCAGGGCTTATGGGAAGCAGTAAGTTGGAGAAGAGTCCCCTTTGGGTGGTGGCACTGAGGCGGAGGTCGGGCAGGTAGCCAGCCCAGCCATTGGGCAAGGTCAGAAGTCACCTCAGCTCAGTGCCCTGAGCTCTGTGTGCAGTGAAAGCCAGGGCTATCCAGCTGCCTGGCCTCAACAGAGAGGGGTCTGGGTGGGAATGGCCATGTCCTGGGAGTGGCTCAGCCATGCCAAGTAGGGAGTGCGTGCTGGAGAGTGTCTGTGTAACACTTCCGCAACCCACTCTCTGAAGGCAGAACACTGTCTCCTCCAGTCACCAACATGGTGGCCTCAGGGCACCCTGAGTTCACATTCCCCATGTTGACACAAAAACATGACTCTCCATTCAGACTAGATAAGACTCTGCCTTTGAGTTGCTGAGGATTGGGGTCCTGTTAAGTCGATGCAGCCCAAAAGTCTTTTAGTCTGCATGGCAGGTCTGATACAGAGGGATAAGAAATGGCTACTTAGGAGGCTAAGGCTAGCCCTAAATAAACTGTAATTAAGCCTAGTGTTCGCAGCACCCCAACCTCCCACAGTGGTTGAAATGTTGATGGCACCGGGCCTCTGCAGACACGGCTCCTTCCCAAGACTCCTCATGCTAGAAACGCATCTGCATCCATACACATACACACATTTACACACACATACACACATTTACACACATGCACACATTTACACACATGCACACATTTACACACATACACACATTTACACACACACATTCACACACACACATTCACACACATACACACATTTACACACACATGCACACATTTACACACACACACATTTACACACACATACACACATTTACACACATTCACACACATACACACATTTACACACATACACATTTACACACACATTCACAATACACACATTTACACACATACACACATTTACACGTATTTATACACACATACACACACTTATACACACATTTACACACACATACATATTTGGGCTTTTGAGACAGGGTTTCTCCATGTAGCCTTGGCTGTCCTAGAACTCACTTTGTAGACCAGGCTAGCCTCAAACTCACAGATATCTGTCTGCCTCTGCCTTCTGAGTACTGGGATTACAGGCGAGCGCCAACACTACCCGGCTTGTTTGTTCTATTTATTTATTGTGTGTGTGTGGGGGGGGGGGGGTGCTACAGCATACGTGCCAAAGGGCACCTTGCAGCCATCAGTGGGCCCTAAGGATTGAACCTGGGTTGTCAGGCTTGGTGGCAAGTGCCTTGACCCACTGAGCCCTCTCGTAGACTGGAGAAAGAGTGGGATCTGAAGGTTCACAGTGGAGAAATAGTTGCCACTTCCAACCAGAAACCCCACTGCTACAACTAAACTGCTATGGGTCGGCCGGCAGTTCATCCCCAACACCCCAAAAGCCAGGTGTGGAGATGGGTGTCACACACCTGGCATTGCAGCCCTGGAGGAATGGAGGGTCAGAAGTTCAAGGTCAGCACTCAGTGAGTTCAAGGCTCCTGGAGACCCAGTCTCCAAAAATCTAAGAAACAAAACAGAAGTGGAGTCAGGCACCCCAAAAGCCCAGCTGAATGAGAGATCCTGGGGTGCCTGACACAGACATTGGCTGGGGTACCCCGGTCTCAGATCTGTCTCCTCTTCCCCCCCTCAGTGGGGGGGGGGGTCTCCATGTGGGTTTGGCCTCTGGCTTCAGATGGGTGATGACCAGGAAATGCTGATTCTCTTGGCCTTAGGTCACAGGGAATCAGGGGCACTTGATCAGGGACATGGAGGCAGGTCTGTGGGGGAGCTGGATTCTGGGTCCATCTGACTGGATCTGTCCCCTCTGGCCCAGAGCAGGGATGTAAGTTGCATTCTTGGTAGGTATGGCCTCAGGTGCCATCCATTCAGATACCACCAAGACAATAAATACTAAGACCAACTGAGGTCTGATTCCCCCAAAGCAGCACTTAACCAGCCAGGCTCCATCCTCGGGATTCCAGGTGACAAGATGTGATGGGGCCACAGCTTCCCTGGATGGGTGGAAAGAGGGGTGGGAGAGACGGGGAGCGAGAGAGAGAGGCAGAGAGAGAGAGAGAGAGAGAGATTGCTTAAGGTCACAGTGAGTCAGGGTAGCCAGGAACCCAGCCCAGAAATGGCTCGCAGCCTCCAGCCCTTCCTTGCCTGCCCACTGGTTGCTAGGCAATCAGAGAGTTTTCCTATAAACAAAGGGCGCTTCCCCAGCAGATCCACCTGGCGCCAGTCCAGCCCCAGCCGGCTCACTGCAGCCTGTGGCTGCCCCTCGGAGTCGCCTGGAGACAGCAGGCGACTACTGACCACTGCAACCTGCAGCCCTGCCGCTCTACTGGGGCACTCCGTCAAGTTCAAGGTCAATGCACGGGGTGGATTTGGGACTGGCCTTGGGGCACTTCAGCCGCCTTCTCTTGGACCACTGACCAGTGTGTGGCAGAGCTGGGCCACCGGGGAACCATGATCTAGGCTCAGAGAGGCAGGATGACAGGGTACTCACAGCCCTTCTGGCTGTTGGTTGCTCTCAGGCTCCTCACTGGAGACCCGACTGGAGAGGAATTGGTGTAAAGACAGACAGAGAAAGCCAGGTCCCCTCAGGAGGAAGAACAGGAACCAGCAGAGAAACTGAGGGCCCGTGAGGAAGAGCTCAGCTTGTGCCATTGCTACTGAGGTCCCTCAAACCTTCACACACACACACACACACACACACACACACACACACACACACACACGAACACACACACACACACACACACACACACACACACACACACACACACGCATGCACCCATGCAGCACATTCATGAACATACACTTTTATGCTCGCACGGGGCTCACGCACAGAGGCACACACATGCAAGCACACCTAACTCTTGGCTTATCAACCGTGGTATGCATCTGCGTCCTTCCCTTATTAAACAGGAAATTTAACATTTTCACTGGAATCAGACGATCCCTGGCCTGTGCTCAGCACCAGCCCCACTGAGCTTCAGGCGGAAGGAGGGGAGGTGGGGTCACTTGAACTTCAGCTCTGGGTACTTGACAGCCAACCCCACAACCTGGGCAGCTACTGGGTGAGTAGGGTAGTGCATACAATGTGGATCCACTGAGTACAGAGGCTGAGCAAGACCCGGCCTGAGCCAAGGACGTCATTGTTTGCCCCTCAGGGCTGGCAGCTGTGTGCTGGGCCCACAGAACTTCCTCTTGGAAGCCTCGTGCAGCTCTATAGCAAATAGAGAGGACAAACCCACTGGCCATTTACCATCCCTCTCCCCATGTGCTGTTTGTCTCTGAGACAGGGACTCACAACACCCCCTGCTGCCCTGGAACTCAGAGACCCACCCCCCTTGGCCCTTCCTCATGCTGGGACCAAAGGTGAGGCCACCACACCTGGTCCGTGTCTATACCTTGTTTCTTAATATTCACATCCATAGGGCTGGGCTCAGTGGGTGGAGTACTCAGTGTGAAGTCCCGGCTTCTGTCCCGGCTCCACAGAAAGCAGGTGCTGTGGCACACACCTGTCACCCCAGCACTCAGGAGGTAGAAGCAGGAGAATCAGAAGTTGGTCAACCTCAGCGACAAAGGGATTTGGTTTTTCCAAGACCAAGTTCCTCTATGTAGCCCTGGCTGTCCTGGAACTCACTCTGTAGACCAGGCTGGCCTCAAACTCTCAGAGATCCGCCTGCCTCCGCCCTCGAGTGATGGGACCAAAGGCGTACGCCACCATGCCCAGCCTACATAGGGTTTGAGGCCAGCTTAGTCTACACGAGACCCTTGCTCTGAACTAATGTTCTCACAGTCTGCAATTCTCATTCATTTTTTGCGGAAGAACACTGGAGTTTTTGTTCTTGGCCAGGGTAAGACAGCCGCCTGGGTAGGCCTGTGCTCAGACTTGCCTCTGAGCCTCTCAGATGAACACCGGGCCAGGAGCTGGAGGGAGAGGGCATTTCAGTAGGCCTGTTTGGAGAACCACTGAGGTGTCTGTTATTCAGACATGGAAGCAACTGGGTGTTTCAGACATTCTTGTGAGTCTTTGGTGACAAGTTTTATTTGTTTGACACAGAGTCTCACTCGGTAGCCCAGGCTGGCCTGGAACTCACTTTGTAGCCCAGGCTGGCCTGGAACTCACTTTGTAGCCTAGGCTGGCTTGTGAACTCCAGGAACAGCCCCTACCCCCACCCCATCTTTGCATTTCATCCCACCATTGCTGGGTCGTCAAGCGTGTGCGTAGCTTTTTAGAGGGTTCTGGGGTGCGAACGCGGGTCCTCGTGCCTTCAGGGGAACACTGCTGACTGAGCCGTCGGCTTCAATCGCTGGATTCATTCATCACTCCTTACTCATTCCTGCGTATGTATATACAAGAGATTTTTCTTACAAACTATTTCTGTTTTGCTTTCGTAGCCAGGAGTCTGATATAGCCCAGGCTGGCTTCAGACTCCTTATCTTGACCGCCTCATGCTCCATCCAGCCTCCACCTCGGTCCAGCGCTGCTGTGCACCCTTGCTGCGTGGTTCTGGCGCCATCTTGTGCTCACCCTGGGCAGCGCAGGCAGGCGGGAACCCGGCGGGCTCATCCCTGGTGTCTTGGGGGCACATTCTTTTAACCTGTTGTGACTTTGTGGTATTGTGTCCCCCAAAATATTATGTACCCTAATAAATTTATCTGGGGTCAGAGAACAGAACAGCCACTAGATACAGAGACCAGAAAATGGTGGCACTCACGCCTTTAATCCTAGCATTCCAGAGACAGAAATCCCTCTGGATCTCTGTGAGTTCAAGGCCACATTGGAAACAGCCAGGCATGGTGACACAGGACTTTAATGCTAAGTAAGAAGCGAGCCTTTAATCCCAGGGAGTGATGATAGAAAGTAGAAAGATATATAAGGCATGAGGACCAGAAACTAGCAGCATTTGGCTGGTTAAGCTTTTAGGCTTTGAGCAGCAGTTCAGCTGAGATTGATTCTGGATGAGGACTCAGAGGCTTCCGGTCTGAGGAAACAGGATCAGCTGAAGAACTGGCAAGGTGAGATAGCCGTGGCCTGTTCTGTCTCTCTGATCTTCCAGCATTCACCCCAATATCTGGCTCTGAGTTTAATTTTATTAATAAGTACCTTTAAGATTCATGCTACATGTCTTTAAACAACAAACAAACCAAAAAGGCATTAGGGGCTAAGAGACGGCTCAGTGGTTACGAGCCATCTGCTCTCCAAGAAGACCTGGTTCCGTTCACACCCAACTAGGCTTGGTGCGCACAAACGTAGGCAAACGCCTGCACACATAAAATAAATAAAACTTTTTAAAATAAAAAATAAACGACTTTAGGCAGGCAAGGTGGAGGCGCCAGCACCACAGAACTCGGCAGAGGGGGCAGCAGATGCGGACTGAGGCTCGCCTGGAGAGACCCCGCGATGGAGTTTGGCGAGAGGCTACAGGAACAAGGAAGGCTGTAGGCCAGCTTAGATGGCTGGGGGAGCGGCGCAAACCCAGGCCTGCTTAGTACATGGACTCTGGGGATTTGAACTCGGGTCCTCACTGTTTGTGTGGCAGGCGCTCCATCCATGGAGCTATCTCCCGGCCTCAGTGACCAGGGTCCCTCAGCGTCAACTCTGGTTTAGAAGCGACTGCAGTTTGGTCCCTGGGGATCCCAGGGTATGTGGTCGCCTCCTCACCACGGCTCTCCTCCACTCTAGGTCCGAGCATGCAGAACTCCGAGAGCGGAGCAGATTCGCCAGCATCAGTGACTCTGCGACCTGCAGCCCAGCCCGTGCCAGCCTCCCCACAGGTGAGTGTGCCCGCCACGCCATTCCCCGCGCTCTCTCTGCTGTTTGAAAGGAACCCTGAAAAACACAGATGTGGACAGAATTCTTAGGATGGCAGCTCCTCTCCTCCTTTCTACCTTCCTTCACTCTCTCCTCCTCCTCCACCTCCTTCTCCTCCTTCATCACCTCCTCCTCCATCTCCTCCTCCTCCATTATCTCCTCTTCCATCTCCTCCTCCTCCATCATCTTCTCTTCCATCACCTCCTCCTCCATCTCCTCCTCCTCCATCACCTCCTCCTCCATCTCCTCCTCCTCCATCACCTCCTCTTCCATCTCCTCCTCCTCCACCTCCTCCACCTCCTCCTCTTCCTCCATCCCTTCCTCCTCTTCCTCCTCCACCTCCTCCTCCTCCATCACCTCCTCCTCCATCTCCTCCTCCTCCATCACCTCCTCCTCCATCTCCTCCTCCTCCATCATCTTCTCTTCCATCACCTCCTCCTCCATCTCCTCCTCCTCCATCACCTCCTCCTCCATCTCCTCCACCTCCATCACCTCCTCCTCCATCTCCTCCTGCTCCATCTCCTCCTCCATCTCCTCCTCCTCCATCACCTCCTCCTCCATCTCCTCCTCCTCCATCTCCTCCTCCATCCCCTCCTCCATCTCCTCCTCCATCTCCTCCTCCTCCATCTCCTCTTCCTCCATCTCCTCCTCCTCCATCCCCTCCTCCATCTCCATCTCCTCCTCCTCCATCTCCTCCTCTTCTCCATCCCCTCCTCCATCTCCTCCTCCTCCATCTCCTCCTCCTCCATCTCCTCCTCCATCTCCTCCTCCTCCATCTCCTCCTCCTCCATCTCCTCCTCCATCTCCTCCTCCATCTCCTCCACTCTCTCCTCCTGCCTCCGTCTTACCTTCTTCTACCCTGAAGACTGGGCTTGTAGATATTCATCACACCCAACCTAACCCTAATATTTGTAGTTTTTTTGGGTTTTGGTTTGGTTGGTTTTTTAGTTTGTTTTTGTTGTTGTTTTTCGAGACAGGGTTTCTCTGTGTAGCTTTGCGCCTTTCCTGGATCTCACTTGGTAGCCAGGCTGGCCTGGAACTCACAGAGATCCGCCTGGCTCTGCCTCCCGAGTGCTGGGATTAAAGGTGTGTGCCACCACCTTGGGGTTTTGAGACAGGATCTGATGGAGCCTGAGCCTCGTTTATAGGTGCTGGAACTGTAGCCAGGGTGCCGTTCATGTTAGTCAAGCTCCAGCCCCACCACACTTACTTATCTGTCTGTCTATTTATTGATTTTGAACGAGTTCTGTAGTGCAGACTGGTTTCATATTCGCAGCTAATCCCCTGCCTTGGCTCCCTGAGTGCTGGAATCACAGGTGTGTGCCACCACGGTGTGTGTGTGGGGGGGGGGGTGCTGTATGTCGGCACACACCTGTGTGGAGCATGTGGTTGCCAGGGAGAGGGTGTGAGGCCTCTTTCCCTCTCTACCTTGTTCTTCCGGAACATGATCTCTGGGAACCAGGCTGGCAGCCAGAGCCCCGTGACCCTGTTGTCTCTGCCTCCCGGGTGCTGAGGTCGCGGGAACTGGGAGCCACACTGGCTTTTTACGTGGGTTGTAGGATTCGAACTCATGTCCTCAGCTTGTACAGTAAGGGCTCTTACCCAGGGCCATTTTCACAGCCCTTCCTAATTACTCTTTTTTTTTTTTTTAAGATTTATTTATTTTATGTATATGAGTGCTCTATCTGCATGTACGTTTGAATGCCAGAGAGGGCATCAGATCCTGTTGTGCATGATTGTGCACCATGTGATGCTGGGAATTGAACTCAGGTCCTCAGGAAGAACGGCCAGTGCTCTCAACTGCTGAGCATCTCTCCAGCCGCCCCTCACCCTTTAATTGAGGTGGAATTGGCCCAATATAAAATGCGCCATGTGAAAGCAGACTGGATTTTATTGTAGTCACAGAATTCAGCCATCCTTTCTCTCTAGCTCCAGAACATTCCATCGCTGCTCCTCCCCAGCCTACCCCCATCAGCATCTGTGCATCCCTTTCCTGTCCTGAATGACTTCCTGTCTCTGGGTTCTCCTGTCCTGGAGCCCCACATCTGTCCTCAAGGTCTCTCCATGCTGTGGTGGGTGTCAGAGCCCCGCTTGCTCAAGTGTGAGGACAGATGCCACAGCTTGTCTACAGTCATGTGTTGGGGTCCCTGCAGTGGCCTGCCCCCCAGTGGTGTTTGTCTGGCTGTAGCTCACAATGGTTGGTCCCTTACCCACTGGCCCAGCCAGTCATGACAGGACCTCGCTTGGCTTGCAGTGACATCCTTGAACACTAGAGGTCAACGTGCCCTCTCTCAGTCTCTCAGTGACACTTAATAAGTGTGTGTGGGGGGGGGGGTCAAAGCCCCTGTGTTCCCCTCCCTGCTGCTACCTCTGCCCCACATCTGGTCTACCTCCTACATCCAAATCAGCCAAGATACTGCTCTGGCCAGTAAGGAACAGAATAGGGACGGGAACTCCCCGTGCCTGCATCCCTGTGGGTCCCCGTGCTGCATCCCCATGGGTCCCCGTGCCTGCATCCCCGTGGGTCCCTGTGCCTGCATCCTCGAGGGTCCCCGTGCCTGCATCCCCGTGGGTCCCTGTGCCTACATCCCCGTGTGTCCCCGTGTCTGCATCCCCGAGGGTCCCCGTGCCTGCATCCCCATGGGTCCCTGTGCCTGCATCCCGTGGGTCCCCGTATCTGCATCCCCGTGGGTCCCCGTGCCTGCATCCCCGTGGGTCCCCGTGTCTGCATCCCCGAGGGTCCCCGTGTCTGCATCCCTGTGGGTCCCCGTGTCTGCATCCTGTCGGTTCCCGTGCCTGCATCCCCAAGGGTCCCCGTGTCTGCATCCCGTGGGTCCCTGTGCCTGCATCCCCGTGGGTCCCTGTGCCTGCATCCCCGTGGGCCCCCTGCCTGCATCCCCGTGGGCCCCCGTGCCTGCATCCCCGAGGGTCCCCGTGTCTGCATCCCATGGGTCCCTGTGCCTGCATCCCTGAGGGTCCCTGTGCCTGCATCCCTGAGGGTCCCTGTGCCTGCATCCCCGAGGGTCCCCATGTCTGCATCCCGTGGGTCCCCGTATCTGCATCCCCGAGGGTCCCCGTGTCTGCATCCCCGTGGGTCCCCGTGTCTGCATCCCCGTGGGTCCCTGTATCTGCATCCTGTGGGCCTCCGTGCCTGCATCCCCATGGGTCCCTGTATCTGCATCCCTGTGGGTCCCTGTATCTGCATCCCCGTGGGTCCCTGTATCTGCATCCTGTGGGCCTCCGTGCCTGCATCCCCGTGGGTCCCTGTATCTGCATCCCCGTGGGTCCCTGTATCTGCATCCTGTGAGCCTCCGTGCCTGCATCCCCGTGGGTCCCCGTGTCTGCATCCCGTGGGCCCCCGTGTGCTCCTGCAGTAGGAGTGGGACCGTCAAGCCACATGGTTCTCAGTGGGTCTCCCCAGTGCTGACCTCCAGCGGGTCTGATTGTCCCATTGTCTGTTGCAGAGGGTACTGGTCCAAGCCGCGGGCTCAACTCCCAAGGGGGCACCGATGCAGCCGCTCACCCTCCCCAGAGTCCAGCCGGTGCCACCACAGGTAAGGACACCCCTTGGTAGTTGTGAGCAGCCTCTGGCCTATGGGCTGTTTCCTGTCGTCACTAGTGTCTACAGTCACCAGAACGTTCTGGAAGCTCTGTTGAAAGAAAAAATTCACTTACCAAGACACATGCAACAAGTGAAGGGAAGCAGTGTCTCCACTGGAAGTTCTGTAACAGCCAGAGTGATGTAAGGAAAGGACAGAGTGCCAATAAAACTTTATTTACAAAAAGGCACAGGACTTGCCGGTCGGTGGTGGCGCATGCCTTTAATCCCAGCACTCGGGAGGCAGAGCCAGGCGGATCTCTGTGAGTTCGAGGCCAGCCTGGTCTACACGGTGAGATCCAGGACAACCAGGGCTGCACAGAGAAACCCTGTCTGAAGAAACCAAAGAGGAAAAAAAAAGCCCTAGGGCTAAGTTGCCTTGGCTCCTGAGAGCGATGCCTGGGTGACTGTGACCGTCGGAAGACCAGGGAAGGTTTACAGTGTCCCCAGAAGGACAGGGGCTCGAAGGGATTGAACCAGTCTAGAAGAGAAACAGAACGGGCAGTGGTGTTACACGCCTTTAATCCCAACACGAGGGAGGTGGAGACAGGATCTCCACCATCCAGTCTGAGGATCCATAGAAACGGGTCCAGCCCATTAGGTCTGAGATGTAGGAGAGGTAAGAAGTCTCTAGCGGCTGCTGCTCTGTTCCCTCAGCTTTCACCCCAATGTCTGACTCCCGGTTTCTATTGTTAAGACTAGTTAGGGCCACGGTTCACCTGGGTCACGCCTCCCACTGAGCTGTCTCCTACTGGGTCCAGGCTTCCTCCTCTCCCTGGGGACTCCACACAGATCTCAGAGCACCCAAGTGATAGTGGGCCGCTGTAGTCTGGGACCCCAGAAAGCCATCACCAAGACCGCTGAGACGGTGTCCCACAGACTGGCTGAGGAAAGGCTGAAGTTTGGGCCACAACACACTGCATCTGCTGGGGGCTGAGCTGCCCGCCAAGTGGGGGTGGGAGTGGAGGCCATAGAGGGGAGGTGGGAGGTGGGTGGGCTGAGGGTGGAGGTGGGGGGTGGGGGGTTGTTGGTCGTGAGGAGAGGTGGGATGTGGGTGGGGGTGGTCATGGGGGAGGTAGGATGTGGGGAGTTTGGGCGTGGGGGAGGTGGGGTGGGGGTAGGGGTGGTATCACAGGTGCTGGAGCAGGCTTGCCTTTGTTTCCAGCCTGGCCCCCATCTTTGCCACCCCTCCAGGGGACCACACACCCTCCATCGTAACTGAAACAGGTAGCTTTCCTCCATGGCAGCCTGGTCCCACCCACATGGAGCAGAAGCTGCTTAGCTGCCACCTAAACCAGGCACAGCACCACACTTAGGAGGTCAGGAGTTCAAAGTCATCCTCAGCTACATAGTTCAGGGCCAGCCTGGGCTATATGAGGCTGCCTCAGAGATAAATAAGTGGATACTTAGGTACATTCGTAAGTCTCTAAGCTCCATGTCCATGGACTCCAGCTGCGTCACCCACCAGCAAGGTCCTGTGTCACTCCCACGCACTTGTGTTACAGGTGCAGCACGTGTACCCCGCGCAGGTGCAGTACGTGGAGGGTGGAGACGCAGTCTACGCCAACGGAGCCATGTACGTGTTACCCTGGGGCCCTGGTACCCCCAGACCCTGGACTCCACCGCTCTGTGGGACTTTCATGGAAGCATTTGAGCATGTCCGCACTGTCATGTCCCTCCCTGTCCCGGGGTCTGAGTTCAGAACCACGGGCCTTGGTGCTCTTGGCTTCTAGAAAACTCGATAAAAATATCAAACCAAAGCCACAGTCCCGTAGAGAGCAATGGCCTGTGAACTTTCCCTCTGGGCCATTCACAAAGCTTATCTTCCAATTTTTAAGATGTTCTGGAACTTTCTAGAATTTTCTTTCTTCTATCCCTCTTTTGCATGTGTGCATTTGTGTGTAGTGAGGATGTATACACATGTGTGCCTGTGGATGTGCCTATGAGTGCATGTGAGTGCAGTGCCCATCGAGACCAGCAGGGAGCGTTAGGGCCCCTGGAGCTGTGAGTGTCTGTGAGCTGCCAAGTGGGAGCTGGGATCGAACCTGGGTCCGCAGCAGCAGCAGCAGCAGCGGCAGCAGCAGCAGCAGCAGCGGCAGCAGCGGCAGCAGCGGCAGCGAGCCCTCTAGCCCTGTGTCTTCTTTCTTCCTTTCGCTCTCTTTTAGCACGTGTTTGCTATCACATGATGGCTCTCTCTCCCACAGCCGAGCGGCCTATGCCTACAACCCAGACCCTCAGCTCTATGCCCCCAGCAGTGCAGCATCTTACTTTGAGACTCCGAGTGGCGCTCAGGTGACGGTGGCAGCCTCCTCCCCACCGGCAGTCCCCTCCCACGGCATGGTGGGCATCACCATGGATGTCGCAGGGACCCCCATCGTGTCTGGCGCGGGAGCCTACCTCATCCATGGGGGCATGGACAGCGCGAGACACTCCCTGGCCCACACTGCGCGCTCCTCGCCTGCCACGGTATGTGCCAAGGCCCTGCAGCCAGCGGGTAGGTAGGCCTGCTAGCATCCACCATCAGGTAGGAAGGACCTGCTGATGCTCAGGAACAGAGACAGCAGGCGGTGCGCTGGTCCCTTTGCCCCACTTCCCCACTAGGGAAAGACAGGGCCCTGAGGATGTTGGGGAGCCCCGTTCTCACCAGCAGCCTCCCAGGGGCCTGCCCCACCCAGAGGATGCACCTGCCCTGTGCAGGACACAGCTCCCCTGCCTCACATAAAGCTCTGATTTGGACTTCGGGAGTTTGGGGGGAAGGGAAAATTAAGACAGGGTCTTGCTGTGTAGCCCAGGCTGGTCCGGAACTTCCCCTGTGGTGTAGGCTGACCTCAAACCCACAGTCCTCTGCCTCAGCCTCCCACGTGTTTTGATATTTATTGATGTTTTATCATTTTTTAATTGTCACACAGTCACACCCACACTTTGATGCAGAACCCTGTAGGACTTGTGTGTGTAGCTTCCTGAATTTTCATGGCATATTACCCCCCCAACCCCCAAAACCCTTCACCTGCAATGCCGGCAGCTGGGGATCTGTTCACTGTTATGGTGGTTTGACCCTTGTGGGCTCTCAAGCTGGGTCAGTGGCTGCCTTGGGGCTGGTTTCCCTGCCCTCAGCACGTGGCAGTCAGGACCCCTGTTGTGAGCCCACATGAAGAACTCAGGCTGTGCAGTCAGGGTGCTGTCTCCTTGTGTGGGGGCTGGGGTGGTAAACTCCTCCAAGTGGGGTTACTACTGTGCGATCGGTCCATTGAGCCACCCTGTTGGGGTAAGAGTTGCTTCCTTGCCAGCACTTGGAGTTGTCGATGTATTTTTTTTTAATTTTCACCATCCTGGTAGTGGAGCCTCTCTAGTGGTAGTTTGTGGTTTCTAGCTGGGAACAGTAGACAGCCAGCGCTTGCCCTGGGGTTGAACATCACTTGAGCAGTCGGCTTACGGCTCAGCTAGCCTGCGTCTTCCTGCTCCTGAATGTGGAGAATTCTTTACGTCCCAGGGACAAATTCCCATCAGATACATGCTTTGCAAACATCTCCTGTGTCTGCACTTTCTGTCTTCAATGATTTAAATTGAGGGTCTTGGGAGATGGCTCCGTGCTTAAATGTGCAAGCATGAGGACCTGAGTTTGGATCCCATGAGTGTGAGTGCTGAGGAGGCACACCTGGAATTCCAGGGTCCCTGGAGCAAGCTCTCTAGGGATGAGCCATATCTGTGAGCTCTGGGTTTGATTGAGAGAGCCTACCTCATTGAATACAGTGGAAGAGCAATGTAAAACATAATTCCTACTATGGACCTCAGCCTCTGTGTGTGTGTGTGTGTGTGTGTGTGTGTGTGTGTGTGTGTGTGTGCGCGCGTGCGTTGACACCAGCTCCACATGTTGTCTTATATCCTCAGCAACCCAGCACCCAGCTCTGAGGACATGTGTGTGCCATCAGGACATCTCATTTGGGGGAAGCCACTGCTTCCTGAGGGCTGTGAGGCCCCAGGACTGTGCTTGCTGCTCTGGCCTGCATTTACCTGGCCACCAGCACCCTGAGCCTGGCTGGGGACACCCTAAGACCGTGTTCCTCAGAGGACGGGCTGGGGACTTGCTGTGGAGTACTCCCAGCTGAGAGCATTTCTGTAATATTACATCAGCTTAGGCAGCCTGTCCCATAAGCTGGCTGTCACATCACAGACCCCCCAGGAACAGCAGTGTGTTCGCAGTGTGTCTTGAGGGCCAGGGGTGACTCTGGTTCAAGCACTTGCTGCGCAAATGTGAGGACTTGAGTTTGGATCCCCAGAACCCACGTAAATGGCGGATGGACCAATGGGCATGGGACCCACCCAACCTTCCAGCGTCTGGAGGTGGAGATGAGACGCCCAGAGCAAGCTGCTGTTGAGTGTAGGCACATCAGCAAGCTCTGGGTTTGACTGAGACACCCTGCCTCAGTGAACAAGGCCAAAGAGTGGTGGGAAGTGATTCCCAACACCAGTGTTGGGCCTCCATGCATGCATGTGCCCACACACATGCACCCATGTATCAGGGTGCTCACACATGAAGAGAACAGGGAAGTCACATGATTGCTCCTTGTGTGTCTTTGCGCCACTTGGCTTGGTGGAGATCTTTGTTGTTGTTGAGTATAAATGGCCTTTTTTTTTTTTTTTTTTAAGGTTTTGGTTTTTCAAGACAAGGTTTCTCTGTGTAGCCCTGGCTGTCCTAGAACTCACTCTGTACACCAGGCTGGCTTTGAACTCACCAAGATCTGTCTGGCTCTGCCTCCTGAGTGCTGGGATTAAAGGCATGTGCCACCCTGGCCTAGTGAGTGGTCTTTATTTTATGAAGAGATTAGCATTAATACTAAAGATAGAAATTTAGGAGCTGGAGAGACAGCTGAGTGGTAAGAGCTCTTGTGGAGGACAGGGTTCAGTTCCCACACCCAGGTCAGGTGGCTCACAACTGAGAGCTCCCAGAGACCCAACGCCTTCTTCTGGCCTCTGTGGGAACTGTACTCATGTGCTCGTGCACACACCCACACACACACACACTGACATAAAAATACATATTTTAAAGGAGTAGAAGATATTTCAGGCAAACAGTTCTTTTTTTCCCATTTCTTTTTATCTTTCACGTCTTTTGTTATTATTATTATTTATTGTTTACTGTTTGACATTGAGGAAATTTCAGGACTTCGTCAAGCCTGGAATGTTTTCTGACACGGTATCTTCAGAGTTCAAGCTGGCCTCCTTTTCTTGCTCTTGTGCCGGTGGTGGCTGTCGCTGTCTGATGGGACACCATCCTTGTGGGTCCTCTGCTCTTTGTATGAGGTTCTCTTTAGCTCTTGGGGCATATAAAGTTGACTTAAGCCATAAACCCACTGTGCTCTCCTGGGCCTTGGGATGGCCTTGTTGACTGTCTGTGGGCAGACTCACTCTTCCTTATTTGGGTGCCTCATATTGTCTGCAGCGAAAGGTATCTTCAGCATCACTCTGGGAAGCTCTAGCTGCCCCATCCCTCTGTCCTCCCGGGGTCTGCTCTGGTGGCAGTTGTTATTGGTTGATGACCTTTCTGGGCCACTGTGATGTCTGTGTTCTTTGTCGTGGTGAACACTGCAATCTGTGGGCTAGGCACGGGCCAGCTGGTGTTAACGGACTGGCCCCAGGCCCCATGTCAGATGTCTGGGGTTTTCTTGCCGTTGTTTGATGAGGGGTCCAACCAATTGCTGCACACTCTCCGTTACTTGCAGACACTTTTAATGTTCCTCGTGAGTTCTGCCCAGGTATCGCCACTTTCCTGGGAGGGTGGATGGTCCTGGTTTTGCCCTTGCTCCAGATGCTGAGTGTATTTCAAATGTTGACTGTGTGTGGGGAGCTCACAGATGTGGCATCAAGATTCCATGTTACAGCTACATTTTAAAGACCTGCCTGTCCTGAGTCTGAGTGTGGTGTCAAGTAGAGGGATTCACAGTGAGGTGGGACAAGAAAGGGCCTCCTTGCCCCGCTGTGTACTTCTGTGAGGACAGGTTTCTTTTGACACTGCCCCTCTAAACTGGGAGAGCAGGTGGGATGCAGAGCAGGGGCCTCGCCACCTCTAGGCCTTGAGGTGGAGGAGATCTGCACAGATATAAATGTTGAAGCTCTCTAGTTTTCTGGTGACTAGAAAAGATAGCTTTTCTTAATTTAAATGCTATTAATGGTGAACTGTAATGGGCCAATTATTTTTAAAAGAGAGAATACATAGATTTGATTGTTCCACTGTAAATTCTGTGGGAAATGTTGATAGGTGTAGATCCTTTTGTTGTTTGGGGGGAGACACATCTCACTGTTTACCCAGGCTGGCCTACTTCCTGCCTCATCCTCCCAAGCACTGGGTTAAAGAGTAGTGCCCTACACACACACATACACATGTACGCACACACACACACACACACACACACACACACACACACACACACACACATACACGCGCGCACGCACACCTGGCATGATAAGTATAATCCTTAAAAATAAAATTTGGGCCAGGTATGGTGGCCCACACTTTTAATCTCAGGAGGCAGAGACAAGAGGATCTCTGTGAGTTCCAGGCCAGCTGGGGCTGCAGAGTGAGACCCTGTCTCAAATTTAAAAAGAAAGACAGACAGACAGACAGATAGACATGGGGCCTGGGGAGTAGCTCAGTGGGTGAGGTGCCTACTGAGGAAGCATGGGCACCTGAGTTCGACGCCGGCCTGTGAAAGCAAGGCGTGAAGGGGCACACTTACCATCCCTGCGGGGGACGGAGGATCCCTGGGACTTGCTGGCAAGCCCAGCAGAGTCAGCAGGCTGCAGGTTCACCCTGTCTCAAAAAAGAAGACAGAAGTGACCAGGAAAGAGTCCTAGCTACATCCACCTCTGACCTCCGCTTGCACAGGTGGGGGAGCCACCACAATCCCCAGCTCTCTTTTATTGGGGCCTGAGCAGTTTTCAATAGTGCGACAGACTTGTACCTCACTGTCAGCCACCAGGGGCTGTCCAGCTCCCTCATGGAAGGTTCCAGGAGTGGGAAAGAGCTTCCTGCTGTTCTATTCAGCTGACATTCACGCAGCCAGCCCGCCACCCCTGCTGCCCGTCAGGCCCTCTGCTGCTGGCACGCTTCTGTCTTCTTGCCCGCCTGTGCCCTGTGGTGCCCTCCGTGCTGTGTGAGACAGCCTGTGCCCCGTGGTGCCCTCCGTGCTGTGTGAGACAGCCTGTGCCCCGTGGTGCCCTCCATGCTGTGTGAGACAGCCTGTGTCTTGGTTCATCCAGGTGTCACTGTAGCCTGCATGTAGAGGCACCATGGCTCCAAAGGCCTCAAAAGCCATGATCCTTTGCTTTTTCTTATCACACTGTGTTTATTGTGTGTGTGTGCACACATGTGCCATGGCACACTTGTGGAGGTCAGAGGACAGTTTGTGGGAGTGGACTCTCTTCGTCCATGGGGGTCCTGGGGATTGAACTCAGGTCACCAGGCTTGCGGCAAGCACCTTTACCTCCTGAGTCTTCTCGCCTACTCTGGGCTGTCTATCCCGAACATGGTTCCAGGGAGCCTGGTGAGGTGAGACACTCCACTTTCCTTCCCCAAAGCCCAGTGGCAGCCCCCGCTGGCCTGGCTGATGTTAGCTCCTGCTGCTGGCCAGGTCACGCTCAACTGGCTTCTGCCACAGCCGGGCACCATAACTGCAGTTCTTCCCTCCTCCACTCCACCGGGTCTCCCACCCAGTCACTGCTCCCCTGGAAGCCCACCATGCCCCCACTCACTCCCAGGCTCTGTGTCCATCACCACCCCCTGCTCTTTCCTCCTGCTCCCAAATCCTCATCAGGCAGAGGTGTGTACTGGGGCTGCACCCCAAGGCTCAGGTCCAGAACTCTCATAGTGGCTCCCAGTTCCGGTTGCAGGGGATCTGACACCCTCTTCTGGCCTCTGAGGTCCTAGGTATGCACTCACGCCACTGACAGACAGACGTGTAGGCAAAACACCCACACACATACATTCCAACTCAAGTGAGTAATGAGATGGAGGAGGACTCTTGCTGTTGACATGCTCAGCCTGCACATGCCGGAGCTTAGGTCCTGGTGCCTTGTGTCTTGTGTTGTCAGGGATGTGATGTCAGCCACCAGCGACTTTCCTCTCTGCTGCTGTCTTGGGCTCAGGACCTTGAGCTGCCACAGCTTCACTCACTGTTAACCCCCTGCCGCTGCTAGCTGGCATTGCTATTTGGATGTTAATGCAAGGCTGGGACCAGTGGGCTGCCTGCCACTAACCATCTGATTTCCTTCTCTCCCCCCACCCCACCCCACCACCTCTTTGGTTTTGCCCTGTCTCTGTACACATCTTCATAGCTTGAAATGGCGATTGAGACTCTCCAAAAAAGCGAAGGCCTCGCCCCCCACAAAGGCGGCCTGCTCAACAGCCATGTAAGTGCGCTGGGCCCCCCCTCCCCCGGACACCCTGCTCTGTCTGGAGTGCTCACAGATGTTAGAAAGGCCCAGGGATGTGACAGAATGCAGCCTTGAAGAAGAGGAGAGGGAGACAGAGCAGACAACCCCAAGCGGCCAAGGCAGGGCCCGCATGGGGGGGCGTTAGGATGTCTGAGGATGACACCCGTGTCCCAGGCTTGTCCCTGAGGTGGAGTGTGTAGACTGGTGAGATCTTAAGAAGCATCAGTTCTCTGAGAAGCAAGGACAGTTGTCATCCAGACAGGAGGGTGGCGGCTCTTCGGCCAGCTTGTGCTGCACAGCAAGACCCTGTCTCAGAACAGAAAAGATGGGCTAAGGTGGGCTCAGGGGCCAAGCGTGAGGCCCTGGGATCCATTTCTAACATCACAAAACAGGTGTGGTGGCTCACCCCTCACCCTGTCACCAGCATGCAAGAGACTGAGGGAAGGGGCGGGGTCAAGGTCACCCTCCACAGCACAGCAGACTGAAGGCTAGCAGAGGACACACCTGTGTGGCAGCTCACAGCCATCTATTTCCAGGGCATCTCACGCCCTCTTCTGGCCCCTGTGGGTACTGCATGCACATGGTACACAGACTTACATGCAGGCAAACACCTGTACACATGAAATAAGATAAACCTAAAAATAGTGATAATGAAAATTTTAAAATGAAGCAAAAATACAACTTTTTAAAGGGGCAGATGGGTTGGGACTGGGTTGCCGTGAAGGCACTCAGTTGTGTAATTTGGAAATGTGAGCAGGTGGCAGGTGCAGACACTGTTGACTTTGCTCTGTGATGGAGGCCTCTCTGGGAGGTGAGCGCCCTGGTACAGACTCAGCATGGCCAGCTGGGCCTGGAGGAGGGTAGGGCTCCCTGTTTGACTGGAGAGCTGAGAAGGAATGCTCTGCCCTCTCCAAATGCCTCTTGTCCAGTGTATGGGCCCCCTCTATGTCTTGTTTATTTACAGGAAGCAGGACCTTGCTATGTAGCCCAGGCTGGCCCAAATTCCATGTCCTTCTGCCCCAGCCTCCCACATTCTGGGATCACTGGCCTGACTGTTGGGGATTTGATTTACTTATTCTTGTTTGTTTATTGAGACAGACGTTCATGTAGCCCAGGCTGGCCTGGGATTCATTATATATCTGAGGCTGGCTTTGAACTTGCAATCCTCCTGTCCCAGACTCCTGAGAGATGGGATGACAGGAGTGTACTACCACACCAAACTGGGTTGGGCTTTGAAAAACTAAGACCCACTACTGAAGTCGTACTGGGCTGTGGCCATTGACATGGTCCTCAAAAGTGGCATTTCCCTGAGGCTTCTAACATCTCCTTTTTCTCCAGCTTGATCCTGTGACACCCCTACACACACACACACACACACACACACACACACACACACACACACACAATACCTTCTTGCTGGCCCAGGTTCACAGTGGACTGTTGTGGGAGGCTGACTCTCTGGGGAAAGGAGCAGCCACTGCTCTAAAGAAAAGTCTGGAAGTCTTGAGGGCTTGCAAGGTTGGTACTGTCCCAGCCAGTGTGTGACAGGAGGTAATGACAGGGACATTTCCTTCCCCCAGGGCCCAACCCCTCCAGGATGAACAGCACCCTCTGCTGCTAGACAGTGTCCTGGGGACAGAGCCCAAGAGAGGAGCCTCTGGTGTGTTGGAGGGAAGGGCCACACACCACCCAGGTCACACTATAAAGGGAAGCCTGGGATTGGCCCCAGGCTGGGACTAAAAGCAAATGGACCACCTCAGCCTGCGGAGCCGGGGAAAGGCAGCTGCAGGGGCAGAGCCCCCAAGTTGTTATGTCCATGGGACATCCAGAATGTTTGCAGGGGCCACACGGTGCTCACTGAGGGCTGCAGGGAGCCTGCTTGCTTTCTAACCTGTGTGTCAGCAGATGGACCCAGGCTGCTCCCCCTAGTGTTTACCAAGGTGAATACTCTCCTGGCCATTGGGGCTTTGGTGACAGAGGAGCAAGAGCAATAGAGATCAGATCTTTACAGAAACTGCCAGAGAAAGAGCACAAGGCTTCTTGTCTTGGCCGATGACAGAGCCTGAGAGGAAGAGGAGATAGCTGCCATTGTCCCCAGGCTGTCTGTGGCCACTGTGGCTCTTGGTAGGGCTTTCTGGAGGGTTAGGACATCACAGCTTCAGGCTAGCTCTTGATCCTTCCAACTAGAGACAGAGGGTCCTGGGGCTCCGTGTCTAGCGTGGCCATGTCCCTGGTGGCCTCTGGGTATTACCTAGCCACCATGATGGAGCCATGCATCTCCCTAAGCTGCCGTCTGGGAACCTCAGCCCCATCACCTCCACAGATGGTTTAGAGAGCAGAGACAGCTGGAGCAGGTTTAGTGGAGAGAAGGGCCCCTAGGAGAATTCACAGCTCTCTCTCCAGCTGTCACTATAGCAACTGCTGGGACCGGCCACCCATCCGACCACCCATCAAGGGCTGGAGCAGCACAGGTGCTGGGGCAACGGGAAGGCAATAGCTCGGCCAGAGCCGGCGCCTCTGTGCTCATGCAGCTCAGGACTCCTGCGGGTCCACACTGTCACCCTGACTGTCTACAAAGCGCAACTCGGCCCTTCCTTACCGCCAGACCAGAATGTAAAATTGGAAAGATGTGACGTTTTGTTTTGAATCTGAGATGCAGAAATGCTGTGGCATTGCTTTGGGAGGTGCTCACAGTGGCCAGCTGTCTATCCAATACTGTGACAGACATCTGAGGACCCATAGCCAGCAGGGACCAGGCCACACAGGACACAGTGCAGGAGAATGGGCAGATGAGGCCCAAACACTCACCATAAGTGCCAAAATAGAGAGGAAGAAGCAGCTGACACCCAAAGTCCTCTTGGCCACCTCCCAGTAGTCAGGTCCCTGTTGGTGGCTGTTGGGGACCCTACCATAGCAGTGCCGTAGTCAGGTCCCCGTTGCTGTAATAAAGATCATGACCAAAAACAAGCTGGGGAGGAGAGGGTTTGTTTTACTGTGTGACCCTCAGATCATGCTCTATCATCCAGGGAGTCAGGGCAGGATCCTGGAGGCAGGAGCTGAGGCAGAGGCCATGGAGGATGCTGCTTACTGGCTTGCTCCCCATGGCTTGTTCAGCCTGCTTTCTTATAGAACCCAGGACCAGCAGCCCAGGGATGGCCCCACCCACAGTAGACTGGGCCCTCCCCGTCAATCACTAATTAAGAAAATGTCCCACAGGCCAGTCTGGTGGGGGCAGTCCCTCAGATGAGGGTCCCTCTCCCAGATAAGTCAAGGTTGGTGTCAAGTTGACAGAAGCCAACCAGCACGATGCCTTGTTGGACCCTGCAGTGTGGCAGAGGCGACGAGTCTGCCCACCCCAGTGCCATAGCTTCAAGGGCCCAAGTTAGCATCACCATCTCGGACCCCAGCCCCATGCCTCTTCACCTTTCAAAACAATTGTTCTTTGTGTGTCGGTGAGGACCTAAGAGTGCTTCAGTGTGCGTGCATTTGTGGGAGTTGGTCGGTTCTTCCTTCCCCAGTGAGGGTCCCAGAGACAAGCTCCTTTGCTGGCTGAGCCATCCTGCTAGCCCACCCTCACCCTCGGCCAAGACCCAGGACTAGACCTGACCTCCTGACCCAGCGACCCTGAGCCCCCCATCGCCCTGCTCTCCCTCCCGCTCTCCTCCTCCCACACCACAGAAGCTCTCCAGCCTTCAGGAAGGATCTGGAATCAGGTGACAGAGGGACACACGCAGCCTCATCCCAGAGCCTCCCTGCAGGCTCCTGTGGACAAGTGTCTCCTGCTCTCCAGGACTCCTTACTCCCAGCTTTGGTCCTGAAGTGTATGCCAAGGTCCCAGGGCACCAGCATGAACAACCCCAGTTCTGCCCCTGCCTCACAGAGCTGTGAGGCATTCAAGGGTCCAAGTGGCCCTGGTGCGTGAGAGCCAAGTTCTTGTTGGATCCCTGTGTAGCACACAGGGCTGGATCACGCTCCCTGAGGACTGGAATGACCCCATGGCTCAGCACTGGGAGCATCGGCCCAGTAGTTCTGTGTCCTGTCGGGTGGGAGGCCCATGGATGGCCAGAAGTGACTGAGTTCTACAGCAAGATGAGGGAAGAAAAGGACACTGTCCCCAGCCGGTCAGAAGGGGCAATGAAAGCAAGTCAGAGCCCTAGCACTCTGTCCCCATGGGGAGGAGAGCCCCCAAGTCTCAATCCTCCTGCCTCAGCCTCCCGAGTTAGGGGATCAGAGGCATGTGCCTGCTTCCTTGTTTAAATTGTCACCTGTTGCCCCGTTGGGAGGATGAGGACAAGAGCCTGTTCTCTAGGGTGCTGGGGATAGCTGGTGCACAGTACCTGCATGGTGCAGTCAGCGAGGAGGTCTGCTCCTGAGTCACAGCACAGCTGAGGGGCTGGCACCCTGGCCAGCACCAGCCATGATGGGCCCTGAGAGGAGGGGTGGGTGTAGTTGTGGGCCTGGGTGAGCAGGGCAGCAGGATTGCCGGAAGGCCCTCACTCAGTGCTCAGAGATCCACATACCCCTGACCAGTCAGCAGCGCTGGCGGCCAACTCCTACTCAACCTCTTGAAGCCCACCTGGTTTGCCCAGAGGTAGAGCCAGCCCTCCACCTCTCCCAGAGAGCCAGCTCTTGGTCCTGTGGTGCCAGAAGAATATTCCTGGGCCTTCTGTGCTCTCCAAACACAGCATGGCACCCAGCCTTCTGCCCACTCAGCCAGTTACCCTGCAAGTGTGGCATCTGCCTTTTTGTTGGAGCCTCTGCTGTGTCCCCAGGACAGCCTTTCGACCCGGCTGTCTGATCTACACTGAGCATGTCCCCAGGATGAGGAAGGAGGAGGCCAGTGGGAAGCAGCATGGGTGTGTGGTGGTCATGGCAGGGACACCCTGCCTGACCCCATGAAGGGGACCCCAGAGTACACCCCCTGTCTAGAGAGGATCACAACCTGTTCCCCTCTGCAGTGGGACCCAGCCAGGCAGCCTGTTCCCTAACAGTGACTTCCCTGGGAGATGCTGCCCAGTTTGGGTCCAGGGGGTGCACAAGCATGGGCACAAGAGACGCCAGTTAGGAGGGCTGGGTGGGCAGCAGGCGCCATTCACAAGCCACGGTAGCCTCATGTGAGAGGGACTCAGCCTCTGTGCCCTGATCACAGGGCAGCCACTGGTCAGGTCACATGACTGACCTCTGGGACAGAATCGAGACAGGAGGGTGGCAGCGCCCACAGAGGTCAGGGGGCAGATTCTTGGCACCTCCCTAAGCCATGGCCTCTGTACACAGCCTCAGCCTGCACCTTTTGCTGACTCTTAGAGCCTTCCTGGGTGTCTGGGTTCTACCCAGAGCCCTCTGACTTTGGGGGTTGGGATAGCAGGCCATCAGGTGACCTGTGGCCTAGAGCACAAGACTCCATGTCCACTGCTGTGTCTCTGCATAAAATCTGTCACTGTGCTGCGGGTTTAGGAGATTTTGGTGTTCCTGGGTATGTGGTGCTATGTGCTGTATTTCGGCCTGGAGACAGTCTGATCTGTCTGCATCACATGGGGGCTCATAAAATAAGTCAGAGAACACGGAGGCCAAAGTGTACTTGGATGAAAGCAATGAGTGGGCAGATGCATGGATGGATGGGTAGGTTGACAAGTGGATAGGTGGACGGTTGGTTGGTTGGTTGGTTGGTTGGTTGGTTGGTTGGTTAAATGGAGGGATGGATGGGTGGGTGGATGGGTGAGTGGGTGGGTGGGTGAGTGGGTGGATGGATGGATGGTGGATGGATGGATGGTGGATGGATGGATGGTGGATGGGTGGGTGGGTGGATGGATGGATGGGTGGATGGATGGATGGATGGATGGGTGGGTGGGTGGATGGATGGGTGGGTGGGTGGATGGATGGGTGGGTGGGTGGATGGGTAGATGGATGGATGGATGGATGGATGGGTGGGTGGGTGGGTGGATGGGTGGATGGATGGATGGATGGGTGGGTAGGTGGGTGGGTGGGTGGATGGATGGGTGGGTGGGTGGATGGATGGATGGGTGGGTGGATGGATGGGTGGGCGGGCGGATGGATGGGTGGGCGGGCGGATGGTTGGGTGGGTGGATGGGTGGATGGATGGATGGGTGGATGGATGGGTGGGTGGGTGGATGGATGGATGGGTGGGTGGATGGATGGGTGGGTGGGTGGGTGGATGGATGGGTGGGCGGGTGGATGGATGGGTGGGCGGGCGGATGGATGGGTGGGCGGGCGGATGGATGGATGGGTGGGTGGATGGGTGGGTGGGTGGATGGATGGATGGATGGGTGGATGGATGGATGGATGGATGGGTGGGTGGGTGGGTGGATGGATGGATGGGTGGATGGATGGATGGGTGGATGGATGGGTGGGTGGATGGATGGGTGGGCGGGCGGATGGATGGGTGGATGGGTGGGTGGATGGATGGATGGATGGATGGATGGGTGGATGGGTGGATGGATGGATGGGTGGATGAGTGGGTGGGTGGATGGGTGGGTGGGTGGATGGATGGATGGATGGGTGGGTGGGTGGATGGATGGAAGTGTTGGCATATGTGTTCAGGGGACAGACATGAGGACCACACAGGTGGCTCTGTCACTGCCCTTGCAGCACAGGGAAGTGAGCCACTGTCTGGGACTCCAGGCCTTTGATGCCCATCTGTCCTCCAGCTCCAGTGGCTTCTGGATAACTACGAGACAGCGGAAGGCGTGAGCCTGCCCCGCAGCTCCCTCTACAACCACTACCTGCGCCACTGCCAGGAGCACAAGCTGGAGCCTGTCAATGCCGCGTCCTTCGGCAAGCTCATCCGCTCTGTGTTCATGGGCCTGCGCACGCGGCGCTTGGGGACCAGGTGGGTGACAGCAGCCAGGGCTTCCTGCATCTCATGCCAGCCCCACCTTCTCTCTCCCTGTGTCAGAGACCCAGCTCCCCAGAGCCCACAGGCACGGCTCCCAGAGTGGGAGTGGGCAGACTCTAGGAAGAGATGGGTTTCACTCTCATTTTGTAAATTTTGCTGTTGTTGTTGTTTTGAGACAGGATCTCACTATGTAGCCCAGGCTGGCCTTGAACTCCCAGAGACCCAGCCACCTCTGTCTACTGAGTGCGGGGATAAAAGGTGTGCGCCACCATACCAGGCTCATTCCATTTCTTGTCTATTTGAAATTCCCCTGAACAGCAAGCCGTTTTTATTTGTATTTTTTGAGACAAGTCTCTTGCAGCCCTGGCTCACCATGATGTAATGTTGGATGGTTTTCCCCTCCTGCCTCCACCTCCTGAATGCTGGGTGACAGATGTGCCAGGGGTGGATCCAGGGCCTTGGGTGCTGGTGAGCCTTCTGCCTGCTGAGCTCAGCCACAGCTCTTTTTTAAAACCTTTGGTTCTTCGGCCTCGCCCTCCCAAGGACTGTGACGGCCAGCCTGCGACGCCAGTGTGCTGGGCAATCACCTGCACTGGGGTCACTGTGTGCTAGCAGAAGTGGGTTCCAGAGATCAGGGACTTTCAGCAACTGCGGGTTCTCCTGGGAACAGATGAAGGAGGGCGGCATTTGGGGGACAGTGACAGAGGACAGCCACCTCTGCCATGAAGTCTAGCTTCCTTCCAGACTGGGGCTCATCTGTCTGTGTGTGGTCCCCTGAGCATGGCAGGGTCACCTCCTCCTCCTGGTTACTCCCTAAGACGTGCTGTTTTCCAAAATGGGGCTTTTGATCCTAGCATGGTGAAGCACATCTGTCACCAGCACTCAGGACATGCAGGCAAGTTCCTGGGCTACAGTGCCTTCCAGGCCAGCTGTGAAACAGGGGTTTGAGGGAGATTGGGAAAGAATCACCAGTCATAATCATAATAAATAGGCAGATCTTGGCTGGATGAAGTTGGCCTCATTTTCTCATTGTGAACCTTTGTTGTACTAAAGTGAGGTTGCTGTGTGTGGACCGTCCCCATGAGCACCAAACTAGCGCAGCCAAACCTGAGGGGGTGTCCCCATGATGTTTCCTTCCCAGGGGCAACTCGAAGTACCATTACTATGGAATCCGCCTGAAGCCGGACTCCCCTCTGAACCGACTGCAGGAAGACACACAGTACATGGCCATGAGGCAGCAGCCCACACACCAGAAGCCCAGGTGAGTGACACCAGCCATGCTACCGAGACCTGCAACCCCAGACCTAGGATGCAGCCACAATGTCCCCCAAATATGACAGGCAAGACAAGACATTCCATGAGTCTTCTGCTTTGCCTCCTGTGTGTTTGGACAGTGACGCGCGGTGTCGGAGGAGGGAATTTTATTGCTTAACCGTCCCGCCTGTGTCTTCCTCCCACTCAGACCTTGGCAGTACCAATTTTTCTGTTTTCATTTATTTTATTTTTGGGTGTCTATATTTCCAATTTTTTCTAGAAGACCATGTAATTGGAACCACAGATCCTAATTATCTTGGTTTTTTTCATTGAGGTGCTGAGGATCTCAAATAGTCTAGGCAGGGACTCTACCCTGACCACGCCCCCAGCCCCTCACTGGGGGATTCTAGGCGGGGCTCCACCCTGACCACGCCCCCAGCCCCTCACTGGGGGATTCTAGGCGGGGCTCCACCCTGACCACGCCCCCAACCCCTCACTGGGGATTCTAGGCGGGGCTCCACCCTGACCATGCCCCCAGCCCCTCACTGGGGATTCTAGGCGGGGGCTCCACCCCGACCACGCCCCGAGCCCCTCACTGGGGGATTCTAGGCGGGGCTTTACCATTGACTACATCTCCAGCCCCTCATTGGTTCCTTCCGGAACCAGTAGACAGGAGCAAGCCTTCACCCTTGTCAAGGGACATCTCAGGTAGCTTGTGCACCTCAGAGGTAGCTCGTGTACATCAGAGGTACCTTCTCCCTCCCCCAGAAGGCCACAACTCACTGCCCTTGGGTGACTGTCACAGCCAGCACTCCCTCAGAGTCGAAGAGGCTGTGTGTTTCCTGCCGTGCACCTACATGGTGTCTCTAGTAGAGAGAGCCCAAAGTAAATCAAAAGTCAGAATCTCCACACAGTAATGAAACATCTAGGCTCTGTGTCGAGGGTCACCAGTCTCCAAAGGGAAAACAGCATGGAAACATGTAGATACATGTGTTATAGGTGACCTCTACACAAGTGAGTCTGTCAGTCAGGAAAATGAAGGACATTCTGAAGTCTCCAACTTGGATAGTCACAATGCTTGGTCACATGAGCCGGAACCAGGACTCAGGGCAGGCCTCCTCCCAGGAGGTCCCTGGAGCCACAAAATCACAGAGACATAAAATGGGGCAGGGGCTCAGGTATTTCTGGAGCTGGATGGTGGGGACAGCTGTGTGAGGGACGCTGTCCCTGGGCTGAGGTCTGTCTGGGTGCAGGACACTTCCACAGGTTCACTTCCCAGCACCGGGGAGAAAGAGTACTTTTGACCACTGTTAAAATGATGTAACACCCACGTACACATGCCTGCACACACTGAGTCCTCTGTGCTCCTCGGAACCGTCCCAGACAGTGCTGCTGAGACCTTACGCTGGCACATATGTCCCCTGCCAGGTACCGGCCAGTCCAGAAGTCGGACAGCCTTGGGGACAGTGGCACTCACAGCAGCCTGCACAGCACACCCGAGCAGGCCATGGCCACTCAGGGCCAGCATCACCAGCAATACATAGGTGAGTGTGGGACCTGCTCTGTCATGTAGAAGTTTCTAAATGAACCTTCTGACATCTCTGGGACTCCAGAATGATCATTGTGTGCCCAAACTAATATATGAATATATTAGTGACCTTCCCATAGCCCAGGCTGACTATGAACTCCTGGTCCTCCCCAGTGCTGGGGTGACAGGTCTCTGGTACTACGGGTGGGACCCAGGGCCTCGGGCACCATGGCACGTGCTCTAACCAGAACCCAGCCCCGCCTGTGTCTGCTTAGATGGCAGCTCTGAGACGTGGCTGCACTTTGTCCAGATAAACACCTGAGGAGCTGACACTAGGGTACCAGGACCGCCCTGTCCTGGGGACCATGTGTGACCTGTATGTGTTGTCTCTTCTCAGATGTGTCTCACGTCTTCCCAGAGTTCCCGGCACCTGACCTAGGCAGTGCGCTGCTGCAGGAAAGTGTCACCCTTCATGATGTGAAGGCCCTGCAGCTGGTGTATCGCAGGCACTGTGAGGTGACGCCCTACTCGGCCAGACCCAACCCCACCTGCAGTTCCCATACAGATCCATGTCCCCTGCAGGTCCCTCTCCCTGGGCACTGCCTCTACCTATTCTCTCTTCACTAGCCCCTCTGGGGACCTTAGAAAACCCCATAACTGCTCACAGCACCAGGCACGTGACTGGGCCTCACCCCTGACAGGCTGTTCTGCTCCTAGGCCACCTTAGATGTCGTCATGAACCTCCAGTTTCAGTACATCGAGAAGTTGTGGTTATCCTTTTGGAACTGCAAGGCTACCTCTAGTGATGGACGTGCCTCGCTGCCTGCCAGGTGACACCCCAACCCCACCCAGGACAGGGCAGACTCAGCCCATATGCTCCCCAATTTAACCCTGAGCCAATCTCCTGACACCTTGCGCGTGTCTAAGCTGCCGGAGACGTTGTGTAAACATCCCTCTCTCATGCACCCAGAGCCACTTTCCTCCACGGCACCCTGTTCTGCTGCTGTCCTGGGGACCCAGGGCCTTTGCACGTGCTAGGCGGGGCCTCTTCCCCTGAGCTAGGTCCCAGGTCTCCCGCTGTAGCCCAGACTGGGCATGGCTTTGTCATCCTCCTGCCTCGGGTTCCTGAGAGTCAAGATAATGGGACTGTGCTACTAAGTTGTGACCTGGTCCATTGACTGCAGTGACATGTGTTACCTGAGCCGCAGGCAGATGGAGACAGTGCTGCTCCTGGGGGCCCTGAGCCAAGCCTGGTTGAGCCTGCCCCCCTCTGTGCTCTGTAGCCCCCGCCTATCACTGTGGGCTCACCTGTGCCCCCCTCCCACAGCGACGAAGAGCCAGAAGTCACCCTCCTCCCCAAGGACAAGCTCATCTCTCTGTGTAGATGCGAGCCAATCCTGCAGTGGATGCGCAGCTGTGACCATATCCTGTACCAGGCGCTGGTGGAGACCCTCATCCCAGATGTGTTGCGGCCCGTCCCCAGTAAGCCGCCCCTCCCAAGGCCCTGCCCCCTCCCCAGCCACCACTCAGCCCTGTGGTGCCCCTCACTTGCCAACTCCACCCCCTTCCTGACCCCAGAGAACTCTCTGCCAGGTAGCAGGGTGCTAAGAGCTGGCTGGGGCATGTGCCGGGCTTTCCAGAAGGTTTCCTGGAGGGCAGGCAGGCAAGGTGGCCAAGAGCCACCTATTAGGAAAGCCATTGTGGCCACCTCGGTTTCAAGGGCATGCCAGGCTACTGTGGGCACCAAGGATGTTTGCTAGGAGAAATGGCCAAGACTGGACCATTAGAGAAGGCATCACCCATGAGCCCAGATGACCTTGGACCTGCCCAGGCTCTTCCCAGCTCGGTGCCCTCAACTGAGTGGACAGGAAGTCCAGCTTCAACCTCGAGCTCCTTCCTTGCAGGCAGGCTATGTGTATGTGGGGCTGTTAATGTAAAGCCAGGCTGGATCTCCCTAAGTGCACTAGGGGGCTTCCTGCCAGAAGTTAGAAACAGCACAACTGTGACCTCTCCTTTGTGGCCTCATGTCTGGGGGACTGGCCAGGGTGGCATTCTGCATCTCAGTAAAACAATGATGTTGAAATACATTTTCTTTAAAAACAGTCTGAACAGGGGTTTGGGATTTAGCTCAGTGGTAGAGCGCTTGCCTAGCAAGCACAAGGCCCTGGGTTCGATCTTCAGCTCCAAAAAGAAAAAGAAAAAAGAAAATGTAAACTGCCTGGTTATCCAGGCTGTGGCGGCACACGCCTGTTATCCCATCACTCAGGAGGCAGAGGCAGGAGGAGCTCTGCATTCAAGACCAGCCTGGGCTACAGAGCTAGTCCAGAACAGGCATTAGAGAGACCCCCTCCCAAAAACAAAAACAAAAAGTCCAATTTTCTTCTTACAGCAAATCAGCATAAAATAAATTTGGATGTTGACAGAATACACTTTGTGTTTACGTGTGTGCATGTGTGTCAATATGCATGTGTGCATATATGTATGAGTGTGCATGTACATGTGTGTGTCTGCCCCGATGCTATGGTACTGGTGACATGTGCGTCTTAATTGTGGGGCATCCCAGGCAATGGCAGGTGTTGGGCAAGTGTTCCTGGTCTCCATGCCAGGAGCTCCATCACTGTGACAGCTATATGTGTTCCCAGACAGTGTTTCCTTGGAGCAAAGGACAAATGTCTGGTCTCCGCTCTTCCCCAGCACCTCCTCCCCAGGTGTCCAGGGCCCCAGTCACCCTTGGGCTGCTGCTGGTCCCTCCATGGGACTTCTGCCTGTACTGGCATCCTCTACATGGCATCTGGTAGACCCCATGGGGTGAGTGCTGCCACCCCACTCACCATGAGCCTCTGGTCCATGCCTCCAGGTTCCCTGACACAGGCCATCAGGAACTTTGCCAAGAGCTTGGAGGGCTGGCTCATCAACGCCATGAGTGGGTTCCCCCAGCAGGCCATCCAGACCAAGGTACCCGCACGGATGGGTCTGGGGAGTGGGCCTCCCAGAATGCTGTGGGCTGAAAGAGCTGGCAGGGGAGGGCTGTCGATGGGGGGAGCGGGGGGGGGGGGCACTCTTGCCACCACCACCGTGGAGCAGACAGTGAAGCAAACAGGAGACCCTGGCAGTCCAGGATGTGTACAGGGCCTGCTGGGTGCCCCGGGGCTGGGGAGGGGGCTCAGGAGATGACGTGTTCGCCACACAAATGTGAGGACCTGGATTCGGACCCTGGCACCACATGAAAAGCTGGGCATGGTGCTACATGCCTGTGACACCAGCAGTCAAGAGGCAGAGCCAGGCCCTGGCGTTTGCCTGACCAGCCACCAGCTGATCAGCAAGTGCGGGCCTCAGTGAGACAGTGCGGGCCAGCGAGAGGGCTCCGTGGGCAGAAGCACTGACACCAAGGCTGATGACTGAGTGCAGTCCCGGGCCGCACGGTGGAAGGGGAGGACCAACTCCAGGTTGCCCTCTGACCTCCGCATGTGCGCCATTACATGTGTGCATTCACACACAAATAGATGAGAAAAAACCAAGGTGGAGAGTGGAGACCCCCAACCTCTGGCCGCCACACACATGCACACTTGCACACACGTGCGCGTGCACATACACACACTAGCTTGGTGGACCCGAGGATTCTAGGCCCCCACCTCTCCTTAGCACAAAAGTTCTTCCAACACATAATCCTCCCGCCTCAGTCCCTGAGTGCTAACATCCCGTGCACCGGGCTCTGTATCTTTACCATCCACTGAGGCTTCTAGAAGCAGGGACTAGCACACTGCCTGACATAGGAAAGGGAGGAAGTGTCGTCTGTCATGGAGTGTGATTGGCAGGCACAGTCCGTCAGGGCCAGAGCATGGGGCTGCTCTGCTCATCCGGTAGGATGGGTCTTCCTGCCTCAGTTTCGCAATCCAGCAAAAGGGTCTACAGGGAGACTTGTCTCCATCAAGCCACGAATGAGGTGGGCACAGACAGTGACACAGGCCCCCTTACCCACAGGGTCTCTGTCCCGACTCTTCCTCCCTCTGCCATCCTGAGTTCCCAGGGGCCTGCAGGGAGCAGGGTGGTGTGCAGATGCGTGTGAGTGTGCAGGAGTGTCTGTCCAGCCGCCTGCTCCCACATCCCCCATGCAGGACTCTGCTAACCGTGTGACCTGGGTCCCTTGTAGGTAGGCGTTGTGAGTGCCTTCGCACAGACCCTGCGGCGCTACACATCCCTCAACCACCTGGCTCAGGCCGCACGAGCTGTGCTTCAGAACACGTCACAGATCAACCAGATGCTGAGTGACCTCAACCGCGTGGACTTTGCCAATGTTCAGGTGACTTGGCAGTGACATCTGCTTGCCCGACAGTGCTCCAGGCTGGGTGCTCCCCACCCCGGCTGGCCAGCAAAGCCACAACTGGAGCGGCACAGGCAGGTCCTCCCTCCCTGACCTGCACTCTGCAATGGGCAGCCTGGGGCTGGCTCACAGCCCACCCGCCCACCTTGCTGTGTCTCGGGTCCCTTTTGTAGCCGGTTTAACAAGCTGCACTCTTGTCTGTTTGCATTCCAAACACTCCCAGCTGCTGGACCTTGTGTGCCTGGCTCTGTCCTGCCAGAAAAGTACAAACCATGGCATGGCTGAGGACAGCCTTTCAGCACACACAGGTGTGCCCTGAGAAAGGGACCCTCTGTGAAGCTCAGTGGCACATGCCTGTCATCACAACATTCAGGAGACTGAGATGGGAAGGTTGGGCATTTTAGGCCAACCTGGGCTACCTCTCGAGACACTGTGTTGGTAAATAAGGGAGGGTGGAGGGGGCGCTCAGTAGGCAGAGCCCCCACCTAGCATGTAGGACTCTGTGCTGGTACCACATCCACCCATCTAGGATCAGGAGTTCAGGGTTATCCTCAGCTACACTCAAAATGTAAGGCCAGCCTGGGCTACATGAGACCCTGCCCCAATAAATACAGCAGAAGATTCCCCAGGCCCTCACCCACTGCCCCTCACCCACTGTCCTCACAGGAGCAGGCCTCGTGGGTGTGCCAGTGCGAGGAGGGTCTGGTACAGCGCCTGGAGCATGACTTCAAGGTGACCCTGCAGCAGCAGAGCTCACTGGACCAGTGGGCCAGCTGGCTGGACAACGTGGTCACTCAGGTGCTGAAGCAGCATGCAGGCAGCCCCAGCTTCCCCAAGGCCGCCCGCCAGTTCCTGCTCAAGTGGTCCTTCTACAGGTGAGCCCGGTCACCCCGCATCCATAGTGGGGGGGGGGGCACCTGGGAAGTTCACACCCCCTCTGGGCCCCTGAGCCTGGTTGTTTGGGCTGAGGGCGGGGCTGGAGCCTACCACAGCCTCAGACATGCTGCAGGGGCCACCGACACAGATCCCCTCTGGGACCATCCAGAAAACACAACCTCTGAAGTTTCTAGATGGTGAGCTCGCTGTGGGGCCTTGCACACTCCAAGATGCAGGGAGAGAGAAAGCTGAGGACCGAACTCCGCTGTCCCCCAGAGACACCCTGCCAGGGCCAGTACATCAGGTGTACATCTGTGACAATGAGCCTCAAGTACATTAGAATCCTGTGGAAACACATAGGAAATGAGACTGGGCCCACACATCAGAAGCCTCCAGGGACAGGTGATGTCCTAGTCAGGGACACCGATGCCACGAAACACTGTGACCAAAGCAATGTGGGAGGAAAGGGTTTATTCAGCTCACACTTCCAGGTGACAGTCCATTACTAAAGGACAGGAACTCCACAGGGCAGGAACCAGAGGCAGGAGCTGAGGCAGAGGCCATGGAGGGTGCTGCTTACTGGCTTGCTCCCCATGGCTTGCTCAGCCTGCTTTCTTATAGAACCCAGGACCAGCAGCCCAGGGATGGCCCCACCCACAGTGGACTGGGCCTCCCCATCGATCATGAAATGAGAAAATGCCTTACAGCTGGATCTCATGGAGGCATTTCCTCAGCTGAGGCTCCTTCCTCTGGGCTGGGCAGGGCAGGGCAGAACTCGGGCGGAGTTAAAATTGCAGCCCAAGGGGGAAGCGGCTGTTCAGTGTGAGACTTTTCACAGGGTTGGGTGATGCACAGTACCAGACTGCTCCCATCAGTCATGGCTGCAGAGTGTCCTCAGCCATGTGCTGCCACGGAGAGTGCAGTCCAGAAGGTTCTTGTGGGGAAGGAAGTAGGGGCGGGGCCATGGGAGGAAACGAGCTGGCCAAGGGGCTGTTGCAAGGCTGAGGTAGGGGATCTGAGTTCAACATGAGCCTGGGCCACAGAATAACACACTGGCCTTCATCTCGGAAGGGAGGGAGGGAGGGAGGGAGGGAAGAAGGAAGGAAGGAAGGGAGGAAGGAAGGAAGGAAGGAAGGAAGGAAGGAAGGAAGGAAGGAAGGAAGGAAGGAAGGAAGGAAGGAAGGAGGGAGAGAGGGAGGGAAAAAAGAGGAATGTAAGAAAATAGAAAGCAGAATCGGGCTGGGAAGCTGGCTGGGTAGATGGTGTGCCAGGGCAAACATGAGGTCCTGAGCCCCAACCCCAGCACTCATGCAGAACAGCCCACCCCTCCTGCGGTGTCAGTGCTGAGGTAGGACAGGAGGTTCCCTGGGGCTCCACGGGCCACCAAGTCAACAATGCTGGGTGCAGAGAAACCCACCTCAGAAACAAGGCTGAGGGAGCTGGAGTGAATCTCAATGGGTAGAGCATCAGCAAAGAATCCGGATTTGATTCCCGGCACCCAGTGACTCACTCCAGTTCCAGGCAGTGGCCTCCTGGGGCACCGCACCCTCAGGGTGTACTTACAAGCAGGCAACACGTTAAAATAAACAAACAAACAAACAACAAAAAAAACAAGGTATCTGTGTGTGTGGCGCACACCTTTAATCCAGCACTTTGGAGGCAGAGGCAGACAAATCTCTGTGAGTTTGAGGCCAGCCTGGTCTACAGAGTGAGTTCCAGGACAGCCAGGGCTGTGTAGAAAGACTTTGTCTCAAAAATAAATGAATGAATGACAAATAATAAAATGTATTTTTCAAGCTAAAATCAAAGCAAAAAGGCGGCAGTGAAGACTGGGGAGCACTGCCTCCCATCCCCCACATCCCCTCGGCCCCTGTGTGTGTGGGGGTGGGCGGGCATCCCCGCCCTCAGCCTGTCCTCCAGCAGAGCATCTCTGTCCCTGTCCCCAGCTCCATGGTGATCCGTGACCTGACCCTGCGCAGTGCCGCCAGCTTTGGCTCCTTCCACCTCATCCGGCTGCTGTACGATGAGTACATGTTCTACCTGGTGGAGCACCGCGTGGCCCAGGCCACTGGGGAGACGCCCATTGCCGTCATGGGCGAGGTGAGGCAGAGAGACCCAGAGGCCCAGGTCTGCCCAGACACCCTCCCGTGGAGCTCAGGTCTCACAGAGCACCCACATAGTAGCTCATAGCGTCTGCAACTCCCTCTCCCGGGGATCCAATGCCCTTTTCAGGCCTCTGTAGGTATTGTATGCGCGCACGCACACACACACACAAATAAATCCTAAAAAGTCAAAAGAAAGGAAGCCATGTGAAGGCATGCTTGTGGCCGGTGTCGGGACTCCCAAGAGCAAGGGCTCACCCTACACAGCCCCCGTCACTGTGCCACTGCCCACCCCCAGGGCCTGGCAGGAGGAAGCTCTGGCTGTGTCACTGGGTTTGACTGACATCTCAGACCCCTCCCCTCCCTTCCCTTCCAGTTCAACGATCTGGCCTCCCTGTCACTGACGCTGCTGGACAAAGGTGCGTATGCCCTGGCTCCCAACTCCTTTGCACCGTGTCTCTGAGCAGAGCCACTGGGCAGCCTCTGGGGTGGGTCAAGGACCCCGGGAACTGGCATGGTGGGAATCCTGGCCACTGGGCGCAGGCTCCTGTGATCTCCAGTGGTGGCTTAGTGAGGGGCAAGAATAGCTCATTGCTGGCCAGTCCAGGTGGCCACAGGAGAGCCTGGGCTAGAGGGCCAGCCTGTTGATGCAGCCGCATGACCAGGGAGGCCAGGGGGGTAGGTTGAAAGTTTGCCAGGCCACTCTGTTCTTACTGTGCCCTCTGGGCCCTCACCCCTGCAGAGGACACTGGGGATGGGCACAGCAGTGAGGCAGACATGGATGGCCGCAGCCTGGGCGAGCCCCTGGTGAAACGGGAACGGAGTGACCCCAGCCACTCACTGCAGGGCATCTAGCCCCTTCCACGCGCTTCCGGAAGGTGTCGCCTCTAAGGACCTGGACTCTCAGCCTACCACACTAGTGCCTCTTAGATGATGCCATGTTTACTGTGACCCAAGGTGCCCCACCCCTAGAAGGCCACAGACCGTGGGGGACGCGATGGTCGCTGAAGCTGCTCACAGCCCGCTAAGGTATCCCTGGGATACAGCGACCCATCTGTCCCCTGTCCCAATACCCTTCCCTGCTGCTGCGTGTGCGAGTTGTGAGGTACATCCCCCCAGAACAGCCCCAGCTGCCCCCAAGGCTTCTCTTCTCAGCTGCTCTCAACTTAAACCATCCTTTCAAAGAAACACCAACCCTCGGAGCGGGAGGGACGCGCTGCTCACCAGGCACTGACCCCTGTGCTCTGGTCTCCATGCGCCTCACAGCCTCTCATAGACGGGCGAGGCCTCCAGAGGCAGGCCCTGACCTAGGTGGATCATCTCGTCTCATCCCGGACAGGTTCAAGCCAAGAAGAAAACAGACTCCGTGCACGGCCCGCTCACATCAGCCGGTCAAACCGTCCATGCAGGGTTGGCACCAAGCTAACGCAGTGGGCCTGGGTTGGGTTTGCCCAAGTGGCCACAGTGGTCAGCACCATGTCCACGCCTCCTAGCAGCACTCAGCAACCTTTGTGCACCACAGTGCCTGGGCCCCGCAGTCTTCCAGACACCACCCTAAACAAGCCATGCTGTCTGCTCTGGCCTGTGGCTGACCCCTTCTCAACTCCAGACCCCAAGATCTCTGGGGACAAATGAACACCAAGGCTGTGCGGGCCCTGAGTTCTAGACGCCCCAGCTTGTGGCCATCACACCTCACTGCAGTCGCACGTCAAGAATTCTGCCCCAAACACAAGCTCCCCCCACAACCTAGGAAGCGTCTCATGAAATATGATAGTTTTTCTCTTTTTGGAAAAAGATGTTCCCTTGATAGTTTGTGCTGTAATTGTTCTTAGGAAGTTCTTGTGGATGTGTCCATCACAACACACCCATTGTCCGTGTCTGTTCATTTATGCGGCACTAGTCACACGGAGCCTTTACACTTAGACAAATCCAGACAGAACACTTTTCAAGGATGGTGTCCTAGGGATGCTGGCTGGGCTCTCCCCCTTGTGGAAGCCAACACACACTGGTTTGCATTGTGTTGTCCTTTGTAGAGTAGGTGGATCACCATTCATGCTCCAGAACGAGAAGATCATGTAGGTTACCTAAAAAAAAAAAAAAAAAAAAAAAAAAAAAACTCACTCTGGGGCAACCAGCCTCCCGCACTGGCCTGCTGGCTCCCCAGAGAGAAGAGGCTGGTGACAGCAGGACACACGCTTGCGTGGGGTGACCCTTCCAGACACAAGAAGGGTAAATGCACACTCCTGTCCCTGGCACCCGACCGCTACCTCTGGGCTTTGTCTGTACTGTGGTGAGGGAAAATGTCGGCCTCTCCTAGGAGCTTGGGATGAGTGTGTATCCAGAAGTGGCTGTCCATGGAGAGCTTGTCAGGATAGAGCTGGGAATGGGGCCCTGGGGTGGCCCCTGGGGGCCAGGCACAGCGGGAAGGCTCAGAGGCGGGAATGTGAGGTTCTCAGCAGGCTTTCTCCTAGTTTACAGTTTGTGTGTGTGTGTGTGTGTGTGTGTGTGTGTGTGTGTGTGTGTGTGTGTGTGTGTGTGTGTGTGAAGGTCCAAGGACAATTTTTGGGCTCAAGTGTGTCTCAGGAACTGAACTCAGGTCATTAGGGCAGCAAGAACCTTTGCCCTTCTCACTTCTCACCAGAACTCTCCAGACTGTCTGGCAGGGACCCACACCCCCCTTCGTCCTCCCTAGGGAATAAGCTCAGACCATCCTCGTCTGGGTTCTGTCCCACTGAAGCCGCAAAGCTAAATCAGAAAGGAGACATCACCAATGACAGCAGCTCCCAGCCTCCCGCTCCGGGTCCCGGTGACCAGTCAGGGATCGAAGCTCCTGAGATGGGAAGTGATGCTCTGGGGCTAGAGACAGAGCGTCACGAAGTTCACGGGCTATCGAGTCCCGGGAAGGGACACTAGGCAGGACTGTGAGGGTGCTGGGACCTCATTCAGAAAGCCTCTGGGAGGCCCTATGAACACAGTAGACTGCACACTGTTCATTCCCACGCTGTCTCCCAAGAACAGGCTCACTGGAGTGAAGAGATGGCTGGAACACCAATAGCCACCTTGGGCCTCTAGAGGGAAGTCCCTTGATAAGGGTAGAACAGAAGCCTTTTGTGTCTTAGTTACCATTTTGTCCTGTGAGGAGATACCATGACAAAATCAACTTTAAAAAGAAAGCATTAGCCAGGCAGTGGTGGGGCACGCCTCTAATCCCAGCACTCGGGAGGCCAGCCTGGTCTACAGCTGGAGTTCCAGGACAGGCACCAAAACTACACAGAGAAATTGTCTTGAAAAAAACAAAGAGCATTGGAGGGTTCAAAAGCCCCACACCAAAGCCGGACCTGGTGGCACTTGGGAGGCAGAGGCAGGTGGATTTGTGAGTTTGAGGCCAGCCTGGTCTACAACTGGGGGTTGCTTATATTTCAGAGACAGAGCCCATGAACATCATGGCAGGGGGCAGACAAATGGCGCTGGAGCAGTTGCTGAGAGCTACGTCTGCAGCAGACAGGCCTGTGTGGGCTGGTTTTGTTTGTTTTTCAAGACAGGGTTTCTCTGTCCTGGAACTAGCTCTGTAGACCAGGCTGGCCTCAAACTCACAAATCCACCTGCCTCTGCCTCCCAAGTGCCACCAGGTCTGGCTTTGGTGTGGGGCTTTTGAACACTCCAAGCCCATCTCCTCCAACAAGGCCACACCTCCTAATCCTTCCCAGACAGCTCCACTAACTGGGGACCAAGCATTCAGACATAAGGCCCCTGTGGGGGCCATGCTCATCCAAACCGCCACACTTGGTGATAGAGCACTGATTATACATAGCCCCTGGCCTTCAAACACAGCTGGGGTGGAAAGAGAAGGGGTGGGTTCCTTGGGATTCCAATATAGACATCCAGCCTTGTGGATGGAACTACCAGATTCTTGGCCTTCCTGTTGGGAGACAGCCATGGTTGGACGAGCTGGATCACAGCCACTCCTGAAGGACGGTCTGTAATGGTAGGTGAGGTGTGGCAGCCAGTGCCCAGGTGGTGGTGGGAGAGGCTACAAACTCCCCATGTCCGCACTTCCGCCGGCAAGTGTCACCTCCTAAGGTTCTGTAAGCAAACAGCACCACCTACTCAGGACCAAGGATTGAAATATCTGAGGGTGTGGGGGACACTTCTCACGCAGACCACCCTACTCAGTAGGCCAGCGAGTGCTCAAAAGGCGCTAAGCTCCCAGCGCTCCCCCAGACAGTTTTCCATTCAAGGTAATGCCTCGGATTGGGGCTGCCATGGCACTTGCTCTGGTCAGATCAGGACCTAGCCCAGGCCTGGGTCTCACTGGAGCTCTGATCCTATGTCCTATTTCTGCTCTTCCTCCGGAGGTCTGTCACCTCCCCATGCACACTCCAGACCACTGAGTCTCCGGCAGCCTTGGCAGCAGGTCTCGGGTGTGGGCGTCTACCAACTTGCAGGGTTCTGCAACAAAAGTGCCCTGATTCCTTGTGATGCTTCCGACAGGGGAGCTGACGGTGGCAGGTCTACCCCACTTCAACTCTGCTGTCCCACATGATGGAGAGTGCAAGGGACACTGGTCCTTCATGGTTTGGGGAAAACCTTTTTTAAAAATCTGGAGTCGGGTGATGGTGGCGCACGCCTTTAATCCCAGCACTTGGGAGGCAGAGGCAGGAGGATCTCTGAGAGTTTGGGGCCAGCCTGGTCTACAGAGTGAGTTCCAGAACAGCCAGGGCTACACAGAGAAACCCTGTCTTAAAAAAAAAAAACAAAAAATTTTGTTTGGGGTGTGGGGAGATGGGTCAGTGGTTAGAGCCGACGACTGGGATTCGGATTACCAGCACCCACATGGCGCTTCCCAATCATCTGAACCTCCACTTCTGGGGATCTCATGGCCCCGCCCGGCCTCCTCAGGCACTGCACTCACACTGTGCACAGACACTTCCAGGCAAAACACCCACACATACGAAATAATCTTTTTGTTGTTTAATAAAACGGAGATGCCCACACCCTGGGGGACGTTCTCTTCCTGAAGCATGTTTCTGCCTTCTGATTCTCCTCCCATCTCTCTGGCTGGCGTGTCTCCACCCCTGGATCCTGCTCTGGGCCCTGCCCTACCGCCCTTCCCAGGACAGCCCTCCCGTGCTCAGGCTTGTCAGCACCTGGCTCTCAGCAGAAGCAGACAGCAGCCCAGAATCTCCAGATTCTTGGGGTGGTGGTGGAGGGGGGTGGTACAGGAGCGGTCGACAGGTGGTAACTTGGCATGGCCATTCAGACACTCTCACAGGACAAGCAGGAGCTTGGCATCGCCCTTCAGACATTCGGGGCCTAACCTTCAACCAAGTGTCTTCCCTTTGGAGAGTGGGCCAGGAAGTTATCTGGGGCAAGCTCCCAGATGCTTTGCAGCACTAATTGGCCCGCGGTTGTGCGTATGATGTGAAAGCCAGAGGAGGAAGTTGGAGGACAATCTCTTGCTGAAACGAATTAGGCTGATGGCTACCAACCCCCAACAGTCCTATCTCCAATCCTGTGGTGCTGGGATTATCAGTATGTTTTCAAAGATACGGTCTCACTATGAAGCTGGTCTGGAACTATGTAGTCCAGGCTGGCCTCAAACTCAGAGAACTGCCTGCCTCTGCTTCCCGAGTGCTGGTCTTTAAGGCTATGTAGCAGCAGATGACCTTGACCTCCTGATCCTCCTGCCTCCACTTAGCTCTGAGATGACATGTGTGGACTGCCATCCGGTTTACGTGGTGCTGGGGGTTGACCCAGGACTTCATGCATGCCCGTTGAAGGCTCTGCCCAGTGCGTCAGCTCCTTTGTTTATCTCAGCCGTACGTCTTCCAGAGGAGCTTCCTGGAGGTCCCCAGCTGGATGAGGAGCACTTCCACGCCGCACGGTGTTCCCCACCACCATTCAAGCCCACCCATCGATCTACAATCAAAGAGCCAATCTCCCAGACCTGTCAGTCACCCTGTACTTAGCCAGCACTGGAGGGGAGGAGGAGGAGGTGCCAGGAGTGACCTGGGAAGATGGGGGAGGGGACACCAGTGAGCCCCCACAAGGCAGGGAACTCCAACTCTCACAGGACGCTGTTGGAATGAAGGTGGCCTGCTCAGTGGGCAAAGCGTCTGCCTGCAACACAGGAGGCCCTGAGCTCGGGCACAGACCTGTCACCCCAGCACTCTGCAGGTGGAGGCAGGAAGATGAGTTCAAGGCCATTCTCAACTACATAGGCTCAAGGCCAGCCTGGGCTACAAGAGACCTGTTGGGCATGGTGGTGCATGCCTTGAGGGAGCCTAATTCCTATGAGTCCCGGGCCAGCCTGGGCTACACACTGAGCTCCTATCTCAGCTAAAAACCATTCCCAGAGAGGTGGTGAGGGAGAGGGCAGGACGGTGGCCTTGGGCTCCAGCACAGTGACAGACTAGTGAGTTGTGACTGTGTGCGGAGTCAGGGCACAGCTTTGTGGAGCTGGTTCTCTCCCCTCACCTTCACACAACTCTTGCCTGAGCCCAAAGCCCACACCTGCTCCACAAACAAGCCCGGGGAGCCATGTCAACCAGCCCTGTCATGCCCTCCCCAGCAGCCATGCTGAGGCTGAGCCCACCTCTCCAGATACCCCCAAACAACAGCAGTGACCTCCCTGCCTTCGTGCGGGACAGGTGAGGTGTGGAGAGCTGGCGAGAGCAGGGGAGTGCCACCCTGCAGGGCCTGCCCCACACAGTAGGACCCCAGGCAGGTCTCTGGACTACCAAACATACAAGGGAACCCATTTAGTGCGGGGTCTGCGTGGAAGAGAAAACTCCACTTCTCAGGAAGCCACCCAATGTGACCAGCCCCAGGCGACTGATCTTCTCACTGAGACAGTTTCGTGTAGCTCAGGCTAGCCTTGAAATTCTGATCCTCCTGATTCCTTCCACCTCTTCAGCGCTAGGGTTATAGCTGTGAACCACATATAGTTCATTTAGCACTGGGGATGGAATCCAGGGTCTTGTGTGTAGCAACTGAGCCCCAACACCCTATCCTACTGAGCTACACAACCCAGCCCTATGTCCTCATTTCTTTTAGATGGAGTCATCCTTTTGTGACCCTGACTGACCTCCATCTCCCCTGCCCCAGCCTCCTGAGTGCAGGGTCACAGTTCAGATCCATCCCTGACACCTGACACTCTTGGCTTTGAAGGTGTCTGGTGACTGCCAGGTCCCCCTGGCTTCACCATGCAGTCTGAGCAGCCTTGCCGGGCCACTGCAGCAGGACTGGTGTCCACACACAGCAGAGATCAAATTGCTTTAATTGGGGGCAGCTCCAGACTCCGGCCTGGGTCCTGCGGCCGCAGTGCCAGCCGGGCCCACGGTCTGCCTGTGTCTGCCACCCGGTTTCCCTTTCTTGGTAGATGTGGTGGTCGTCTTCCCTGACTGATGAGACCGCAGGCCAGGGGCCGCCGTGTCAGCGACAGGGACCCCCACATGGGGCAGCAGCTCATCGTCCAGGGCCTTGAAGCTGAAAACGTAATCCACGCTGGCCACGGCATCCAGGACCTCAGGGACACCATAGTCGAAGGACAGCAGCTCATCCGGCAGGTGCAGGGAGCGGATGTCGGCTGTGCAGTCATCCCCACTGCCACCACTGTCCCGCAGGCCAGGCCCGGGACCCCTGTGCAGGGCCACCTCAGGTTCAGCACCACCAGGGAGACAGTCGAAAAGTTTCATGGCATCTTCTAGAAGGACCTTGTCCGGTAGGAAGAAAGCACGGGCCACCTCGGGAGGCATAGTCTCACCTGAGCCCATCGGGGTGCCGTCCTCCACCTCAGCCACCTTGGGCTCTGCAGGGCCAGGAGGGAACCGCAGACCTGGCCTGGCCACAGCATTGCCCTGCAGCTCCCTGGGGGCTTCGATGGGCCTCATGGTCACCTGGGGCCCTGGGAACTGGCTGGCATGGCCACTGAGATGACCATAGGGCCCGGGTGGCAGCGTGTGTGCCGCGGGGACTGTGATGAGCAAGGGAGATGGCTTAGTCTCTTTAGGGGCTGGTGGGGGTACCAGGCCATCTCTGAGCATCTCCATGAAGTTGAGGGGCCCTCCGTCCCCCACAAAGCCCAGTGCCTCGGGCCCAGGCTCCTCGGGTGGAAGATAGTGTGTGAGGTATTGTGGCCCACCGGGAGCCGGCTGGTAGTGGGGGTAGAGCGCAGGCGGAGGCCCTGGGGCCTTGAGGTAGGATGGGGCCTCCAGCAGGTAGCCACCGGACAAGGTGGGACCGCCGGCCACCGCCACCTTGTACATGGACGACTGGCCAAAGTCAGAGGTGGCCCACTCGATTCGGTAGATGCGAGGGTCAAAGAAGCAGCCGCAGGGAGCCATCTGGAAGCCTGCAGGTGGCGGACACCCTGAGAGGGGTGTCCATGGGGGAACCAGGACATGGGATAGGGGGGACTGAGACCCGGGTACACAGGACACAGCCCTCATCTCGAAGGTGCCTGTGTACTGGCTTTGTTTAGCAGTCATCTGGGGACTCACGGAGGGCAAGACACTTGGAGATTCTTGGGGACACTCCTATTCTCAGGGGAGCAGTGACCCACGCTTTTGAGTGGCTAGGCCTCGTGGAAACTTTCCTAGTGGTAGGTCTTGTCACCTCAGCAACCTTCGGCCTGGTCTCTAGGGACACTTCAAACTGTGGCCCATGTGTTAGTATGGGGGATCTGTCTGGGGTACAGAGGTGACTTGGCTCTCATCTTGGGTCAAGATGGGGCCTGCTCTCAGCATGCTCGGGCACTGGCCAGTACCTGCGGGAGGCGCCGGAAGCACATCCTGGTCTGAGCCTGGAGTCTGATAGCACAGGCTGGTGCTGGCTGTGGACAAAGGTGTCCGGTGGGTGGGGCAGGAGCCCAGGCCCCACGGCCATCACACCCCTGCCTGCCACCACCATCATACCTATGGTGGAAAGGGGTTCTGGGCCACCTGGCACCTCAGTGCCCTCCAGGCCCCGTGGGCCGAAGCCTTCCTGGGGTATGGCTGGGGGATAGAGAGTTTTGGGGTGCTGCATGGGGAGAAAGGCCACCCCGGGGGGGCCCGGGTGGCAGCAGAGGCACCTCGGGGATAGAGTCCCACTGGGTTCTGTTTGCCCTGTTGCTAGGTGGAGGGTTCCAGTCCAGGGTGGGCCCACCACTCGGGTTCCGGGGTGGGGGTGGGCAGGAGGTGACTCCCTCCACTCCCTGGGCAGACGCATCCTGAGCCAGGTCACCCTGATTCACAACCACGAGGGTATTGGCCAGCATATCAGGATAGCCAGGAGTCAGAAAACAGGGCAGAGGGGGACCAGGCACCAGCCAAGGCCACGTCCTGGAAGAAGAGGGAAAGTTGCCGCCTATGACACCTGAACAAAAGCTAAGCGTGACAGCAGTGTGTGCCTAGGGTTCTGGGAGTTCAAGGCCACCCCAGGAAACACAAGGCCTCGTCTCAAAACACCGACAAAGGAAAAGAAGTTGTAGAAGAATAAAATGTATTGTCTCCGCTGGCTACTTGTAGGCGTTGGCTTTATGCTTGGGCAGGAAGGCGAAGCCAGGTGGGACAGGTCCGAGCAGCATCTCACTATGAGGACAGGGTGACAGACAGGTCAGGCCTGGGCCTCCCAGAATTACCCCACAGAACCCGGGTCACTGGGTACCTGATGCGAATCCAGTCTGCAGCCTGCTGGCTGGCCATGAGCGTCTCCAGGTGGTCCCGTCCTAGGTAGTAGGGTGGTCTCTCATTGATCCTCTGTGGGAGTCGCTCGAGCAGGCCCACGGGCACATACCTGCGGGTCAGGCAGGATAGAGGAGCCAATAAGGCTGGGTGAGGCCTGAGGCTACAATCCCTGGCCCGGCCACTCTCCGCATCCAATGCCCACCTGCAAAGAAAGGAGAGCCACTCAAGGAGGAAGCGCCGGGTCCGCTCCACGCCCTGCGTGTCGGAGCCCCAGTGTTCCAGGCCATAGTGCGTGAAGTCCCTCAGGATGTCCAGGCGCTCAGACGACGAGATGTCCCAGTGTCTCTGTTCCTTGATCTCCGTGAACAGCCAGGGCTTGAGCAAGGCGCCACTGTGGAGGGAGATGGTCAGTGGGGACCCAGTGCCTCCTGCCAGCCAGTCCCCTCAGGACCTGGGCCTCGCCCTCCCAGGAGCCACAGGTGAGAAACTTCTAGCATCCCTGTCCCAGCCCAGCTGCTGCTCACCGGGCGATCATGACCCCCGCGACGCCCGTCTGCATGGCACAGTTGGCATCCTCGAATGAAAGAATGTCCCCGTTTCCTGGGGAGACAGAGTGGGGTCTAGACAGTGGCAGGCCCCATGCTACTGGGGAAGGTTTCCCAGGGACCCTGTACCCTCCCCATCTTTCCAGCTGAGAGACAAGCAGGGTGAGTGGCTCTGGGCACCTACCGAACAGGGGCATGGGGCTGGCCACCTCGGCGCACTGCTTGATGTAGGGCCAGTCTGCCAGCCTGGTGTAGCGCTGTTCCCGAGAGCGGCCGTGGAGCTGGGAGGGGGTGCAGTGATGAGGATGGAAGGTGGCGGGGTGGAGGGGGGCAAGGGAGACAGCGGGGAACCAGAGAGAGACAGAAAACGAGGGACCAGGAGAGCCACAGTGACCCCACAACGGGACCACACTGCCCGACACCCACCGTGACCAGTGCTACACCCCAGTCCCGCAGCTCGGGCAGCAGACGGTGTGCCAGGCTCACACGCTCCTGGACACCGGTGCGCATCTTCACAGTCAATGGCACGTCCAGCACCTGCGGGTACAAGGGCAGAGAGGGAGCAGAGAGCAGGCCTGGAGGTTACCTGTCAGAACCGTGTGGGGTGAGGAGGGGTGTGTCCCTGAAGAGCTCAGGTTACCTCATTCACGCCCCGCACAATCTGCTGAAACTTGGCTGAGCGATTCATGAGTGCGCAGCCACCACCCTGTGGGACACAGACACCCTGTGACTCCCACAGAAATGTAGACGCTCCCTATGGGTGCCCACATATAGCTGAATTGCCAGCCACTGGCTGTGTGCCTATGTCCAGATGGGGACAGCAGGACAGGGTCCTGGGCTTGGACCACACCCTCCCAGGCTCCAGAGTGGCTGGCTGTCACCTTCTTGTAGACAAGGTCGATGGGGCAGCCCACGTTGATATCCACAAAGTCCACATCGATGGTGCGGTTCAGGAGCTCAGCGCATTTGGTCATGGTGTCAGGGAAGGCGCCCTCCAGCTGCGCCAGGCAGAGTGTGGTCAGTGACCAGCCCACTGGGGTCACCACACATCGCACGGACTCCAGTGGACCCCAGGTCGGGGAGGCATGCTCCCCGACACGGCAGCCCCTTCCGACCTCCCGCAGGGCCAACACTGACTTGCACCCCAAAGATGTCCTCGCAGGGGTGGCGCTTGAGCAAGGCCCACTCAGACATCTGTCCCTGCAGCAGGTTCGTGCACACGGCCATCTCCCCGCACGTCACATCGGCACCGAAGCGCTTGCAGATGCGGCGAAAGGGTAGGTTCCCACACTGCTCAGGACAAGGGCTTGTTCAGGACTCAGAGGTCAGCAGACAGGGACACCAGACACCAGCAATGCCCCAGGGAACCACTGCGCCACCCATCCCAGCCACCTCCTACCGTAGTGAGCGGAGCAAGGTACAGCTTCCCACTGATATCCAGCTGGAGGGGAGGGAGCGTCAGATGAAGTCAGGCCTCCTCCCGCCATGGTCTAAAACATGCTCTCCCTCCCACACACACCCAGTGGCCTCCTTCTACTGCCTGCCTCTGCATACACCATGTCCACTCCTCTCAGGAGAAAAGTTCATCAGTGCCCGGTCTCCTACCTTTAAAACCCCAGTCTCAATGCCCTCCCCTTCAGGAGCCTTCCATGTTGCCCCCTTATCCCCCAGCCCTGATCCTCCAGCACTCCTCAGACTCTTTCTGCTGAGCAAGACTGTGGCCAACACTGAGCCCAGCTGCCATGCCTGCATGCTTACCTGCTTCTTCTCACAGGGCCGCAGCCGAATGATGTCCTCGTCTGTCAAGGGACCACAGGTGGACACAGGGCTGCCACGCAGGCTGCTGGCCCCTCCCGCAGTATCCAGCTGGGCATGGCAGCTGTTCTGTTCTGGGGTAACCGTGGCTACAGTGGTCTCAGGGATGACTACAGGCAGGGGGCTCTGGGTGAGGCGGCGCAGGGCCTGCTCAGCTCGCTCAAAGCACACTTGGCGCTTCCGCAGCTGCTGCTGCAGGGCCCTGTTCAGGCCATTGCGCACCGGAGGGAGGTGCACGCAGCGAGCTAGCACCTCCTCCTGCACCAGGTTCTGACCCTCGGGGCCCAGGTGTGCCCCAGCAAAGCGACAGGTCACGCTGTAAGGGCACCGGCCAAAGGTGTCGAAGAGCGCGCAGCGGGGGCCCAGGTCTGCTGGCTTGGTCTCCAGGTAGCGCCCCACGTCATGCAGGAAGCGGCACCGGTCACCAAATGCACATGTGGCAGACTCCTGTGGGGACATGAGGAGGGCCGGAGAGGAAGGGTAGCCGGCGTGGCTGCAGGGATCATCCTTCCAGTCGTGAGACCCCGGGGTGTCACCAGCTCTAAGACTGGCACAGTGTCAGGCTCACATGAGCTGGAACATCAGCTCAGAGGTCAAGAGCACTGGTACGATTCCCAGCACCCACGTGGAGGCTCACAGCAGCCTGGAACTCCAGTTGCAGGGCATCCAATGCCCTCTTTAAAAAATACATACGTAATAGCCGGGCGGTGGTGGCACACATCTTTAACCCCAGCACTCGGGAGGCAGAGCCAGGCGGATCTCTGTGAGTTCGAGGCCAGCCTGGTCTACAGAGTGAGATCCAGGACAGGCTCCAAAGCTACACAGAGAAACCCTGTCTCCAAAAACCAGAAGAAAAAAGAAGAAAGAAAGAAAAGAAAACAAAGGTCTCTTTGGGCATAGCATCATGGTACAGATTTATCAGACTGGCATGGGCCACACAGAGAAACCATTCGTCAAAAGACACAAAAATGCCAGTGTGGCCTGCAGACCCCAGCCCGGCGCGAGCAGGCTGAGGACAGGCCACCCTGAAGGCAGCATCAGGAAGCCTAGGCACTGCTCGGCCAAGGGCCACTGCATGTCACCAAGCAGCTGCAGGCTTTGAGGTGACAGGCCCAGGGAGCCTCGCCCAGGGCCGTTCTCACCTGCAGGAGGGACGGGCAGAGCCTCTCCTTATCATAGTGCGTTGGCTTCACGTGGGGCCGGCTTTTGTTTTGGCCACGGGCTCTCTTGGGCACCTGTCGTTGCTCAGGGGGCTCAGCTGCCACCTCTGTCTTCCCATTCTCCTGCCCATCTTCCAGGCGAATCCTCTTGGCCTGGGGCTCAGCCAGGTCACTGCCATCAGGGTCTCCTTCCGGCGTTCCCTGGCATGCACCCTCCCGCTTGCCGGCGTCCAGGTATTGGTGGAACCGTTCCTTGGTGGTGCGGTACCTGCCAGAGAGGGAGAGGCTCGGTTGGCATAATGAAAGGGGCCTGGGGACCAATGTTCACAGCTTCTGCAGACAGGAGGCTCGCTGCTTAGAACCAGCTCTCACCTTGGGGCACCCCAGTGACTCAGGGACACCTATTTTGCATTTGAAGGGCCTATTTGTGTCTCTGCTCAGAGAACTGCACTGTTACAGGTTGTGATGCACTAATAACAATCACGTTAGACTACAGAGAAACTACAGCATGCTTGGCGGGTAGGCCCATGCTGCCACGCTTCCCAAGAAGCCCTTCTGCCTGCTTACAGAGACGCAGTCTGGAAGTGGTAACCCATTTTTGGCCCGTGCCAGGAAAACTACAAGTCCCAGCATGCACCGCGGGCCTCCCGGCTGAGTCCCCACGCCGTGTCTACTGCGTGTGACAGCCGTCAACGTGTTACTCTCCTTAGAGATAGTGGGGCCGCCGGGCTGCCCTTCTCCAGGACACCGCCACACCTCCCGGCATGCACCGCTCGCGCCGCGCCACGGACGCCGGGAAGGCCCCATCAGCTTCGCCGTCCGACGCCAGCGACTCACTGAGCTTTAATGGGCGCTACCCCCGGTTCGCACGCGCCGACCCCGGAGTCGCCGCCGCCGCCGCCGCCGCCGCACTCGGCTGCCGCCTCTGCATCCTCCGCCATCGACGCCCCTCACGCCGGCTCTGTAGTGTGGCAGGAAAGTCTTCCGGGTCGCGTGTCACCCAGAGCTTACCGAGCGGAGTGCGCATGCCCAGACCGCACCAATGACGCTAAGGCGCGCGTGCGCACGGCGGCCCCCCGGGGGGGCGGGGCCTCTGGGCTGGTCGGCCTGCGCTGGAACCGGAAGTGCCCGAGGGTCCCCGCGGGGGTTCGCACGCCGGTCACCCGTGGGAAGCGGCGGCTGCAGCTCACACGGGCGGACCTCGAAGTCACAGCTATCCTCCTGCCCCAGCCTCCGGAGTGTTGGGGTTAAAGGCGTGCGCCAGTGCGTGCCGCCCTCTTTGAAGAGACATTACTCGTGTAGTCTGTGTGCCGCCGTGTGTGGCGGCCAGGAGACAGTTTTGGGGTTCCCGCGTGTGTTTGCCCCCGCTGTGCTCGAGGCGCGTCCCCGGTTCGGTTCTCTCGCCGGCCAGCCTGAGCTGCCCGTCTCGAACACCGAAGGCAGGTCCACCCAGTCACCAGGCGCACTGGTGTCACTCTGGGGGACCGGCTCCCGCCCGGGCCCTCTGCGCACGAACCGGACGCAGTGACACACGGGGGTCCAGGCCTCGGGGGCGCCCCGCTGCCCCCTGCCGCCCCCTGCAGGACAAGACGGGAACGACGCGACGTGCACGAAAGCCCGGGGCTCCCTTGTAGTGTCCGCCTGGGAGGGCGCGAGGGCACAGCGGGGAAACTGAGGCCGGCAGAGGGCGACCCCTCCCCAGCGGCTGCGTCCTCCTCTGCGCAAGCCAGCCCCGACGGGCCTCCCGCCGGAGGCGCGGCCGCGGCACAGTGCGGACGTTCACGGCGGCGGTGGAGCGGGCCGTGAGCGAGCTCACTGCGCCCCAGTCCTGGGCAGACTCCCCTGGCCCGTGCCGCCATCCGTGCCCGCCCCGCAGCACCGCCCGAGTCCGGCCCTCGCCGCTCCTCCGGGACACCCGTCCACCTTGCAACCCGCGCCTTTCTCCCCTGGCAGTCTCCACACCCAGGGTCACCCCAGCGTTGCCTTCGGGGGAGTCTGTGGCTCCCTGAACCATGGGATCCGGATAATCCCCTGGAGCTGTGGCAAGCCGTGCCCGGGCCCGATCTCAGCTAACACCAGGAACGGGAGGCAGGAGGGAGACTGAGGCACCAAGTGGGCGCAGGGAACACTCGGGATCCCAGCTGCTGCACCCTCCACCTTCCTCTCTGCCCGTCTCCTCTGTTCTTACTATTTAGCCTCAATAATTTTTCTTTATTTTCTTTTTTTTTTTAATTTTAAGGTCTCAGGTAGCCCAGGCCAGCCTCCACCTCCCTGTGGCTGAAAATGACCTTGAACTCCTGATCCTTTTGCCTCCAGCTCTCAAGAGGGTCTGCAACCATGCTCTGCATTCTCTCTCATTTCTGTCTTTTTGTGACAAAGTCTGACTTTCTATGCCAGGCCACCCCCCGCCCGCCGCCGCTTTTGGCTCCCTCCTTTTCTGTCTGTCTCCAGGTCTGTGCCCGCCTGCCCACCCCCTCCCGCCCCTCCCCCAGGTCTGGCAGGTGCAGCCCGGGCTAGGTGCCCACGGCTGGCCTCCCGGATTTGTGTGGCTGCGATTCTTTTATCTGCGTCTGCAGCTGGGTCCTTATCTCGGGGCTGCAGGTCGGGAGCAGGGGGATTAGAGCAGCGGGGGCCAAGCGGGTGGCGGAGAGCCCGCACCCCTGCGGGTGTGCGCGTGCGCAACACGGCCCGCGAGCAAGCCCGCCTCCGGCGCCGCCCCCGCCCGGCTGGCGGTCAGGAGCGGTTCCCCAGGTGGCCTGCCTGATGCGTTTCCCACCTTCCTGACCCGAGACCCCGCGGGGGTGGGGGGCCCGGCCTTGACCTCTGACCCAGGGCTGTCGGTGGCCCCCAGGGTAACAGCCGGGTCCTGTTTTCACCATCCCCGCCTGGATCTGCAGTCCGCTCCTTCCTGACGCCCACGGGCCTCCAGGGTCCCTTCCTGGACCCCCACCTCCACCAGAGAGAGAGTGTTAGGTGATGCCGGAGGCCCCGCTGCGGCTCCCACACCGAAACAGTCACCCCAGAGTCCCAGACCCAGTGCTGCAAACCGTGGAGGATGGGAGAGTTCCAGGCCAGCCTGGGCTACAGAGCACAGCCTTGTCAGAGGTCAACCTGGGGCTGGGCTCAGTGGGTAGAGCCCTCGCTGGAATGGCTGAGGCCCTGGTTCCATCGGAGGACCAGGAGTAAGTTCGGGCCAGCCTGGGCTACAGTGTGGGATCCTTTCTCAAAAAACGAAAGTCCATACTAGAAGGGAAGCTCAAGGACACTCCTGTCATATAGAGGCTGTCCAAGGCTAGGTCCGAACACACCTAGGAGCTATTTCACAAGTGGGGAAACAGAGGCTGGGCAATCTGCCGCCTTGACAGCACACACATTGCAGGACGGTGCATTGAAGTTAACAGTCACATGAGGTGGCCTAGGGGATAGAGGACACACTGAGTTCCCAGGCACCCTCAGCCCCGCTGGGCTAGTCCCTGGGGGTCCCCCCTGGGGGTCCAGCCCCCACCCGCCGAACCTGGACCAAATCCTAACGCTAAAATGGAAACTTACCCACTAGCCAAGTTCATGTTTTGGCCGGAGGCCGCCAGCCTCCCAAGCCTTGGTCTGGGTCTCCACCCAAGAACAGAGCGCTTCCCCTGGGGAATGGTGGCCTCCAGGAGAGGTCAGACCGGCTCCAGAGCAGGAGGAGATGGGTGGGTGGACAGGGCGGGACGTTCTGCGAAGTCCCCAAGCCACAGCTTCTTGCTGTGTGACCCAGGCCTGCTGTAAAACCTCTCTGAGCCTCTGGTTTCACAACCACCCAGTCTGTCACCAAGCAGGCCATGTGGCAGGGCAGGGGGTGTTGCTTGGAGATGTGGGAAGAAGGAAGTCCACCGGGGTGGGGTGGGGGCCAGGGCCCAACTCGGGTTCCTGTCATGCGGGACTAGCCCAGCTGGGGCTGAAGGTGCCTGGGAACTCAGTGTGTCCAGAACAAGAGGACTTAGCATAAGTTACTGTAAACACCCCCAGCCTAGCCGCGAGCTCAGCCTCCCGGGCAGGACTGCTCTGAAGGAGGTGATACCAACAGTGCTGGTCTCCAGGGAGCACCTCCCTCACCCAACAAGATCCCAGCTGCGATGTGACAGAGTGTGACAGGGCGTCTGTTTGTTACCCTGTCTGGGGGGTGACAGTGTGTGGGTGACCTGGGAGGCTGTCGGGAGAGATGGCACCTGTGTTTCTGGTGTGACCACGTCCGGCCCTGAGTGAGGCAGCCACTTTGTGTCTCTGAGGCTGATGAGATCCCCGTGGGCGTGTTCGTAACAAGCCACGTGTCCCAGAAATGGGGTCATAGGTGGGTGCAAGTCCTGTGTCCCTCCCCACCTTCTGCTCTTGTCCCGCCTGCTGGTGTCAGCTCCACCCCGGCACCCCTATCCCAGAGGGGAAGCCTGGTCTTTCAAGTTGCTGTTGCCAGGGCAACCATTTTATGAGCGTCCACATGGTGGGCACATGTGTGTGTCCTGTTCCCCATGTGTCTGCCTGCCCCACCCCCCAGTCACGGCTGGGCCCGGGTGAGCGGAGGTGGCCACAGGGTGGCTGGTGACAGCTTCATGGTGGCTGGCCCAGTAGGGGTGAGCTCTGGACAGCTGTGTGTGCAAAGGGGGCCCCCATGTGTGCAGCGCGCGTGCCTGCAGGAGCTGTGGGTTTCTCTGGCACAAGTTGCGTGCTGTGTTAGTGTCGGCGTGGGCCTTTGCACCAGTGATGGATGTGACAGAGGACATGGACAGGGAGCAGCTGTATTGTTTGTGTGGACTGGCCAGTGTGAGTCTGTGTGTGTCAGCCAGCGGCTGGCGGCCTGTAGTGGGAATGAGTATGTGGACGAGCCTTGGGGGAGATCCTCTGTGTGTGGGCCAAGAAGAGCCGTGTGTGTGTGTGTGTGTGTGTGTGTGTGTGTGTGTGTGTGTGTGTGTCTGCGCGCGCACACTTGTGCTCATGTAAAGTCAGTGTGCCTCTGGTGTGTACGGGACCTACAGCTGCTGCCAGAGGTGCGTGAGCACCTACCATGGTGCTCGCCAGGTGCGGTTCTGAGTGACAGCAGAGATGGGGAGATTCACAGGGTGGAAGGACCTCAGCCTGAATGTCCCATCGCCCCCACAACACCATCGCCCCCTCACCCCATCTCCCCCACGACCCGCCCTCACCCCATCTCCCCCGTGCCACGCCCTGACTCTGTCTCCCCCATGCCAGGCCTTCACCCCTGGACGAATCACTTGGAAGCTGCAGGGACAGGGAGGAGGCGCTGCCTCAGGTCTCAGAGCGCACAGGGCACAGATGACTTTCAGAAGTCTGCTGCTCCGACCCACAGAGTCAAACAAACCCACTTTACCACTTGCACCCAACATGCACATGAGCACACACTCCACCGGGCGAGGGGGTCCCCAGCGCAGGCCCTCGGGAAAGGGGTGGGACTGGTTCGGAGGTTGGTCCTGAAAAGGCTTCTGGGATAAGTGGACGTTAAGTCAGGGTCCACCCCCACTCTCCCCCCCTCCCCCGCCAGAAAGCAGTGGCAGCTGGGGTGGAGCGGGCACTGGGTGTCGAGGGCGGGGCCTCAGGGCGGTGGTTTCTCAGCAACTGGGTGTGGAGGGGCGTGGCCACAGCCTCCCTCGCCCCGCCCGCCCCTGAGTGATGGATTTCCGCTAGGGGGCGCTTGCGAGTCGCAGGCGGTGGAGGAGTAGGGTGTGGTGGGTTTCAGGGATGGGGTCCCGATGGGGAGCTTCGGGGGAGGCCGTCAGTGGGAAATAGGGTCCCCCAGAGGGCTCTGAGGACCACGGGATCTTCTGCAGTCCTACATAATCCAGGGTGTCTGAGCCGAGACCTTGAACTCAGTATCCCCGGGAAGGCTTCTTGGGGCGGACAGAGGGGTGGGGAGGACTTGTGGGGGATCATGGGTGGGTGCAATGGACTTTGGCTGGCCAGGAGGGTCACGGGGCATCTTAGGACTCTGGGTTTCAACTTCGATGGCCACAGAGCATTGGAGACAGCAGTTTGGGGGATCCGATGCTCCAGGGGTTCCCCCTCGTGGATAGTCTAAGGGGGTCTAGATGGGGAGTTGGGGACATGGGGAAGGGGTGCGAAAGTGAGTGCGGACTCGATTCGGGGCGCAAAGTCTCGGATGAAGGAGCGTCCCGGGAGAGCTGACCGATCCATCCCTGTAGCCGTCTAGGACCTCCGGTTCCTGCCACCTGCTCTCCCGGCGCGCCCCTCGGGCTGTGGGCGGGATGAGGGCGGCTCCCGAGCCCGGGAAACCCTACGCCACGCCCACGTCCACGCCTCCGGGAAGGCCACGCCCCCTCCAACCCGGCCGGCCTGAGCGGTGCGCGGCGGGAGCGGAGGGAGAGCGCGCGGTGGCTCGGTCCGTGCGCCCCACGCTCCCCGCGTGGCCCCGCGTCCCGAGAGTGCTCCAGCCTCCCACGCGCGCCGTCCCGGGGTGTACCGAGCCCGGCGAGCCCCGGGAAGCCAGAAAGAGAGAGGACAGGGGGGGAAACCCCATGGCCCGGCCCGCGTCCCGCACTCTGCGCGGTGGCCTCCTCCGGCACGGGGTCCCCGGGTCGCCTCGGGTCCCCGCGATCCGGATGGCGCACGCGGTGGCTGGGGCCGGGCCGGGCTCGGGTGGCCAGAGGAGTCACCACTGACCGGGTCATCTGGAGCTCCCGGCAGGTAAGCTGAGTCCCGGGGTGCAGTACGGGGGGGGGGGGGAGTCCCCAAGGACCCCCTCCCGGGTCACCACGGGGTTTCGTACCCGACGGGGCGCCCTCCCAGCTCCTGCGCCCCCAGCTCCTGTGCTAAGCTGCTGGACCCCCGGATCCCTGTGAGCGCTCCGTCAGGCAGGGAGGATGGAGGGGGGACATCGAGGTCTCAGTGAACCCTAGGCGGGGACCTGGCCGCGCACAGCCCCGCGGCGCACAGAAGTAAACACGTCAGGGGCGCGTTCCCTGCGCGCCCGGGGACACCGTGTCCTCCCCGGTAAGGGCCGGGCCGCTGGGCTCCTGAGTCGCTGTTCAGCCACAAGAGGGCGTGGGGCTCTTTGGAGGAGGGGGGTCCCTTAAGGGCAAAGCTCAGATTGGAAACGGGGTGTGTGTGTTCCCCACGTTCCGAGTTCTTGCTCCAGATTACCCTCAGATAATTCGGTTCATGGGTGAGAAGTCACCAGGCCCGGGGTTGCTACAGAGTGGGCAGACTTCAGGTGGGACAGGAGGCAGAAATCGTGAAGCCCAGGCTGGATGCTGAGATGCGGATTTGGGGGCCGTAGGGGGTGTTGCCATCTGCCTGGCCCCCTGGGTATGTGTATGGGGGGTGCTGAGCTGGGCACCGGACCCCTGCGTTTCCGCCCCGCCGTCTTCTCCGGGCCTCACATCCCCGATGTTGAGGGACACCCTTTGTGTGTCAGCGCCCCGGGCTGAGGAAGCCCCATGGGGCGTGACGGGCAGGATGTCAGTGGCGGGCGGATTCCAGCCGGACCAGCTCGTCTCACCCCAGCCCCTCGCCCCGGGCCGGACAGCCCCTCCCCTCCCGCTCTTTCATCCGGGGACTTCTGAGGGTCCCGGGTCCCCAGCCGGCTCCAAACACCTAGGCAACCACAAAGGGCTGGCGGTGGAGGGAAAACAAACGTCCCCCCAGCCGGGCACCCCCAACCCGGGTACCCCCTCAGCAGGGCATCCCTCCCCAGCCGGGTACCCCCCTCAGCAGGGCACCCCCAGCCGGGTACCCCTTACAAGGGCATCCCTCAGCCGTGTACCCCCTTCAGCAGGGCACCCCCAGCCGGATACCCCCCTCAGCAGGGCACCCCCAGCCGTGTACCCCCTTCAGCAGGGCACCCCCAGCCGGGTACCCCCCTCAGCAGGGCATCCCTCCCCAGCCGGGTACCCCTTACAAGGGCATCCCTCAGCCGTGTACCCCCTTCAGCAGGGCACCCCCAGCCGGGTAACCCCCCTCAACCCCCAGCCAGGCATCCTGTCCCGAAATACCACCATCCTGTTCTCAGAATAAATAACAAACAAACAAACTCAGCCAGGCACCAAAGCACAGAAGCCAGAGATGCTCCGACCAATGTGTGCCCACGGGCACTGTTCTTAGACGCGGCCACACTGGCATCCACCGACTCGGCGGACCTGTGCCGGGGACTCTGGCGAGGTGGGAGGCTCCGGGAAGACTTCCTGGCGGAGGGGAAGCTGTGAGTGGGGAAACCTTGGCTTGTGTGGGCACCGTCGGGGTGAGCCGGTGACGGGCGGGCGGGGGGGGGGAAGGGAGCTCGGGGAGCCAGGTGTGGTGCCTCGGGCCTGTCATCTCAGGAGCTGCAGGAGGAGACGCGGGGTTCAGGGTCAGCCTCGGCTACACAGGGTCCAGCCTGGGCTACACCGACGCAAACGAGAAGAGGCACGGGAAAATGTTAGAAATAAGGCAACGAGGGCAGGCAGAGCTCTCCCTGGGGCGCCCGCCGCCTCTTAAGTAATGAAGATTATTCAAGAGGAAAAGAGCTCCGGGAACGGAGGCTCCCGTCTCCCGTCTGGGGAAACTGAGGCTCGGAGAACCGACGCCCTCATCTAGGACCTGAGACCAAACTTTGGATTGGGGAAGGAGGGGTTGCCTGCCTCAGTTTCCCTTCCTAGCCAGACGGTCAGGACTCGGGGGTGGGGGCTCCCAGCCGCCCTTGCGCCCCGCGCCAGCGGCTCAGCCGGCATTAGCCTGATCTGGTTATCCGCGGGGCATGCGCACAGCCAGCCCCGGGCCGCGCGCGGTGCTGTGTGTCCTGCGGCACGGTCCACCTCTCTGTCCTGCCTCGCCGGGTGCGAGTGGGGGCCCCAGCGGAGCCGCCTAGCCCTCGCCCTCCCCGGCTAGACCCATCTGCTGCGCGGTCGGTGGCCTGGGCTTGAGGACGTTAGGGGACGGGATGGCTAAGCTGACACCCGAACCCCTAGAACTGACTCCAGAGTTGCCCCCTGACCTGCGCGCGCGCGCACGCCCGCTGCGGCGAGTGCTCCCGCGGGCCATACACAAGATGAAATCTCTGCAAAGGGGTGCGGGGGACACGTTGGAATCGGGGCTTTGAGGTTCGAGCAGGAGTTTGAACAAATCGGGCCTCGCTCGGGTGCAGCGGCCCTGGAGTCCTGCCCATCCCCCGCGCCGGGGAGGGGAGGGAGCGGCTGTGCCCCCCAGCCCACCGAGCCCCAAAGGCCACCCTGGGCCGGGGCCCCCACAGCTCATCGGAACCAGCTGTGCTCCGCAGATGTTGTTGCTTTGCCCCCAGATGTGCGTCCCGCCGCCGGCGGGTGGGGCCTTTGGAGGGAGGTGAGGACCCGGGCTCCAGGAGGCCTCAGTTTCCCCCGTAGCCTGGGGAGGAACTGTCAGTGCTGATGGGGAAACTGAGGCACGGACTCTACCTAAAGTATGTGTACTGAAGACCCCCCCCCGACCGGAAGCGGTGGCACGTCACCCCGGCACTCAGGGGAGGCAGGAGGGTCAGGAGTGCAGGGCCATCCTCGGCTACATCCTTGGAGGCCAGCCTGGGCTGCGGGAGCGCCATGGTGCCCCGGGTCATGCGCACCCCCGCATACACGAGTGGGTCTGCTGGACACCACTGCAGGTGGGGAAACTGAGGCCCGGGAAGGTCAGGAGGATGCGGTGACCGCTGGGCCCCATCGAGGAGCCTCTGCGTACCTACGTCACCCCCAGCACCCCCTTCCGTGCCAGACAAACCAGTCGGGTGACCCCAGACAGAGGGGCCATTGTTCAGGGGTTCGGAGCTCGGCTGGGGGTCCGCGGTCATCTCTGCCATCACGCTTCCTCATAGTTCAGAGAGGAAAAGGAGGCACAGCCGGGGGCGGGGAGTGGAGGCCCGGGGGTGCGGGGGGGACCGGGGCGCGGGGGTGTGGGGGGAGTGGAGGACCGGGGGTGCGGGGACCGGGGCACGGGGGTGCGGGGACCGGGGCCCGGGGGTGTGGGGGGCCCGGGGGTGTGGGGATCGGGACACGGGGGGGTGTGGGGACCGGGGCACGCGCCCGGGGCGGGAGGCAGGCATGCCAGGACAGAGACTCCACCGCGCAGAGCATAGCCAAGAGGTTACTTCCCGCCGGTGGGCGCGGAGGCCCCGGGTTCGGTGCCCATCAGCCGCAGACAGCGCTCGGGGCCCTGACACACTGCCCGGGCTAGCCTTGGCTACGGGGCGGCAGCCGGGGCCTCGCGGTCACGTGGCCCGGGCTTAGCACCGCCAAATGTCAGAAGCGGACAAACGCACGCGCGCTTTGCTGGGAGGATGGAGAGGATACAGTTGGTGTTCAATAACGGGGGAGCGGCGGGGTCCAAGGCGGGCAGCAGGGTCAGAGATCGGGGTCAGCAAGCCAACACCTGTTGTGTGCCTCGGTTTCCCCAGCTTAACGCAGACACAGACGCCCCCTGCGTGCTCAGCGTCAGGCCTGTGCACACTTAGGGATTAAAAAACGCGCCCCGTGTCGGCTTGCTGTGGGTGGCCTGCTGGGGCGGGGCCATGCAAATCAGATGCAAATGAGCTCCAGCCGCCCCTGGGTAAACTGGGGGGGGGGCAGCCGCAGGGAGCACGGGCCAGTGGGGGCTGCAGAGGTGAGGTGCGCTGGTCCTGAGACACCTACTGTGTGCCTCGAGCAGGAAGTATGGGTGCCTTCCCGGAGGGGGAACTGAGGCACGCAGTAAGTGACGAGGCGCATGAGATGCGGGTGGCCCTCCCGGGAGCCCCGAGCCCAGCCTCTGCCTGCCCGACCCGGCCTTTGCGCCCGCTGTTGCACGCAGAGATGGCTGCATACCCCCCGCCCGCGGGCGCCCACCACCCCGTGTCCCCGCAGGCAGGCCGAGGCCCAGGATGAGGCGCTGGAAGGCGGCGGCCCTGGTGTCGCTCGTCTGCAGCTCCCTGCTGTCGGTCTGGATGTGCCAGGAGGGTCTGCTGCTGGGCCACCGCCTGGGACCCGCGCTCGCCCCGCTGCGACGCCCGCCACGCACCCTGGACGCGCGCATCGCCCGCCTGGCGCAGTGTAAGCCCCGCCCCCGGGGTGGGGGGCAGGGGCGGGACCCCGGAAGGGGCGGGGCACTGCGGGGTGTCCGCGGTGGGAGAACCACGCTGAGCCAGTGGCTTCCGGTGCGGTTTCTCACTTGATTTGTTTGTTTTTGAGACAGACTTTCATATAGCCGAGGCTGGCCTCGAACTCTCGGAGTAGTCAGGATGCCTCTGAAATGACCCTCCTGCCCCTGCCTCCTGAACGCCCTCCTTTCTGCACACCCCTCAACTACGGATGGAGTGGGGAGCAATGGCGGCCGTGGCCACGCCCCCGCACGCCACCAGGAGTGCGCACGCGCAGGGCGATGAGGGGCGGAGCCACCCCCTCACGGCCCAATCCCCTGTCTCCTTCTTCCCGCCACAGACCGGGCTCTGCTGCAGGGCGCCCCCGACGCCGTGGAGCTTCGAGAACTCTCCCCCTGGGCCGCGCGCGCCCCAGGCCTGCGCCGTCGAGCGGGTCCCCGACGTCGGCGTGCGCGCGCGCGCTCGGGCGCGCGGCCGTGCGGGCTGCGCGAGCTGGAGGTGCGCGTGAGCGAGCTGGGCCTGGGCTACACGTCGGACGAGACGGTGCTGTTCCGCTACTGCGCAGGCGCCTGCGAGGCGGCCGTGCGCATCTACGACCTGGGCCTGCGGCGCCTGCGCCAGCGGAGGCGCGTGCGCAAAGAGCGGGTGCGCGCGCACCCGTGCTGCCGCCCGACGGCCTACGAGGACGAGGTCTCCTTCCTGGACGTGCACAGCCGCTACCACACGCTGCAGGAGCTGTCGGCGCGGGAGTGCGCCTGCGTGTGACGCTACCTCACGCCCCGCCCCCGCGCGCCTGCGCAGCGGCGTGCCCACGGCCCTCGAGGATTCACATAAAGTGTGGGAACTGCGGCGGTGGTTGCGCGTTCACTCGGGGGCGTGCGCGTCGGCCGGCCGGGGAGCCGAGCTTCCGGGTGGCCCGGGAGGAAGAGCCGAGTTCTGATGGAAGGAGGCCCAGCGCAGGGCGGTGGCGCACGCCCGTGACCGCAGCGCTCGGGAGGCAGAGGCAGGCGCGTCTCTGAGTTCGAGGCCAGCCTGGGCTACACAGAGGAAGCCTAGCAGGCGAGCACGCTGGACAGACAGGAGAGGCCCAGGGCCCAAGCCTTGCTGTGCCACTGACACACACACACACCCATTCACACTCAGACACACTCATTCACACAGACACACGCACACACTCGTTCACACAGACACTCATTCACACTCACAGACACACAGAGACATTCATTCACACTCAGACGTGCAGACACACATTCACACAGAGACACACATTCACACTCATACACTCATTCACAGAGTCACACATTCATTCACAGACACACGCACACACTCATTCACACTCAGACGTGCAGACACATTCACACAGAGACACTCATTCACACTCATACACTCATTCACAGAGTCACACATTCATTCACAGACACACGCACACACTCATTCACACTCACACTCATTCACAGAGACACACTCATTCACACTCAGATACACTCATTCACAGAGTCACACATTCATTCACACAGACACACACACACACTCATTCACACAGAGACTCGCACACTCATTCACACAGACACTCATTCACACACACACACTCATTCACAGAGTCACACATTCATTCACACAGACACACGCACACACTCATTCACACAGTCGCACACACATTCATTCACACAGAGACACTCATTCACACTCATAGACGTGCAGACACACATTCACACAGAGACACACACACCCATTCACACACAGACACTCATTCACACTCACACGTGCAGGCACACACCCATTCACACACAGAGACACTCATTCACAGACGCGCAGACACACAGAGACACTCACACACACACACACACACACACACACACGGCTGGGGCTGGAGGGCCGCTCAGTGGTCAGAGGAACAGGTCTGACCCCCAGCACCCAGGGGACCAGACGCCCACCCGCCCCCAACCCCCTGGGAGTGACTCACACGTGGGTGCAGACACGGACCAAACACCACACACACACACAGTCAAGAGGAAAGGAGTGGACAAGGAATAAGGAGACACTAGAAAAAAGACGTCCCGGGCGGTCAGACAAGCTAGTTCTCCCCGGCCTGGAGAGGCCGAGCAGGAGGGGGGCCAGGTGGGGGCCAGCCTGGGTCACGGAGTGTTGGCTCCATGGGGGCCGCTCTCTTGAGTCTAGAGAGAACCAGAGCTGTATCTCCTTCCATGGGCTAAAAATAAGTCGCTGCCCACCTCCGGGAGGGGACAGGTCTGGGGCGGGTGCCAGCCCAAGCCGGCGCCTGCCGGGCATAGCTGGGTCCCCAAGGACCCTTAGAACCTTGGCTGTGCCTGGAAGGACAGGGGTGGGGGGTCCCATGGGCTGGGCTGTGGGTGTCTTTGCCTTGGTGTCACCCTCACCCCTGGCAGGCCTGGAGGTGCCAAGCAATTTTGGGTTCCCAGAGATGGAGGGGGTGTGCGTCCCACAATGGGGAATAGGTGGGGAAGGGTGCTGTGTGACAAGGCTGTTCCTGGGGAGACTCAACACACACCCCAGGTAGGTATCCCACAGCAGACCAAAGTACGGACACAACCAAGTCCTGCTTGGTGACCCCAAGTTTTCCTGGGGTCACTGACAGGCACATGGGTGAGGGGAGACAGCTGTGTCACCAAGGCCCACCCCAGCATGGGTGACGGCTCACAGAGCTGGGAACCTGGAGTGTATCACACAGCCGGCAGGCCACAGGACGGCTGGAGAACGTGGTGCCTCAGCTGGTCTGAGCCTCTTGCACACAACTTGATTTCCTGAGCAGGCTCTCAGCTTTTATTGTTCACTCTAGCAGTGGAATACACACACACACACACACACACACACAATTCATTGGTTTCGGGGACTTCCTGAAGTTGTTTTGTTTACCTTCCTGCTTAAGGAGCTTCCTGCAGGATGCACTGTTTCAGTATCAGAGGAAACTGATACTGAGGGCATTTTGACAGGCACATCACATCTACTTAGAAAAACCATAGGTTTGCCTTCACGGTTGGGGCCTAGCACCTCCCCAGCCACAGGTGTTGTCCTGGTGCACAGTACCAGGCGTGAACTCGCTCTGTGGAGTGGCCCTTAAACCCAACCGGAAGGCTGTTGGTCTCTCTGGTGACACCTGCCTGGCGTGTGGTGTCTGAGCAGCAGTATCAGTGGTAGTTCTCCACCAGGAGCCCTCCGCTGTGAAAACCAGCTGGCAGGGTGGGCACTTCCCGGTCGGTCCCAGCTTAATTTCTCCGTGTCTTGTGGTCACAGCATGTGCCTGTGGTGTGTGCAGCACCAGGGTCTCACCGTCTAGTCTTGGCAGAGAAGCAACAGCCGCAGCTACAGCCTTTAAGTTTATGGGACCTCGGGGCCTTCCCAGGCCAATGGCTCACAGGGAAGGAGCCCTCGGCACTGGGTCTGTAGGTGGATTCTTTTGTCCCTCCTCACAGCTCCCACATACCCACATGGAGGCTTTTTTTTTTTTTTTTTTCCCTCCGAGACACAGTTTCTCTGTGTAGCTTTGTGCCTGTCCTGGAACTCACTCTAGCCCAGGCTGGTCTCGAACTCAGATCTGCCTGGCTCTGCTTCCCAAGTGCTGGGATTAAAGGCATGCGCCCCCACCACCCAGCATGGAGGCTTATTTTTAATTATAAACTGTCAGCTATTAGCTTAGGCTTGTTACTAATTTTAACTCCCCTCCCCCCTTTTTTTTTGTTTTGTATTTGGAGACAGGGATACTCTGTAGTTTTGCACCTTTCCTGGATCTCACTCTGTAGACCAGGCTGGCTTCAAACTCACAGAGATCCGCCTGGCTCTGCCTCCGAGTACTGGGATTAAAGGCATGCGCCAGCTCTGCCCAGGTTACTTTTTTTTTTTTTTTTTTTTTTTTTTTAATAATCTACTTTTTGTCTCATGGCATTATTTATTACATTTACTCTGTACTGCCCATGCTGCCTCCTCTCCATCTGGCTGGGGACTCCCCACATCTCTGCCCTCCTTCCCAGCATCCTCACTGCCCCGAAAATCCTGCCTAGCTGTTGGCCATTCAGCTTTTTATTAAACCACTACAAGTGACAAATCTTCAGAGTGTACAAAAAAGATTATTCCACAACAGGGGTCTCCATTCAGTAACTTCCTGGCTTCAGGGAGTGTCCCATTCCACCCACCTAGGGTACCATCTGGATTTAAATTCTTAGCTGTTCTTTTTAAGACCATTTTTCCTCCTGGTTAATTAAGCCCCAGCAGAGCTGTGAGGCAGGTGGAGACGCCATTACCCCTGGGTGTCTCTCCAATGGTGCTCCAAATCCGCAAGACACTCAGATTGCCATTATGTCAGCCATATAACAACTGTGTCCAGAAGATGGGCAGGACACCACAGCATCCCATAATAAACAATCTCAGTGAGATGCCATCAAAGTCCCTGTCATCTGTTCTCAGCAGTGTCAGGTGACCCCAGAAGCTCAAGGACCGCCACCGTTCTCTGAGCCTTGCTGTGTCCTGGAACCTCCCTACGTTTCTCCGTGTTTGATGAACTCAGGGAGCCTGACCGAATCCACTCAGACCTACGCAGGGCCAAGGGGGACCGAGGCTCTGCTGCCTCCCAAGGCATGTGCTGTCTCCCTGGGTCACACTGGCTCCGGGATGGTGCAGTGGATGTAGCTTAACCGTGTTCACCCGTGTTCTATGTGTGAGCCTTCTGGAGGATCCTCAGCACAGAGTGGCTTTGCTATCCGCTCTTCTAGGAACTCCGTGGACACGGGGCAGACCTCTTCCTCGGCCATTTTCTCATCTCTAAGTTACTCTCTCAATATACGGGTGTTCTTTACATGCTGGTCTAAGTCACCGAGATCTGTCAAAGCCTTTCCTACTTTATAAAGATCTTGGCTGGCTGAGCAAAGCCACCAAAGCTGCAAATGAGCCCTGAGCTCCCCAGGAAATCAGCCTTTTCTTTAACTCCGCTGTGAACACAGTTCAAACGCAGCTCCTCTTATCCCTGGGTCCCTCAATGGGGTCTGCCCCTCCTGTGGGGTCCACCTGGTATTTGTGGGGACTCCAGCCAGAGATAACCAAGTGTTCCTAATGGCTCTGAAAAGCCAGTCCATCAGGGACTGATCCCCTCACGCTGTCTCAAATTATGCAGCCTTTGCCTTAAGGAGAGAGGGAAGCCACATGACTGCGTTTCCCTGTCTCCACCACGGAGTAGTCCATCCACTCGAGTGACCCATGGCCAGACTGCCACAGGCTCTTTTGTTGCTTGTTTAAAAGTCTCTCCAAGTTCCAGCAGCACAGATAACTGGACGTTCCCTGGTCACCAGAGCGTCTGGACCGTGGTTAATGCCCCATCTGCGCGCTGGATCACCACAGGCTTCCCTTATTTTCGACTAAAGGTCGGACCTGCAGGCTATCTTCTGTCGCTGTGTCCCCCTCACTCTGCGTCTCCCCACAGGTTCCAAGGTCTTGGGTCCCAGGAAAGGCTGCGGAGCACAGGTCTAACTTGAGATCTTTGCCTTCTGGCTGCCGAGCTGTAAGAAGCCGCAAGCCATTGCCTCCATCCCGTCCACTCATCCACTTCACTTCCCGGAGCCAAGACTAACATCGAGGATGCTGCCGGCCTCCCTTTCTTGTTGCAACTGCTCTTTCACACAAACAACTTCCTGCTTGGCGCCATCTCCGCCCCAGGTGCATTTCTGAGTACTCACAATGGCAGCCTGACAGCCTCTGCCCACACCGCTGCCAAGCATGACCGTTGTGTGCTAATCCTAAAGACGACAAAATGGTCTCTAAAGCTTTGTCTTCAGGGCGTCTCTGTGTTCCTGTGGAGGTACACCACCACATACCACACAGAGGGAGACTGCCGCACTGGGATTCCTCCCAAGGACACTCCTGATCCTGATAACAAGAACCACTAGCCACCCACCGCCACAGCATTCAGGGAAGAATGGCCTTCCTGGAGTCTCCTCTGCGGTGACTGCCACCCAGGCCGGTGGCCTCAGTAGCATGCCTTGCCACCCACAGCCTGGACCATGCACTCCCCAACTCGTCCTTGGTTCTGCGGTGGCCCTCCTCAGGTGCCAATGTTGTGTGAAAGACAGACTTTTCCTGGGAACACACAACACACAAGTCCACTCACCTCAGTAGGGAATCCACAGCAGACCAAAGTGCAGACGCCACCAAAGTCCCACTTGGTGACCGTAAGTTTTCCTGGGGTCACTGACAGGCACATGGGTGAGGGGAGACAGCTGTGTCACCAAGGCCCACCCCAGCATGGGTGACGGCTCACAGAGCTGGGAACCTGTATCTCACAGCAGGGCATACGACAGGCTGGGCGGTGTCTTTCCAGCTGCCTCGGCTGGTCTGAGCCTCTTCCAAGCAGGTGGGCTTCCTGAGGGGACCCTCTGTTTTTATTGCTCACTCTGGCAAGAAGGGGCCAGGTGAAACTGGTTGGTTTCAGGGACTTCCTGAAGCTGTTTTCTTTACCTTCCAGCTTAAGGAGCCTCTCCGTAGGATGGAACATTTCATTTGGGAGGAAATTGCTGCCCAGCAAAGGGCAAGGTCGCTTTAATCACAACTTGCTCTGACCGTGCCATCTCCAGACACTTGGGTAGGGGGTAAGGTGGTCTGTCCCTGTCCAGCTTTCCCAGTGGTCAGTGGACTGAAGACAGATGCACCCCTGCCCCAGTGACCCAGAGTGGGGGCTCCCAAGGGCACCCCTCTCCACCCAGATCAACTCAGCAAGAGCTCCCGGGTACCCTGCAGGATGTGGTGCTGCCCCAGCCTGTGGGTGTTCTCTGTGGGAGAGGGGTTGGGGTCAGGCCCCTGCCCCAGAACCCTGTCCAGCCTCTCAGCTTCTTGAGACACAAGGACTGAGGAGATGGATTTCCCACTCCATTCCATCTGAATCAGCCAATGGTGGAACCCAGTGACTGTTAGTGATTGTTTCTGGCCTCAGTGTCCCCAGTGTGGTCAGACCACGGAGCCTCAGAGCTGGTCTGGGAGTCCAAAGCTGTGCTCCCCGAGGCTCCCTTGCCCAGGTGGGTGTGTGTCCCCGTGCTCGGGAAAGCAGCCTCCCACCCAGGCCTGCGGGGACCTTGGCCTCCCGTCTCCCACCCACTTCCAACAAGCCAGCCGCAGAGCCGGGTGGAACCTCCCAGGAGATGGAAACGTAAACAGAGCGTCTCCCACAGCCTCAGCTCTGCACCCAGGCTCAGGAGCCACACAGGGCCACCCACAAGGCCAAGGCTTCTGATCACCCCCACTTCAACTTCGTGTTGTTTTTGCCGATGGTCTCCAGGAACCCAGGATTGCCTCCAACTCTCTATGTAGAGGAAGGAGGCCTTGAAGTCTTCATTGTCCTGCCTCGACCTCCCAGGTGCTGACGGCAGGCATTGCACCATCACTCCCAGTTGGGCACCCAGTTCTCCACAGTCCTGTGCCCTTCCTCCCCGAGGTGGACATCGGCCTGGCCTTCAACACTCATATGCTTTCCTGCCCAAACACCTTGGCCAAGTTGCCCACTTAGTGTGCCAGGCAGCCTTTCCCCTCGCCCATGCCATCTCAGCCTGACCTACTCATCTTCCTGGAATTCACCCCAGGGGACATCAGCTCTGAGATGGCAAAGCGGGCAGCTGACTGACCGGTCCTGTGCATGTATGCAGACATGGAGAGCATAGGCAGAGGCTGGAGGCTGGCAGTCCTCTGAGGTCACTCTCCACCATGTGTTTTGAAGCAGGGTCTCTCACTGACCATGCAGCTGCCTATGCAGCAAGACTGACTACCCAGCAGGCCCTTGTCTCCAGCTGCCAGCAGAGGGGTTTCAGTCATATGCTGCCATGCATGACATTTTACATGGGTGTAATAGTGTTTACAATGTCCTGGGATGGTTCTCAGTCCCCTCTACTCCAGAGTGGCAACAACAGATGTCACCAGATATTGTCTGAGCATCCCCAGGGGAAGGACACTGTCACCCTGGATGAGATTCATAGAATAAAGTCTCAGGTCAGTTATTCCAATGGTCCCATCTGGACTTCGGTGATAGTATCACACTCCCACATCCACAGGGATAGTTGAGTGATAAGTACCAAAAGCAACTAAGGCAGACCCACCACCCACCAGTGGGAGGGACCCTGGAGAGTCAGTGGCCCAGATCAGAGTATGCTGGGAGCAGGTAAAGGAGGTATGTCTTAGTTAGGGTTTCTATAGCTGTGATAAAATGCCGTGATGGGTAAGCAACTTCATAGGAAAGGTTTTATTTCAGCTTACATGGCTCAGTCACACTCCATCATCCAGGGAGTCAGGGCAGGATCCTGGAGGCAGGAGCTGATGCAGAGGCCATGGAGGGTACCGCTTACTGGTTTGCTCCCCGTGGCTTGCTCAACCTACTTTCTTATAGAACCCAGGACCAGCAGCCCAGGGATGGGACCACCCACAGTGGGCTGGGCCCTCCCCATCAATCACTAAAAAAATGCACCACAGGCCAATCTGATGGGGGCATTGTCTCAACTGTGGCTCCATCAACACACGTGGCTCTAGAGTGTATCAAGTAGAAACAAAACTAGCAAGCACAAGGTGTCTTTCACCCAGGGGCTACAGATGATGACTCTTGGTGGGACCCTACCTGCAGGACTCTGGCCAGTCACCTCACTGGAACCAAGAGGCCACACTGGGGACCGTCTGGTACCTCTGGTCCCATTGCAGCTGCCTGCATGCCTTGCAGAAGGCAAGGGACATGCTCCCCGAGCGAGGCCTGAGCCTCTCCCTCCAGCGGAAGTAGCGCTGGTAGCTCAGGCTATCCCCGTCTAGCTCCTGCAGGTACTGAGCCAGGTCCTTGGGGCTCTTGAAATCATCCACGTGGATGAAGGCGTCAGGGGGCAGGAAGCGTTCATAGTTCTGCCTGCTGGGCCCCAGGACCACAGGCACAGCCCAGGCTTCCAGAGCATTCCTCCAGAGCTTCTCTGTGATGTAATCTGGGTGGAGGGAGTTCTCGAACGCCAGGTAAAACTTGTACCTGGCCAGTGTCTCCATCATGTCCCCTTGGGGAAGCGGCCTGTGCCCTCGGCCGTACACGTCCACACGGAGGTGACTCCGAAGGTTCAGGTAGTACAGCACCCGAGCCGACTTGGAGTTCCAGTTGGACACAGCCCAGGCCACCAGGTCAGTCTTGGCAGACAGGTTGACCTGGGTTTGGACTGGAGCCTCTGGCCACGGCTCCAGCCAGCCATAGGGCGTGAAGATGTCAGAGTCAGCGCGATAGGACATGGTGAGGTTGAAGTGACCACTCAGGTCTGACAGCCGGCTACAGTGGCTGGGCGACTCCATGCTGAACCACACCCAGCGCTGGCCTGGCGGCCTTGGCTGAGGTGGCAGCTGTGAGCTGGGGTTGGCGCTGACCTCGCGGTGGTGGATGATGACCGCATCTGCTTGGGGGTACAGGCTCCGGTCGGCGGTCAGCTGGCAGTCGGCCGTGCCTGGGAGCATCTTGGAACAGGGGGACAGAGCCACTGGATTGTGGAAGGGCCACGTCCACAGCAAGATGATGAGGGGCCTGGGGACAGGGGTAGCTGGGCTGGAGGCTGGTCCTGGGGAGCTACCAGGAGCTGTGGGGCCGGGTTGGTCGTAGGACACTCGTTGGTAGGAGAAGAAGCAGAGAGCCAACAGCAGCTGCAGCAGCAGGCCTGTGAGGCATGGACGCCAGGGACACTGTGCCTTGGCTGCTCGGGGCGTATCCATAACCTGGGGGGCCTGGGAATAGAGGGAAAGGCAGTGTAGGCTACTGGTCATCTCTGTGGAAAATGGCCAAATTACCACTCTTTTTTTTTTTTTTTTAAAGATAGGGTTTCTCTGTGTAGCCCTGGCTGTCCTGGAGCTCGCTCTGTGAAACATGCTGGCCTTGAACTCACAGAGACCCACCTGCCTCTGCCTCCCGAGTGTTGAGGTTAAAGGTGTATGCCACCATGCCCAGCACCCCACATTTTTTTAAATGTTTCAGTCCAGGTCTCTTGTAGCCCAGGCTAGCCTCCATATCTGTATATAGCCTAGGGTGACCTTTGCTTCTGTTTTGCCTCCCTCTACCTGGCACTTGGATGTGGTTCACACATCTACATTGCCAGCACCTGAGAGGCATAGGCAGGTCGACCCTGTCTCTAAAAACAAAAAAAAAAAAATCAAGAAATTCTGATGCTTTCATTGAAACACATTTAGAAATAAATGTGAAAACATAATACAATTTTTCTCTTTGTGCAATAGAGGTTTAAATACCCTAGGTGCTTTGAAACATGCAGCAAGATCCCACAATGCCACTGGCTCACTCTTGGCACCAAGGGCTGGTCACACATTGTTGATGCAGGTCACTAATGCTGCAAGTGTGAACATACCTATGGCCAGGGACAGACTGGAAGTGCCACATCTTGGGCTGAGCCTGGTGCCAGGGATCAGTGAGCAGAGTGCTCACACAGCATTCCCAGAGACATGGGTTCCATTCCCAGCTCCAGATGCCAGCAGAGGTGCTTCATGCCTTCCATCCAGCATTCCAGCGAATGAAGCATCTCCTACCCCGGGCATTGCTCACCTATCCAGGGAATGAAACGCAAACCCGAGTGACCTGAGGCTCCCTGAATGCAGATGCCTTCCAGCAGGGACATCTCCACAGAGACAAAGCTGCCAGAGCAGCCCCTGCATTCCCCTGGGACCGAACCCTTTTTTCTGTATAAAAAGAATCAGCCGGTATCAATCACTTCCTCTTAGCTATTAAAACATACACACACACACACACACACACACACACACACACACGAGAGAGAGAGAGAGAGAGAGAGAGAGAGAGAGAGAGAGAAGAGAGAGAATTGCCTGGGGCTGGAGATGTGGCTCGGTGCTTAAGATCACTGGATGTTCTTCCAAAGGACCTGCGCATCTAATTCCCACAATCCACATGGTGGCTCACAACTTTTTCTAAGTCCAGTTCCAGACACCAATGCATGTAAAACAAATAAATCTTAAGAAGGAGGAGGAGGAGGAGGAGGAGGAGGAGGAGGAGGAGGAGGAGGAGGAAGAGGAGAAGGAGAAGAAAGAGGAGGAGAAGGAGGAGGAGAAGCAGAAATAAAATTGCCAAATCCCAAATCCATTTGCCGCTGGGGACTTGTGGAGTAGTGTCAGCAAGTAAGGGAGGCTGGGTTCTAGGCTCCACCCCGCCCCGGCCCCCAGCCCCTCACTGGGGATTCTAGGCGGGGCTCCACCCTGACCACGCCCCCAGCCCCTCACTGGGGATTCTAGGCGGGGTTCCACTCTGACCACGCCCCAGGCCTCACTGGGGGATTCTAGGCCGGGCTCTACCCTGACCACATCCCCAGCCTCTCACTGCTGCATCCTAGGCGGGGCTCCACTTTGACCACGCTCCAGCCCCACACATTGGTTCTGTGCTGGAATATTCTAATAAGTTAGTCATACACATATTGAGTCCTCATAGTTGTGGATATGGATTTTTTTTTGTCTTTTAAAAATCTCATTTGCATATGTCTGATTGGTGTGTACATGTGATCATGGGTGCACAGGGATCACAAAGGTGTTGGCTATCTGAAGTTACAGGCAGCTGTCGATGCTGGGACCAAACTCAAGTCCTCTGAAAGAGCATTTTGAGTACCTAGCTCTGGACATGTTAGCTTTATCAGGTTATCTTGGTAGCACAGTCAGACCTTGGGCTCCTGATCCTCTCCAAGTGCTGGGATGGCAGACGTGTGCCACCACATGACACCACCACCACACACACACACACACACACACACACACACACACACATACACTTTTTTCTTTTTTTTTTTTTTTTAGGACACGATGTGGCAGTTTGAGAGAAATGGCCCCATAGACAGTGGCACTATTAGGAAGTGTGGTCTTGTTGAAGGAAGTGGGAGGTGTGTCTCTGTCGGGGTGGGCTTCGAGGTCTCCTAGGCTCAAGCTACCCACAGTGACACAGTCCAATTCCTGCTGCCTGCAGATCCGATGAAAGGACTCTCAGCTGCATCTCCAGCACCATGTCTGCCCGCACACCACGTTTCCCACCATCTATAACAGACTGAACCTCTGAACTGTAAGCCAGCTATATTAAATTAAAAAAAAAAAAAAAAAACTTTATGTAAGCTGCAGTGGTCATGGTTTCTCTCACAGCAATAAAATCCTAAGACACAGGTTGGGGATTTAGCTCAGTGGTAGAGAGGTTGCCTAGCACGTGCAAGGCCCTGGGTTTGGTCCTCAGCTCAAAAAAAAAAAAAAAAAAAAAAAAAAAATCCTAAGACACATGATATCTGTCAGTAGTCAAGGCTAGACTTCAACTCATGGGAACTCTCTTGCCTCTGTCTCCCAAGTTCTGGCATGCTGGGCATACTGTTGCACACCTTGACTCCCAGCATTCAGGAGGCAGGTGTATCTCTGAGTTTCAGGCCAGCATGGTCTACATAGAGAGTTCCAGGTTAGTCAGAGCTACACAGAGAAACTGTCTGGAAAAAATTATGTTAACCTATGTGTGTGGAGGTCATGGGTCAACTTTGGGAAGTCCCTTCTCTGTTCCACCTTCATGTGGGTCCAGAGATCTGACGCGGATCGCCAGGCGGTCGCCACAAGTGCCTTTGCCCACTAGACCCTCGTGGCTACGCTTGTTTTTGTTTGTTTGTTTGGTTTTTGGTTTTTTTGAGACAGTTTCCCTGTGTAGCCCTGGCTGTCCTGGAATTTGATATGTAGCCCAGGCTGGCCTCGAACTCACCAGAGATCCGCCTGGCTCTGCCCTCGAGTGCTGGGTTAAAGGCGTGCACCACCACTGCCCGGCTCTTGTTATGTTTTTTAAGACAGGCTTTCTCTATTTTTGTAGCTCGATGGACCTGAAACTTGGCACGTAGAGTTCCGCCTGACTCTGCCCTTTAGGAGGATTACACACACACGCACGCACACACACCCCAAAGGGTCATTCTGTTCCAAGCTGCCACTGGCAAACTTCCCCCACTCCTCCTGCCTCAGGTTTTCAAGGGTGAGGGTGAGAGGCACGTGCTACTGAGCCCCTTTATTCCTACGAAAGGGAAAATGACACCGCCTCCTACGGCAGGCGCCCTAAGCCCCACAGACCGCGAGCTGGGGGAGAGGGCAGGGGCAACCGCAGCCACACTGGGGTCCAGATGCAGGAAGGTCGACTTCAGGGACGGGAGGGTGAAGAAGAGCCCGCTGGGGGCAGGGGTCGAGGCACGGTCCGGAAGGGCGCGTGCGCACTGCAGCAGGGTGGGGGTAGGGTGCCACGTGGGGATCCCTACCCCTGAATCCTCCATCTCCCTCGCTCCTCCGCAGACCGACTTCCACCGCAGGCAACAGAGATGCAGCAGATCTTCGAGAACTTCTCCCCTGGCTGGCAGTCAGCGCGTGCGGGCTGCGCATGTGCAGCGAGTGAACGCACGTGCCGGCCACCAGGGTGGGTTTCCTTCCTGGGCCTGCCACCGCCAGGCCCATCTGCGCCTGCGGCTGGGGCTGAGGCGGGGGCGCGGTGGGGCTCCTAGTGTCCTGGGAGAAAAGGGGAAGCAGATGGGAGGACAGAAAGCTGGGGCGACGCTCATGCATGCCGCGTCTGCTTTGCGAGCACGAGGGCCTGGCTTGGATGTAGGTGGCCACACGGCAGGAGGCGCTGGGGACCTGGGGGTGGCTGGATCCTGGGACTGTGGGTGTGGCGGGAGGAGCGCTCCCGGAAAGCCAGCATGCCGGAAGGAGAGAGCAGCAGGTGCAGCAGGAGACCCTGTTCCCCGAGGGCCAGGCCACCGGCCCCGCCCCGGCAGGGACTGCAGCGCGCACGTGCAGGGCACACACGCAAGAGACCACGAGGGCAGAGGACAGTGAAGGCTGAGGCAGGGTCGCGTGGCACAGGGCTGTCATCCGAGCATTCGGGAGGCACAAGGATCAGGGGTTCGTGACCGAGCATGGCGACGTCTCAAATACGAGGCCCACCCGAGAGTGTCGCAAACCAAACCCCAACAAAGAAAATGCGCAGAGGGACAGCTGTCCCCGCCTGTGCTCATCCGCTCCACTCGCGACAGATCCAGGTTGGGGCACGCGGGTGGAGGCCAGAACCTTTGCTGCTCAAGTTTGAGGTCTGAGTGGACCCCGGACCACCGCACCAGACTGGCTCCCTGTGGCCCTGTCTGTCCCTTCCACCACCTAAAAATAACCCACTGCCCACCTCCAGGAGGGGACAGGTCTGGGTCAGGTGCACAGCTGGGTCCCCAAGGACCCGTGTCATGGACCCCTAAAACCTTGGCTGGCTGGCTGGGGAAGGACAGGAGGTATCACGGGCTGGGGTGCCAGTAACTTTGTCTTAGTGTCACCTTGACGCTGGGCAGGCCTGGAAGGTGCCAGGCAGTATTGGGTTCCCAGAGATGGGGGTCTGTGCATCCCACGAAGGGCCAGGGCACTTTGATCTCAGTTTGCTCTGACCGTGCCATCTCCAGACACTTGGGTAGGGGGTAAGGTGGTCTGTCCCTGTCCAGCTTTCCCAGTGGTCAGTGGACTGAAGACAGATGCACCCCTGCCCCAGTGACACAGAGTGGGGGCTCCCAAGGGCACCCCTCTCCACCCAGATCAACTCAGCAAGACCTCCCGGGTACCCTGCAGGATGTGGTGCTGCCCCAGCCTGTGGGTGTTCTCTGTGGGAGAGGGGTTGGGGTCAGGCCCCTGCCCCAGAACCCTGTCCAGCCTCTCAGCTTCTTGAGACACAAGGACTGAGGAGATGGATTTCCCACTCCATTCCATCTGAATCAGCCAATGGTGGAACCCAGTGACTGTTAGTGATTGTTCCTGGCCTCAGTGTCCCCAGTGTGGTCAGACCACGGAGCCTCAGAGCTGGTCTGGGAGTCCAAAGCTGTGCTCCCCGAGGCTCCCTTGCCCAGGTGGGTGTGTGTCCCCGTGCTCGGGAAAGCAGCCTCCCACCCAGGCCTGCGGGGACCTTGGCCTCCCGTCTCCCACCCACTTCCAACATGCCAGCCGCAGAGCCGGGTGGAACCTCCCAGGAGATGGAAACGTAAACAGAGCGTCTCCCACAGCCTCAGCTCTGCACCCAGGCTCAGGAGCCACACAGGGCCACCCACAAGGCCGAGGCTTCTGATCGCCCCCACTCCCATTCTGTGCCTGAGCATCCCCAGGGGAAGGACACACACAGGGTCTCATCTGCATGACTGTCATAGTACCATGCCCCTACAACCACCACAGGCGTTGGCTGTTGTATGCACCACAAGCAATTGAGGCAGACCCACCACCCAGCAGTGGCAGGATAGGAGTCAGTGGCCTGAAGTGGTGTGCTGGGATCAGGTGCTCTTGATATGGCTCAGGCTTCTGGCTACCCACACCCCCAGTGGGCCAAGTTCTAGGTGAAGATGATAGAACCAAGGCTCCGGGCAGCTGAGATGCCTGTCAAGGGGTACCAGGAAAGGGGGTGTCTGTCACCCAGGGGCTACAGATGATGACTCTTGGTGGGACCCTACCTGCAGGACTCTGGCCAGTCACCTCACTGGAACCAAGAGGCCACACTGGGGACCGTCTGGTACCTCTGGTCCCATTGCAGCTGCCTGCATGCCTTGCAGAAGGCAAGGGACATGCTCCCCGAGCGAGGCCTGAGCCTCTCCCTCCAGCGGAAGTAGCGCTGGTAGCTCAGGCTATCCCCGTCTAGCTCCTGCAGGTACTGAGCCAGGTCCTTGGGGCTCTTGAAATCATCCACGTGGATGAAGGCGTCAGGGGGCAGGAAGCGTTCATAGTTCTGCCTGCTGGGCCCCAGGACCACAGGCACAGCCCAGGCTTCCAGAGCATTCCTCCAGAGCTTCTCTGTGATGTAATCTGGGTGGAGGGAGTTCTCGAACGCCAGGTAAAACTTGTACCTGGCCAGTGTCTCCATCATGTCCCCTTGGGGAAGCGGCCTGTGCCCTCGGCCGTACACGTCCACACGGAGGTGACTCCGAAGGTTCAGGTAGTACAGCACCCGAGCCGACTTGGAGTTCCAGTTGGACACAGCCCAGGCCACCAGGTCAGTCTTGGCAGACAGGTTGACCTGGGTTTGGACTGGAGCCTCTGGCCACGGCTCCAGCCAGCCATAGGGCGTGAAGATGTCAGAGTCAGCGCGATAGGACATGGTGAGGTTGAAGTGACCACTCAGGTCTGACAGCCGGCTACAGTGGCTGGGCGACTCCATGCTGAACCACACCCAGCGCTGGCCTGGCGGCCTTGGCTGAGGTGGCAGCTGTGAGCTGGGGTTGGCGCTGACCTCGCGGTGGTGGATGATGACCGCATCTGCTTGGGGGTACAGGCTCCGGTCGGCGGTCAGCTGGCAGTCGGCCGTGCCTGGGAGCATCTTGGAACAGGGGGACAGAGCCACTGGATTGTGGAAGGGCCACGTCCACAGCAAGATGATGAGGGGCCTGGGGACAGGGGTAGCTGGGCTGGAGGCTGGTCCTGGGGAGCTACCAGGAGCTGTGGGGCCGGGTTGGTCGTAGGACACTCGTTGGTAGGAGAAGAAGCAGAGAGCCAACAGCAGCTGCAGCAGCAGGCCTGTGAGGCATGGACGCCAGGGACACTGTGCCTTGGCTGCTCGGGGCGTATCCATGGCCTGGGGGACCTGAAAGAAGAGGGTAATAATAGGTACAGGAGGTGTGCATGTTATAATTCACAGGCATTTTAAATTTTCAGAAGGGTCTCATGTAGCCCAGGCTCGCCTCTAATAGCTAAGTAGCCAAGGATGACGTTAATGCCTGGCCTCTCAGGCCTCTATCTCCTGAGTGCTGGGATGGCAGGCATGTGCCACCATGCCCAGCTAAATCTTGATGAAAATTATGTTTCCTATATAATAGAAGATAGAATTCAAAGGATGTCACTTACAGCAAAGAACCAGAGACCCAAGGACCTGACCCCTCGGGTCCCCTCCTCCTTAATGCTGGGAGAAATAACCCTCTACTTGGGCTGGAGTCCCCAGGAAAGGTTGCTCTTTGTCCCATGCTCTGGATGATTGATTGATTGATTGACTGATAAATAAAATGCTGATTGGCCATTAGCCAGGCAGGAAGGATAGTGTAGGCAGGACAAGGAGAGGAGAATGCTGGGTGGAAGAAGGCTGGGTCAGAGATGCTGCCAGTGGCCACGAGGAGAAGCATGATGTGAGATTCCGGTAAGCCATGAGCCATGTGGCAACATATGGATGAATAGAAATGGGTTAATTTAAGATATAAGAACAGATAGCAAGAAGCCTGCCACGGCCATGCAGTTTGTAAGTAATATAAGTGTCTCTGTGTGTTTGCTGGGGGACGCAAGTGGGAGAGATTTGTCCGACTGCTGGCATGCCGGGACTCAGGAAAACTTCAGCGTCATGTACCTCCAGCTCCAGGGGCACCCAGTGCCTCTTGATGGCCTCTGTAGATGCTGCACTTACATCACACACACACACACACACACACACACACACACACACACACACACACACACAGTAAATAAATAAATGTGAAAACCAACAACACCAGCAGAAACGGAGGCAGAAAGAGAAACCCTGGTCCCAGGCACTCCTGCTAGTAAGAAATTCCAGATGAAAATGTGCATCTTTGGATTTTTCCTCTGGCTGCCTGCTCCACATCAGTCCAGATTCTGTCTTTGGGATTTGAACTTGAACCTTCCTTGCATTCCCCTGTGCCTTTGCCTCAGCCAGTGGCCACACTGTGCAGGAGCAAGCACTCTGAGCAGTGTGTTCACAGGGGCACTCCTCAAAAAGATTGATTGATTGATTGGTTGGTTGGTCGGTTGGTCGGTTGATTGTTTGACAGTTCACGTTATGTATCCCTGGGTGGCCCTGAACTCCTGGTCCTCCTGCCTCAGGTTCCCCAGGATGCTGCTCACCAGTGTGCACCAACACACCCAGAGCTTCACTTTCAAAAAAGCCCTCCCCATTTGCATTTAAATTTTTACAGTTTTTTTTGTTTGGGGTTGGGGATTTAGCTCAGTGGTAGAGCGCTTACCTAGCAAGCGCAAGGCCCTGGGTTCGATTCTCAGCTAAAAAAAAAAAAAAAAGTTTTTTGTTTGGTTGGTTTGGTTTTGTTTCTGAGACCAGGTCCCTCTGTGTATCCCTGTCTGTCCTGGAACTTGTTCTGTAGCCCAAGCTGGCCTCAGACTCACGGAGATCCATTTGCCTCTACCTCCCAAGTGCTGGGATTAAAGGCATATGCCACCACACTGTACTAAAATTACTAAAAATGTTTCCCCATGAAATAATTTTTTAGAACCCATTTCTTTCCAACAGTTGAAATTTTGTTTTCCTGTCCCACAGAACTTAAGCTGTCAACTTGACACAGAGTCATCTAAGGGATCCTAGGGGAGTCTCAGTAGAGGAATGTTCCAGGTCAGATTGGCCTGTGGCCATGCCTGTGGGTGATGGTTTGTCTGGGGTCTTAATTGATAGAGGAGGTCCCAGTCCATTGTGGGAACACCCCCCATGCAGGCCTTCCTGGGCTGGGCAGTGTTCCTCCGAGTTCCTGCCTCAGTTCCTGACTTAATTCTATTCACGATGGACTGTAAGACAAATAAACCCTTTGTCCTCTAACCTGCCTTTGGCCAGAGTGTTTTATCATAAACCTCGAAGAGCAACCAATGGACTGTCTGTCTCCAGGGCTCCCATGGACCCAGGACCTTGATCTTTCCCTGCTATTCAGGCAAGCCTTAGTCGTGGCCTCCTGGGCCCCTCCCTGCAAGCCCGGAGTTAGGTGTGCTGTGTGGGTGGCTCAGGAGCCCTGGGTACACAGGGGCTGGCTCAGGCCCGGGGTCACTGGTGGGCTTGTCAGCACACCCCAGGCCCCCCACGTTGTCTGCTGTCGGGGGCTCCTCTGGCTTTCCGCCTGGGCCAGGTGAAAATGTACCTCTGGCTTCCCTGTGTATCCACAGTGAAGGTGGGGAAACTGAGGCCCAGAGAGCTCTTGAAATTCACCACTACCCACCCTAACCCATTCTCCCTGGGCATTCTTTTTTTGTGGGGGGGGGATTTGTTTGTTTTTAGGGTCTTGCTGTATATCCCTGGCTGGGATTAAAGGTGTGGGTTACCACCACCCAGCTCCCTAGTCATTCTTGAGAGTAGCAATCCTCCCAGACCCAGAGTGTCCTAGAACATTCCAGAAATCCTTACAAGCCTCACCCTGCAGCCCCTAACAGGCAGATCTGTGCTGAAATTCACATCCATCTGATGTCAGGTCTCTGGACTTTGGGGTACAGACCTGTCTCTGGAAGCTGTGGGGCATTGGGGTGGGCCCAACTCTTCTCTGAACTGTACCCTGCCTAGTCTGCAAACAGAAACAGAGCCCGTGCCAGCACCATCTGTGGGGATGGGGGCTTCATAATTATCCATCCATGAACCCAGATTCCCACCCCACCCCCCCGACTCTGCAAAGCCCCTGCCTGTGGGTGTGGGCTGCTGACTCTGGGCTGGGTAGCTCTGTGAGCCACCAGACCCTCCTTACCGGTCCTGGACCAGCCCTGGCTGTAATAGGAATAAAAAGTAAGCAAGTTAAGGGGAGACTAGAGGAGGGACAGGCTAAAGCGGTCTCTCCCAAGAGAAGTGCTCTGGAGGGGGTAAGTGAAATGGTCCTCCCGAGTGGCCTTACCTGGAGCAGGAAGCACCCGCGGCAGCAGCAGCCCGGAGTTGCTCGGCACCAGCTCCTTCCCAGGTCACTGATGAACGCAGACAAAGGGAAGAAGGAAGTAGATTGCGATGATCTCTGTTCTACCCAACTCCTCTGCTTTGTCTTTACCCAGAGTCCCACAGTGCCAGGTTGGTGGATGTCCTGGGGAATTGGTTTGCTGAAGGAAGTGACTGCCCTCTTTGAGGCTGGATCAGTCTGTGACTCTTTCTTTACACTGATTGACTTCTGGGCATGATATCAGGGTTGTCAGTCATAATGTCACTGTGCCCTAGGCCCTGGGCCAAGCATTGGGTAAGTGAGTTTCAGACTCTGTACACCTCCATGGAGGAACCTCTGTCAGGAAGCCTCCCCAGACTGACGCTCCGTCCTTCCAGCCAGGTAGGACGCTCCTCTAGTTTTCTACGTTCCATGGGTGACTGATGGCTCAGGCTGCTTCTCCTGACTGGGCTGAGGACAAGATAGATGAACCAGGAAATGCTGGATTGTATTTCATAGAATTAAATGAATCATTTATTTGTTTTTTCAAGACAGAGTTTCTCTCTGTAGCCCTGGCTGTCCTGAAACTCACTGTGTAGACCAGGCTGGCTTTGAACTCGCAGAGATCTGCTTGCCTCTGGAATGCTGGGATTAAAGGCCACCATGGCCCAGCATAAGTAAAGTGAATTCTAAAAGCAGGTCTCCAATGGTGGGCTGGAGGACCCTTGTCATTTAAGAACTCTATATGTGCGGTTGCGGCTTTGGTTCACCCAGGCAGCCAGAGCTGGGCTCTGTTTCCACCTTCTAGGGCACAGCATGCTGACCCAAAGGCCAGCAGCAGGCTTCTTAGCTGACATTTGATTTCTAGATGTCTCCCAAAAGCCACAAGGGGAGCTTGGCCATCGCAGCATGACTTCCTGCCCCGGAGGCGGTGTGTGGCAGCCTCTGGGTATCCCACCCATCTCTGGCAGTAAAGGGCTCACTCTCATTTGACCCACGGCCAGATGGATTGTGGGGGAGAGGCGCTGTGGTGGAGCACCACACCGCAGCACCCAGGTGTGAGGGCCCCTAAGGTTCCCCGGGGCAAGAGGCATTCATCCATCAGCAGGTCTCTGTGGGGTGCGGTGGGATCCAGCGGGCTCCAGGACTGGCAGGAATTTTCCACACTCTTAAGCCCGACCTGCTGAGCCTCCTGCAGGTTGGAAGCCCCGGGCGCGGCCCTATGCAGTGGACAAAGGCCAGACCACCACGCCAGTGGCACAATGACGCTCCCAAGGCAGTACCTTAACACCAGGCTGAACCCTGACCCCAGCCTAAGCCCTGATTCTCCTTTGACTCCTGATTTGGGGCTGAGACCAAGTATTAATTGAGCCCCAACTCTGAATCTCAATTGCAAATAAGGGGAGGGAGGCTTAGGGTTCAGAACCCCACCCTGGTTCCATCGTGCCCCTTCTGACCCCTCCCAGAGAATGCCATCTGTCCATGGACACTAGGTAGGAATGAATGACCCAGCAACCAACCCTGTGTGTGAACGACTAGAAATGAATTCCATAGCCCCATGTGTACATGTGTGTGCATGAGTGTGTATGGGTATATGCATGTGTGTGTGTGTGCATGCCTGGAAATAAACTCATAGTCGTGTGTGTGTGTGTGTGTGTGTGTGTGTGTGTGCATGCCTGGAAATAAACTCACAGTCGTGTGTGTGTGTGTGTGTGTGTGTGTGTGTGTGTATAGGCCAGAGGTCAGCCTCGACTGTCTGCCTCATTGTTCTGTCTTGTTTTCTGAGGGTCTCACTGGTCTCCCCAGTTCAGCTAGGCTGTTTGAGCAAGGAACCCAGGGATCCTCCTGTGTCCTCCTCCCCACCACTAACTGCAGCTTTCTCCAGGGGTTCTGGAGATTCGAACGCAGATCCTCAAGCTTGGATGGCAAGCACCCTGCCTGGAGTTGTCCCCCAGCCCTTTGATGGCAGGAAGCACCTGGGGTGTGTGTGTGGCTTGGCTCCACACACCTCTGCCCTAAGCACCCTGCCCCAGCTTCAAGCTGCCACTTCAGCCACCGCCCAGGGATTTCGTGTCTACAAACCACTGTTTCCTTTTCAGAAATGTACTGCCTGGTCTTCCTTGTATCCTCCCTGATTACACAGCCGGCCAAATTAGTCAAGGACCCGAGAGGGTCAGAGGGACCAACCACTGACTTGACAGGGCCAGGCCTTAGGGTCAGGGGACCCCACCCAGCATTCCTCCCGAGAGAGTGCTGTGGGCCCAGAGGCTTCTGCAGACCCTCTCTGAGCGAGAGATGCCGTTCTCCAGAAGCGGGGGTCCCTGGAAGTTCCTCCCTCAGGCTCAGGACCAGCTGAGACCAGTTTCCAGGACGGGGTGGGGCCATTCACGTGTTCTGAGGGTCTTGGCCCCCAAGTACCTCCCTCAGCCCCAGCTTACAAGCCTGCTGGGACTTTGATCCCTGAGACCTCAGGGGCTGCAATGGTGGAGGGGTCTGCTCCCAGGCTAGGGAACGTTCACCACCCTGTGATTCAGGGTGTGGGGTACAGGACTCTCAGGCCCATGCTCGGCCCCTGTGGACCCAGAACTGATCTTTCCCTGCTCTTCAAGCAAGCTCTAGTCCTGGCCTCCTGGGCCCTCCCCCACGCCCGAAGCCAGGTGTGCTGTGTGGGTGGCTCAGGAGCCATGGGTACACAGGGGCTGGCTCAGGCCTGGGGTCACTGGTGGGCTTGTCAGCACACCCCAGGCCCCCCACGTTGTCTGCTGTCGGGGGCTCCTCTGGCTTTCCGCCTGGGCCAGGTGAAAATGTACCTCTGGCTTCCCTGTGTATCCACAGTGAAGGTGGGGAAACTGAGGCCCAGAGAGCTCTTGAAATTCACCACTACCCACCCGAACCCATTCTCCCTGGGCATTCTTTTTGTGTGTGGGGGGATTTGTTTGTTTTAGGGTCTTGCTGTGTATCCCTGGCTGTCCTGGAACTCACTCTGTAGACCAGGCTGGCCTGAAACTCACAGAGATCCTCCTGCCTCTGCCTCCCGAGTGCTGGGATTAAAGGTGTGGGTTACCACCACCAGGCTTCCTAGCCATTTTTAAAAGTAGCGATCCCCTGAGAACGTTTCAGAAATTCTCATTCACACTCCTAGTCCTGCAGCCCCTAACAGGCAGATCTGTGCTGAAATCCACATCCATCTGATGTCAGGTCTCTGGACTTTGGGGTACAGACCTGTCTCTGGAAGCTGTGGGGCATTGGGGTGGGCCCAGCTCTTCTCTGAACTGTACCCTGCCTAGTCTGCAAACAGAAACAGAGCCCGTGCCAGCGCCATCTGTGGGGATGGGGGCTTCATAATTATCCATCCATGAACCTGTAAGGTCTTCACACATCTTCCTACAAAATTGTGCACATGAACCAGAAAACACGGCCTCTGTGTCCCCTCTAGAATTACTGTTAAGAACTTGGCCTGGCTGGGCAGTCGTGGCGCACGCCTTTGGTCCCAGCACTCAGGAAGCAGAGGAAGGAGAATCTCTGTGAATTCCAGGACAGCCAGGGATATGTAAAGGCCCTGTCTTTATTATGAATGAATGAATGAATGAATAATAAATAAATAAATAAATAAATAAATAAATAAATAAATAAATAATAGATGAGCACTCAGCCTCTCCCTGCCTCCCATCCCTCCGGGGCTGGGGGAGGTGGAATGCAGCCGGAGTCAGGGAAAATCCAGGTGACAGAAACCTGGCATGGCCTCGTCACCCGCCCCCAGCCTGTCCTCACCCCGGGGCCCCTGGCACGTCGGGGTCTGCCTGCCCTGGCACCCCAACCCCGCTGGGTTTACACAGCTTAAATTTCAGCTCGTGGTGGGCGAAGAGGCAGGCCAGGCACGCTTGATTTCCAATTTCTGGAAATAAATGTCACCAGGCCATCTTTTGTCAAGTAGAGGGAAGAAATTAAAAAGAGGGGCGGGGGGAAGCCCCTTGCCAAAGAGTGTGAGAAGAAACAAGACCTTGTAGGTGCAGGGAGGCTGGCAGAGAAAATTCCAGAGACTGTGCAGGGCCAGAACAAAGGAGCCTTTCTCTCTGGCAGGTTTTGGGGAGTCGGAGTGTGGTGGTTTGTAAAGTTTAAAAAAAAAAAGTCAAGAATTTTGCCAGAAGGAAAATCAGCTAGGCTGTGAGGAAGAGGTTAAAAAGCACGTTTTTGTTTTTTTTTTTTTTTCAGGGCTTTTATTTGGGGGACTTGCTTTTTCTAGGACACCTGTCCCACATCCGGGTAAAAGAAAAAAAGCTAGAATGTCATGTTAACAACCTGGGCAACAGGCCCAGCGCCATGGGAGCGTATGGAGATGCCACGTGCTGAAGACACTCAGGAATTTGTCCCCGTCAGCCCTGCCATCCCATTAGCATTCTCTAGAGAGCCATAATTTCCCCTCCCTGGACTCCTCGCATGTTCCGGAAGTCCTCATTTACAGCTGGAATCCACCTGCCAGCTACTGAGACTCAGCAGCTCAGCTGCAGTCCTCAGTCCTGTCCCCTCCCAAGTCAGCATGGTGACTGTCAGGATGGGAGAAGAGCTGGGGATGAAGCCAACCTCCCTTCCGACCCTCCCAGGACCCTCTGCTTCTTGTCTTCTGACCCCAGGACATTTGCACATGCTCCAACATGCACAGTGAAGCCTCACATTTCTTCAGGGGCCTGAGGCTCAGAGGACAGAGCACTCACCGGCCATGCATGAGGCCCCAGGGTCCATCCTCAGCTACAGAGCAAACTGGAGGCCAGCTTGGGCTCCATGAGACCAGATTTACAAAGAGAAATTATGCTCTCGAACTCCCCAGAGTGTGCTCCTCCTCGGGGCTGCATCCTAGTCCATCATTTATTCTAGCTAGCCCATGTCTCCAGCTCCTTTGTCTCTGTCATTGGCAACTAGAGTGTCCCCTGACAGAATTGGAAGCATACTGAACGAATGAATGGATGAATGAATGAATGAATGCACGGGCAGCCTAAGCTGGATTCCAAATCTTCCCCCAGACCCGTGGGGGCACTACCTGGACACGCAGGTCCCCAAAGGGACAGTGTTTGAGTGGGCTGGGACGGACGGACAGACTCTGGGTCTTGCAGCGGCCTCAGGTGAGCTGGGGCCCCCGGGGTGACACGGTGGGGACACGGGTTCTGGACAGAGTCCTGGGTGGCAGGCACAGGCAGGCTGGGCCAACAAGAATGAATAAACAGCGTCTTTCCGCGGCGGGCTGGGGGTGGGGGATGCTTTGAACCTCCAGCTTGGCTGGGGATGTTTGCACAAGGCTGGCAGCCAGGGGGGTGTCATCAGAACTAAAATTAGCCTGTTTCCCGCTCGGCCCCTCCCCGCCGGCCAGGAGGGAGGCCGGGGCCTGGCGGGGGCCCTTAAGCAGCGCACTGTGTGGCGGGCCAGACACCAGCATAAATCAGTGTCATCTACCAAGCCACCCGGTGTCGGTACAGCTATTGCTGACCTGTTATTTCCATTTGACAGACAGGGAAACTGAGGCATAGAGACAGTAATGGGCTCAGAGTCACATGGGCGCACAAAGTGGCAGAGCCCGAATTCGATCCAGGGTCCATAGGTTGCGTCCTCGCCTTTGACATCTCCCTGAAGGCTGGAGAACCAGAGTAATGTGACCTGGGGAGGCACAGGGCCCTCCGCCCTGCTGGAGGACTCTTCAAAGGAGGGAAACAGTAGAGACCTCTCTGGTGAGATGCTGGCTAAGGAACCCAGGGCCTCGAGGGACCCGCCCCTGACCACGCCCCCAGCCCCTCACTGGGGATTCTAGGCGGGGCTCCACCCTGACCACGCCCCCAGCCCCTCACTGGGGATTCTAGGCGGGGCTCCGCCCCTGACCACGCCCCCAGCCCCTCACTGGGGATTCTAGGCGGGGCTCCACCCTGACCACGCCCCCAGCCCCTCACTGGGGATTCTAGGCGGGGCTCCGCCCCTGACCACGCCCCCAGCCCCTCACTGGGGATTCTAGGCGGGGCTCCACCCTGACCACGCCCCCAGCCCTCACTGGGGATTCTGGACAGGGTCTGCACCTCGGAACTTTAAGCTCAGCAGCTTTGGGTTTTTCTGGGCAGGTGAGGAGTGATGGGGCCTCTGCTCTGCCAGGGTGCCCAAGTTTCCTCTCCCGTGGCTCAGCTCCAGGCTGCCTGGAGAAGGATGCAGACGCGGTCAGTCATGGCGTAGGTAGGTCTGCTCCAGTGTGCAGTGACCTCCTCTAGTCCCACTCAGGCTGGGCCCCCAGGGCCGCAGTCTTGGGCAGACAGGCCCCGCGCCCTCTGTTCCTCAGCCTCTGACTCCTCCCGTACTCCAAGGCAGGCAGCCGCAGCCCGTGCAGTCATAGGAAAGGCCCGAGCCGGTGTCGGGTGTGGGGCAAATGCCTGCCATCCCTACGGGAGGCTGAGGCAGAAGGATGGCAAGTTTGAGGCCGTCCTGGGCGCTGTGGCAAGAGCCTGTCTCAAAGCAGAAAAGCAGGCCTTGGGGTGTTTGGTGAGAGCCGCTCAGACGGGCCTCCTAGGTGTCAGTCAGGTGACCGCTGATGGGCTTTCCAGGTGCCTCAGAGGCCACTGCGCGGAGGGGACAGCAGGCCACCGTCACCCCCAGCCTGTCAGTCATGGCCGCTCCACATTGCTGGTGACTTATTCTTAACAGGGGTGGCGGGGGCAGGATGGGGGGAGGCCCACTCTGCAGCCGGTGGCTGGATAATGGGGGTCAGAAGGAAGGGCACAGGCCAGGAAGGGAGCCCCTAACCACCCCTAGCCACCCCCAGAGCACCAGTCTGGGACCGGAAGTGTCCACGCCCCCTCCCCACCCTCAGGCAGTTCCCTTTAACTGAGAGGAGAGTCCAGAGATGGCCTTTAGCTGTCCCCAGACCACCCTGATGGGAACCAGGTCTTGGACCCCTAGTTGCCAAAGGGGCTGCCGTGGCCCTGAGTGAAGCTGAATGTGACAGCTGAGGCATTTGGATCTTCACAGCTATGCTGGGGACGTGAAAGAGACTCGGCCCAGAGAAGGACCTGAGCACCTAGCACCCAGGGCTCTCCTGAGCAGCCAGCCAGCTGTTCCCCTTTCTGTCCTCAGATCCATCTCCCATGCTGTTTCTCACCTTTTCCTCTTCTGCAAACTCCTACACATGCTTCAACACCCGTTATTCATGGATGTCTGGGTACAAGGGTACTCAGTGGGCAGAAGCACTGCAGTGCCAGCCAGATCTCCTGGCTTGTTTGCTGTGTGACTTTAGGAATGTGACTACCCACCTCTCAGCCTTGTCTTATCCCTAAAATGGCATAAATAAATCCCATGCTTCCAAGGGGTTCAAGTAACAGGCCAAGCTTAAGAAGGACCACAAGGGCAGATGCTGCCAGCAGCCAAATACCGGGGCCACGGGCGCCCTACTGAGCCGCCGGCCACGGTGATTTCCCACAAAGCTAATCCGACCACAGGGTCCCACAGTCACACTCTTAGTATTTACCCAAAGGAGGTAAATACTTGTGTCCACACCAAACCCGGATATTTGTTGAACCATTTAGGGCTTGCAAGCAAGCCCGATGTCCTTCAGGCTTGTCCTTCATTGGTGGCACACACCTGGCATCTCACCCAGAGGTGGAGGCAGGAGGGTGGTGGGTTTTAGGCCACACGGTGAGACTGGGTCTCAAAGAGCAAGAGCCTGAACAATGGTGATGACAATATCTCCATGTGCTTCCCTGGGTGGACAGAATGGACTGTGATACATCCGCAAAATGGAATACTTCACACAGGTCTAAACAAGGGGCCAGCGGGGTGGAAGGAGCCCTCTGAAAGGCTGGGAGGGTGTTGGACTGGAGGGACACTGAGGATTCTAGGGTGAGGATATTTCCCACCACCCACACTCACAGGCTCTGCTGCATCAGCCAGGCCTTGGTTCCTGACACTAGCCATCATTGGCAACAAACGTTCCCACTCGTGAAAGCTGGGGACCTGTGGGAATTTTTTCCTTGTGGCTGTTTCTCTGTAAACTGGAAACCCACTCCCTAACTAGCACTTTACAGGGTGTGGCCACAGGGCAGCTCCCCAGGATGTGGCTTTAATGAGGGTGCAGGAGATTATGCTCGAGGGCAAGGATAGTATACTGCCATTAAAAAGAGCAGGTGTGTCTCCCTGTGCCAGGCTGGAATGGGAATAGACTGGTGCCCCCCCCCCAGATGGTGGAGTGTGTGTGGGGTGATGCTGAGCTCTGTTCTCAGCAGCTTAGGAACCTTTGGGGCAGCTCTAGTCTGTTTTACCTATTGTAAAAAGAGAAACAACCGTAAAAGCACATTTGAGACATAAAAAGACACGCCATTTCAGCTTTCTGCTCCTTTAATGAGTGGGGTCTGCAGGTTTCCAGCCAGGCAGGCCCCGGGGAGAGGGAGGCTGGGCCCCTCCGTGTGGGCCGAAAGCCCCCCCCACGCCCACGCCCTGGCTCACACCTTCCCTGCTCAGGTTCGGGGTCAGAGCCCACACCCCCACCCCTCCCAGGCTCCAGCCGACCACCCAGCACTTCTGGGAAGCCCTGGGTTTCTGTGGGCCGATGAGAGGGGCGGCTTGCTTCAGAGAGGACCTGGGAGGGGGGCTGTTCTGTGCCTCAGTTTCCCTGCTGACGACTCCCTCTGGTTGGTGGGCTGGTGCTGCCCCCTCCCAGGGGGCTTTACAAAGATGACATTTTTGTTTTTTCTTTGATTGCTTCTTTTTCAGAACAGGGTTTCCTATAGCCCAGGCTAGCATTAAAGTCACTGCAACAGACCCTCCTGACTCCATCTCTGGTGCTGGGATGGCAGCTGTGCTCCACCCCTGCCTGATGGACCCCAGGGCCTTGGCATGTTGTGCCCTTGGCCTGTCCCATGTTCACAGCTGCCCAAGCCCGCCTCAGACCCACTCCCACCATGTCGACTCAGGCATTGGCCGCCCACCCTGGCCAGGCTACTGTCCTGCAGGACCCAGACTCCCACGTGCCTTGGCCCTTTAAAACCACGTTGATTCATTCAGTGTGCTTTGTGCCAAGGTCAGGGGACAACCTGCAGGACAGGTCTCTGCTCCCAAATGTGTGGGCTTCAGGGATCGAAGCCAGGGCACCAGGCTTGGCAACAAGTGCCTTTCCCCTTGTTTTTTCTTTGAAGATCTCTTTAGTATCTTCAGTTACACGTGTGGGGTGGTGTGGGGTGCACGCAGGTGCCCACAGGTTCCCTGCAGCTGGGGTTAACAGGCAGCTGTGAGAGACCTGAGAGTGTGCTGTCGGCCATGTGCCCAGGGCCATGTGTCCCTGACACTGTCACCTGCTCATCTCTCTCACTGCTGGATGAGGCGGGCCCCTGGGCCAAGCCCACATCCGAGATGAGCAGCTCTGGCCTGGGTGGCTCTCCTGGCTTGCCCACCGTGGCCACCAGCTATCTTGAGCCCCACTCACTCAGTCACTCCACGTGTAATTATTTGAGCCTGGGCACTGGGGCAGAACCATGGGTGTAGCTGACAGAGCCCGGCTCCACACACGCATGAGAGGAGGGCGGGGAGGGACAGCTGCCTGTGGGGAGAAGCAGGGCTTTGGCTGAGAACCAGGAGACGCCGGGAAGCTGTAGGCGCCGACTGGGGGAAGAGCCCCGGGGCAGAGAAGGCTCACCAGTGCAAAGGCCCTGGGGCTGGATGGAGCTGGCGTGCTGGAACATGGAGAAGGCCTGTGTGGCTGGAGCAGAGGGAGCACGGGACAGAGGGAGGAGAGAGGAAGAGAGCGGAGCACTGTGGGCTGCAGGAACCCCTTGGGCTTTGGTCCCACGACAGAGGGCTGTGGGGAGAGGTGAGAGTCCCGAACCACAGTTCACCCCTTGTGTCCTGCTGGTGACACTTTTGTGGTTTACCAGCAGAGACCCCATTGGACTACACGTGGCCAGGCCACAGTTCTTGTCCCTGTGCCAACATGTATTGGTTGGGTGAATTCTGAGAAAGGGTATGTCCCAGCATCCCCAGCACCTGCTCTAGCCCGAGGATGACCTTCTCTTCCAGGCCCGCAGGGAGCCTGTCTTGATGGTCCCCACAGCTCCACACGGAAGGCTGCAGGACATTCCGGATGGGGGCCTGTGTGGGGGTGACGTCAGCTCCTCACTGGCTAGTAAATGTTTATGGCCAATGGGGCCTGGGTTTGGGGCTCTCTGGAGCCCGGTGAGCAGCCACCCCATCCTGCCCCTTTCTGGGGGTCTGGACTGCCGGCGGGGGGCCTGGCAGGCCACTCTAGCCCTGGCAGCTAGCCCAGAAAGGGCTGGGTGGGCTGTGTGCAGAGCCAGCAGCACCCTGGAAGGCAAGAGGAGGCACAGAAAGCGTTAGTTTTGAATGCCCCTCCTCAGGCCTAGAGACGATGCAGTAGTGACCAGAGGGCAGGGTAGCACTACACCAGGGCCTGGTGGAACCCTCCTGTCCCTGGCACTCAGGCAGGATGGAAGGGAAGGAAATGGTGGCCATCCTGATCCCTTCAGACTTCGGTGGGGACACATCCCAAACCAAGAAGCTGTGAGGGCCCTGCTCTGACAGAGGTAAGTCATTCTTCCTGTGTGCTGGAGCAGAGCCGATGCTCCTTGCCAGTGTTAAGAGACACAGCCAGGAGGCCAGCCTTCAAAGCCAGAGAGCATCTGGACTCCAGCATTCTGGGAGCTGAGCTGTGTCCTTTGCACATCTTGGGGTACCCCATCCTTCTCAGGAGCCCCAAGTCCAGCTCAAACGGCCCTGGAATTGACCAAAATGGCACCTGGGCCTCCAGGAGGGCAGGAGATGCAGCCCCCAGCAGCGAGTGCCCAGGCCCAGCAGCTCCTCAGGCAGGACACAGAACTTGATTTACAGCTGCTGTAGCCTGCTGGAGCCCGCTGCTTCCCCCACAGTTGCCAGGAAGTTCAGTCAGTGCTGAGCTGGGCGTCGCCAGCATTCCGGGGCCACCTAAATCATGGGGCTGTCAGGTACTGGGCAAGGATCCTGCAAGGCAGGGTCTGGGCCCTGTGTCACCTGGCCAGGCTGACAGGCTCCATCCTGGGCCTGGGGCTTGCGGCAGCCTGCATGACAGGTCAGCTGTTCCAGGACTCTCTCTGCTCCACTACCCAGGAACTTGGAGTAACCGCTGTGTGGGTCAGAAGTTGTTGGCTTTGAGGGCAGGCCTGGGAGGGGGTGCCGGCAACCTGAGTGCAGGGTGGCCAGGCTTCCACGCGCTGATGGCTGGCCATGGGAACGTGAATTGTGTCAAGCAGCTCTCAATCCCAGCTCCCTCTAGCCCCAGTGGGTAGCTCCCCCACTGCAGGGCCAGGTCAGTGGCCTCGGCACACCCATGCTGGGCCAGTGGGCAGGCGTGTGTGGTCTTCTAGTCTTCTCCCTGGCTGCCTCTGAACTCTGTGTCCAGTGCAGGCCTGGACCTCTGTCATCTCATCTGTATGTGCGTGCGCGCGCGCGCGCACACACACACACACACACACACACACACACACACACACACACACACACACTGCCGGCACATGGTCTCAAGCAAGTCTCCAGGACATGTGGGCAAAGGGACACACAGTGTTTATTTGCCACGGGGGTTCTGCTCACACCTTGGGACTGCCAAAGTATTCCCAGCCTTCCAGCTTGCCAATCTTAAACAGGGTTGCCGCGGTGCCCATGCATACGCAGCCAGCAGCTGCAGTCCCATAGCTGTGAGCTGTGAAGAAGGATGGCATTAGGCATGGGGTGCTCTGGGTGTGACCCTGGAACCTCCCAAAGGGGCGGGGCTTCATAGAACTAGGCTTCTTCAGGGACCAACAGCCCAGCAGTGGAGTTTTGGAAACGGGGAAACCAAGGCCAGGCTATTGTGAACCAACTCTCCCCTACTCCAGCCTTTTCCCATAGTTGAATGGAGAGACAGTATGGCTTTCCCCTGGCCAGACCCCAAGGACCACACAGAGTATGGGGAGGCAGCCTAGAGCCGAGCCTGTCCCAGTCAAAGATGTGCTGTGGATCAAACCCAGACCTCAAAAGGCCCCAAGTGGGAAGGGATGGCTGCATCGGTTCCCAGTGTCCACATCCAAACAGTAGAGGGACGGGCAGGGTAGCTCTCTGCAGGGCCCAGGCTCCTCCCACCCAGGAGACAGTCACTGACAACCTGTGACACAGGGCAGCAGGGGCAGGCCAGTCAGGGGTCACCACTCAGGCACCCATAGGGAGGGGACACAGCATTTAGGGGGAGGCACAGCCCGTCAAAGGCCATGCGTGGGGCAGGACGGAGCCTGGCACGCTGCAGCAGCCAGAGCAGGGTGAGAGGTCAGGGCCTGCTGCACTTGAGATTGTCACAGGGCTGCCCAGTACTTAAATGGCAGCAACTGCCCCTGTCTTGTGTGGGACAGAATGAGGAGGCTGAAGTGATCGGGGGTCACCACTACCCCAGGGACGTGCTCACTCACCACGCGCTCCCAGCGTCAGGCCCCCGGCGCAGCCTCCGATGAAGTAGTTCAGGGGATCATCTGGCTTCTGGCGGACCTGGGCACTGGCACAGGTGGCGAGGCCAAACATAGCTCCGACGGCAGCTGTAAAGGGCGATGGCGGTTGGGGAAACTTAGGAAGTGTTGAGCTAGCCCCTGCTTGTCCCTGTGTAGACAAAGCTGGGTGCCACCACGCTGCCTTCCGAGCCCCTCCCAGGGTCGGTCTCCTGAGACCCCCACCCAGTAGCTCCCTATCGCCTATGAGAATGGCTTGTCCCGGAGGCTGGGCTAACTCACCCGCAGTGAACGTGTACCGGCCAGCCCTGGCCACTGCTTCCAGGTGGGTATCTGCAGGGTTGAGCGCGACGCTGTAAGCTGAGCCTATTGCGCCTGTGGAGGAGACAGGGTGAAGGCTGCTGGGAAGCTCCGCCGGGATACAACAGGAATGGAACCCAGGCCCACTGCTGCTAGGCCGGAGCCTAGGGCCACCTCTTGCCTTTCCCTGACCTAGGGCCTTGTGCCGTCCACTACACAGATGCCACAGCACCTCCTCCGCTCCCATCAAAGGCCGTGTTTTCCAAGGGGTTGGGAGCTGGGCCTAATCCAGCTTGGCAGCCATCGGGCTCAAAAGATGCCAGACCTTCCACGTGCCGGCGGCTTGGCCCAGACGTGTCCCCACACCTGGCTGGCTCCATTCCGCCCACGCCCACTCTGCCACCACACCGGTCAGCTTTTCCATTCCTCCACCCCCTGCTGCCCTGTACTTCACACCATGGTTTTATAACTCCTCTGAGGCAGGCCGGGGTGGGCGCTGAGCCAGGAGCCCAGGACTGGGGCAGCAGACACAGGTTTCCTACTATTGGGAGACTGATGACAAGGGCCATCGTCGCTCCAGGCTGGATGGACTCTGCCCCGTTACCCCCTTTCATGAAAGGGGAAGCGGCCCCAGAGGCAGAGCCACCAGGCTGGCACAGCTGGCCATGGGTCAGTGGGTCTTGCCTCTCAACCATCCTCCAGCCTTAGGGGGTGTGCTACACACGCCCTTCCTGGGGAGCTCTGGTGAGTTCCGAGCTGAACACTGAGCACTTACAGGTCTGGAGTCTCAGTCCCAACACAGACTGAGGACCCCAGCGGGGCCTCAAAGATAAGGAGCTGAGTGCTGGGTTGAAGGGCAGGCCTGGACACAGGGACCCTGGGTGACTTCATTGACCACATTATCAGCCAGTGGTCAGAGACTGACCACCCCCCTTCTCTAGCTGCTGCCCCTGTGATGACTCTCCGATGGCCCGGCACAGGTAGAGCCAAGCCTCAGCACCACCAGCGGCATGGGAGCCTCCAGGAGCAGCTGCGCCCACCAGCCAGCCACTCCTAATGGGTGCTATGCCGCAAGGCAGGAATTCATTCATTCATCCACTCACTGAGAGCCTGCAAGGCCTCATTCATTCGTTCACCAGTTCCCCAAGTTGTTAGACCTCTTGGGAAGGTAGGTTCACTGCCCTCCTGCAACGTCCCCTTAGGGGAGCCAGACAGGAAACAAGTCCTCCCAGAGGGATGAGAAGCCTGGGGGCAATGGAGGTGGCATACAGGGAAGACTGCTCAAGTAGCCACCACCCCCACCTCCTCCCTCACACAGCGCTCTGGCAAGGGCCCGCTTATGCTCAGCATCTATCTGAGACAGACTCCAGCCAGGCTCCATAGTACACACTCATCCTCCAGCTCCAACGCCAATGTCGTGTCAGTTTACAAACCCCCAAATCTACAGCCAGATAGTGGCGGCACATGCCTTTAATCCCAGCACTCGGGAGGCAGAGGCACGCGGATCTCTGTGAGTTCAAGGCCAGCCTGGTCTACAGAGTGAGTTCGAGGGAAAGCGCAAAGCTACACAGAGAAACCAATCAATCAATCAATCAATAACAAAAATGCCCCCAATCATCTGACCCTACAGCACTTGCCTGGTGGGAGCAAAGCCTTGGGGTATACTTGTGAATGAGGCCTGCGGAGACACTGTGAATGCATGAACGAAAGAGACCTGTACAGTGAGTGAATGAGTGAATGAGGCCTAAAGGGTGCACAGTCAACGAATGAATGCACGAGGCCTTGAGGGTGCACAGTGAGTGAACGAATGAATGAAGAGGCCTGGAGGGTGCACTGTGAGAATTCCAAATGCCCAAGGTGACTCCATGGCACCCCACAAAGATGTCTGACATTCCTAACAAGTGTGTCCCATCAGGAACCTTCCAGAAGTAGGCACTCATGGTGGTGCACGGTTCTGTTTTGGGTTTTTGAGACAGGGTTCTCTCTGTAGCTTTGGAGCCTGTCCTGGAACTCACTCTGTAGCCCAGGTTAACCTCAAACTCACAGAGATCCGCCTGCCTCTGCTTCCCGAGCTCTGGGATTAAAGGTTTGCACCACCACTGCCCAGAGGCCGAGGCAGGAGGATTGCTTTGAGTTTCAGGACAGCCAGGGCTACATAGGAAGATCTGGTCTGAAAATAATAGTAAATAAATAAATACCTCCTGTGATGGTGCACGCCTTTGATCCCAGAGCTCGGGAGGCAGGGACAGAAGGATCTGAGTTCGAGGCCAGCCTAGGACACTGTGGGACCCTGTCTGAAAAGCTCAAGACAGACACAAATAATAACAACAACAAAACGTTTTCCAGAGGCTAAGCCGGGGTGTGGTCCTGTCATCGCGGCACTTGGGAGGCTGAGGCATGAGGATCGGGAGCTCAGGCCACCCTCGGCCTCACAGGAGTCTGCGGTCTAGTACGGGCCACACGAGAACTCATCTTCCAAACCTCGAATGACCTCCGGGTTCCGCACCCCGGTAGTCCCAGGGGGCAGCGCGCAAACGGGGCTACTCCCCGCGAAATGCTCACGCTCCTGCACCTTAGGGCCCTCTGCCCTCTGCGCCCTGCCCTCCGCCTCGGGGCCCGCGCTCACCAACGAGGGCGCCTAACAAGGTGGTGATGTAGGTCTTGCGGTGACACTGGGTGCCGTCGGGGACCTCATCGTAGGCCCGGAGCAGCAGCTGGGCCATGGCTGTGCCTGGCCGTGCTCGCCCCGCACACCCTTCCGCGCCGCGGCGAGCTCAAGGGCAGCCGGCAAGGCCAACTCTCGCGAGGCTTCCGGCGCGCAACTTTATTGAGCGCCGCGGACAAAGACACAGCCTGTGCGCGCGCACGCGGAGCGGGTTGGGCGTGGACATCTTCGTTCACGCCGTAGGAACGGTGTCGCGCGCGTGTCCACGAGCGGATCTAGGCAGAGACAGCCATGACTTCATTCCTGGAAAGGTAAACTGAGGCTCACTGCCGAGGAAGCAAAACGCCGCCCGTCCCAGCCGAAACGGCGTTCCTAGCGTAGAGAATGACAAGCCCATCATCCAGGGGATTGACAGGTTGCCGACCAATTGCGGCACAGCGATTGCAGCGTGGTGCGCGAGATTGACAGAGGGTACACCAATCGCAGTGCAGAGGCGGGACTCCACTAGATTAGCTGGAGCTCTGGATCCAGAGTGAGTGTGGGGTGTGGTTATTTGCGCATTGGGAATGAGAACCGCGTGCGACTATTTGGGGGCGTGGCCAGTCCGGGCGGCGGGGGTTATCGGCAAAGAGACCAATCGTAGGGTGAGCATCTTAATTGACGGATATCAAGGCCTATTCTGCGCCGGTCCAAGTCCTCGCTGGGCTCGGAGGCGTAGCCAAACAGAAGCGCGCCCTGAAAGGGACTTGAGTGGCTCCTGAGGGGCGTGGCCGTGTTTAGGCCTGCCCCTCGTAGAAACGTGTCCAATAGCGAGAGTCCAAGGGGGCGCACGTGGCTTCCATAGGGGGCGTGGCCACCGACGTTGGCTTCCGGGTAGGGCGGGGCCTCGAGAGGGTTTGTTTCAATGAATGCGGCCGCAGCCCGAGAGGATGGCGCCAGAGGGGGTGGGCTTGTGGGCGGGGCCTCCCGCTGCTGGGCGGGGCCGGGCGGGGTGGGGCGTGGCCTGCGCGGCGGCTGGCCACCATGTCCGCGCCGCCCGCGTTGCAGATCCGGGAGGCGAACGCGCACCTGGCGGCCGTGCACCGGCGCGCGGCGGAGCTGGAGACGCGGCTGCTGGCGGCGGAGCGCACGGTGCGCGCGCAGGCCGAGCGCCTGGCCCGCCACGACCAGCAGCTGCGCGCCGCCCTGGACGAGCTGGGCCGCGCCAAGGACCGGTGAGGCCCGGGGTGGGGGGGTAGGGGGAGAGCACGGCAGACCTCACGGAGGAGGCGGGTGGCAAGGGCTGGGAACCAGGAGCAAAGATCTCCAGAGCTGTCCGTGCCTGGCATCGCAGCACTGAGGAGTCTGAGGCTGGAAGAACAGGAGTTCGAGTCCAGCCTCGATTACAGGGGGAGTTAAGTTACAGCCTGGGCTACTGGAGTGTCTCAAACTGTTCAAACGGGGCCAGCTGTCCCCCAAGGCCTAATCTCGTTGTACTGCCCGCCCTGAGCTCAGGCTCGAGAGTTTTGTGCCGCCTGAGGATCGGAGGAGATGTGGAGAGAAGAGCATGCCCCAGGGGCTGCTGGGGAGCCCCATCGGTAGACAGAGGCACAGAGCACCCGAGGCCTTGATGTCAGAACACTATAGAGTAGTCAGAGCTGTGGCAACCATTTTGGGCCACGAGGAAGTCCTACTGAAGGAGACACAAAACTGGCATTGTTTTGGTTTGGTTTGGTGTTTGGAGACAGGGTTTCTCTATGTAACAGTCTTGGCTGTCCTGGGGTTCTCTTTGTAGACCACACTGGCCTCGAACTCACTGAGATCCGCCTGGCCCTGCCTCCCAAGTTCTGAGATTAAAGGCGCGTGCCACCACCGCCCGGCTCGTTTTGTTTTTTTTTCCCCCCGAGAAGGCACTGTTAGCCAAGGATAACCTTCAGCTCCTGATCCTTCTGCCTCCACCTCTGGAGTTCTGGGAATGACAGGCATGCTAGGGATGGAACCCTGGCTCCAGGCATACTGTGGAGTTGGGGTCCTTTACCAACGCAATGGAGATGGCTTTGTGGGTAAGGGCACTCAACCACTTGCCACTAAGACTGGGAGGCAGAGGCAGGAGGATCTCTGTGAGTTCAAGGGCAGCCTGGTCTACAGTAAGAGTTCCAGGGCAGCCAGAGCTACACAGACAAACCCTGTCTTGATAAACAAAAATAAAGATGAAGAATTTTATCCCGTGGGATATAAGGAGCAAACCAACTCTTGCAGGCTGTACCCCAACCTACATGTGGGCATGTGAACACGAATACAAGCATGGAAATAGAGGCAGCAGAGGAAGGACATAGGGAGCCTCTGAGGGTTCCAGTGTAGGTAGATGCAGACCCTTCACCCCTTGTTGTAACTACCTCCTCTGGCCCCCTCACCAGGGAGATTTCCACCCTCCAAGAGCAGCTTCTGAGCTCTGAAGCCGCCGTCCGCAGCCTGCAGGCCGCAGTGGACCAGAGGGACCAGATGATCCAGCAGCTGCAGCCCCAGGCTGACCTGCTGCAGGACATCGCTCGCCGGCGACCACCCCTGGCTGGGCTGCTGGCCGCCCTGGAGGAGGCTGAGCGACTGGGCCCCTTGCTGGCCAGCAACCAGGGCCAGCTACTTCCCGATGGGCCTGGCCCACCCCTGAGCAACAGCACTGGGGAGGAGGGCCAGGACAAGCTTCAGCCTGCCGTGTTTGGGACCACTGTGTGAGCTGCCCTGGCAGTTCAGATCTCAGAATGTGTGGCCAAGGCCCAGAGCCCTGGACGTCACCAGTGTCCCGGAGGGCACCTGGGACATTACTGGATCCCATCTAAACATCAAAACTAGTGAAAGGGCAAGATCTCATTTAAGACCGTTTTTCCCCAGTGCTTGGGGCATCTGCTACGTTCAGTTTATTTTAAATAATTCCCAAAATAAAGAAGGGTGGGGCAGTGGCTCAGTGGTAGAGCCCCCCACTTATGCACAGGCGTGGTGGCAGCCCGACAGACGGACACCTGGCATCCCAGCACTGGTGAAGAAATGGGAATCTGACCCCTCGTCTCAGTTGGACTCTGAAGCTGTGCTGTTTCCTGTTTGAGTCAGGGTCCCACATAGCCTAGGCTAGCCTCTAACTTACTGTCTCAGGAGGTGACCTTGAGCTCTGCTGGGATGATGTGAGCCCACCACCAGACCCTGTCTTCTTTGGGGTTTTTGTTTGTTTGTTTTATTTTTGCTGTGAGATGGGGTCTCCCTCCATAGCCTAGGCTTCCCTGGAGCCCACAGTCCTCCCAGGTACTCCGAATATTGGTGTGAGCCACTGGGCCCCACTGATGTCACCCCCCTTTTTTCTTCTTCTTCTTTTTTTTTTTTTTTTTTTGGAACTGAGGATCGAACCCAGGGCCTTGTGCTTGCTAGGCAAGCGCTCTGCCACTGAGCTAAATCCCCAACCCCCCTTTTTTATTCTTATGCCTCCTGAACCGTCACCCCTCATCCAGGGCAGAATCTCCTCTTTATTTCAATCCTGGATCTGTTTAATTCTCTCTGGGGAAGCAGGCAGATCCAGACAGCACAGTGAGAACCTCAGCCTTCGCCTCAGGGCCCCTGCACTGTGTCCCCTGTGCCTCAGTGCTTCCTCATGACACTCAGGTCTCTCCAATGCCCCTTCCCGGGGGCCTCTGACCAGCATCCCTGTGAGAATTCCTACAGCTTGGTTGCTGCCCTCCACTGGGATGGTTTGGCTTTTTGAGACATAGTTTTGTCTAGCCCAGGCTGGCCTCTTAACTTTTTATGTAGCCTGGGCTGGCTTTGAACTTCTGGTCCTCCTGCCTTCTGTCTACATCAGTGCCTGCCGCAGCCCACCGGTGAGGCCCCAAACAGCCAGGAGCCTCCTGGACATCTGATGAGCCCTTGCCCTGTTCTGGGGACAATGGTGTTTCTGTAGCAAGTCTCCTCCTTTTGATACCCTAAGAGAGTCTACTTTTTAACTCCTGGTTCAGTGCTGTCCCTGACCTACCATGGGGAGGGTGTGTTGCCTTTGTTAGAGCGTCGAGACAAAGGGTCCCCACACACCACTGCAACCAGTGGTTGGTCTGTTGAATTTCATGGTCCCCAAGCTCAGGGAGTTGTCCTTGAGCAGCCACCAGGAGGGAAGTTAGGGCTGCTCCAACCGGAAGGAGCTCTAGCCAGCTGGACCCTGGAGGGCGGTGCGGACTTCCTGTCAGGGACCCTCAGCAGAGGAGACAGGGAAGAAGGGAGTTGTTTGTACGGGGAGGCGGGCTAGGGCCTGTCTGCACTAGAATAAACCAGTTATTTCTAAGCCTGGGCTGCTGTTCTTCCTGTTGTGGGGACTGAGGAGGACCCTGCCGGCCTCCTAGGGCGGTTTTACATCCGAGTGGGGTGGAGTCAGGCGCCCTCAGCTCAGTGCACAGGCTGTTCCCTGTGACAGTTGAGGAAACTCAGGACAGTGAAGGGAAACTGCTCTGCATACAAGCCCAAAGCTACTTCCAATTTAGGGGACAAGGAGCGTATTGAAACTCCTGTTACCCAGGTCCCGCCTTCCAGTCCCCTTCTAGGCCCTCACTGGGGCGAGGGGTGTGTGTGTGTGTGCGCGTGTGTGTGTGTGATATGGGCGGGGCTTCACTCCTGGCCACGCCCCCAGCACACATCCCTGGGGGATTCTAGGGGGTGGGGAAGTTGTGATGCGGAGATTTACTTCCAACCTTGTATATTATTAAGGCTCAGAATTGCTTGGGCTGAAGCTTAGAGGCAGGGCTTGCTTGCCGTGGATTGAGATCCTGGTTTCTACCCCAGCACCGTGAAAAGAAACACTCCTAGCAGCTCTTAAGTTAATTCTGTTTTACGCTTCTCTGTAGAAAAGCAGTGGTGCCTGGGGAGTGACTTAGCACTATTGGCCTGGCTTGCCAAGGCTCTAGGTTCCTTACCCAGAACCCAAAAAACCATGAGCTATTCTCCTGCTGCTTGCCAGTGTGGGAGCACAACAGGCCATCCGTTTGGATAGCAGGATGCCACTTCAGTTTCTCATGAACGGATCATGACACTGGTTGGCTTGCACACCCACGGATAACTTTCCTTTTGGCTGTGAGACAGTCTCAGTCTGGAACTCCTGCCTGCCCCCATCTCTTGCACGTTGGGATTGCAGCCATGTACCATCAGGCCCCGTTCTTATTTTTTATTTTCTAATGAAGTTCCAGTTTGTAGCCCGACTTGGCGGCTCCAGACTTTCAGCTGTGTCCCCACCTCAAGTCTAAACAGCTGGGAAGCTGAGGTGATGAGCCTGTGCCAGCATGTCCAACTAGCCCGCGACTGGCCCGGATTTGGCCGGGCTATCCCATGTAGCCCAGGTCTCCAGCCAGGCTTGAACTACCATGGGCTCACAGCGCCTGCCCCTCTAGGCAGGCTAATGTGCTTGACACAGAAAGAGTTACAGCCAGCCCCTCCCTCCCAGTCCCGGGAGCCATACTGCCTAGCAACAGCTGCGCCAGGCAGGACGCAGACCTCCCTGGAGCTCCACAGGCAGGGACACAGGCAAGCAAGGTGAGTGGTTGGGGTGGTCTGGGCTGTGTGGTATCACCCACTCTGTGCCAGGCCAACTGAGTACGGAAACCCAGTGGGAGTTCTGTGCCTCTGCAGCTGTCCGTTTGCACTCACAATGGACACCGTGACCGCCACCATGGAGAGGCTGAGGGCTCAGTGTCTGTCCCGAGGGGCCTTGGGCATCCGGGGCCTAGCCAGGTGAGCCCTCACCCCAGTGCTCACAGTGCCCTCTGGCCAGAGCAGCCCCATCCATGCAGCCCCATCTGGATCCCCAGGTTTTTCCGCCGCCTGGACAAGGATGACAGTCGGTCCCTGGATGCAGGGGAGCTGAGGCAGGGCCTGGGACAGCTGGGGCTGGAGGTGGGGGAGGCAGAGGCGGAGGCGCTGTGCAAGCGCTGGGACCGTGATGGCAGCGGGACACTGGACCTGGAGGAGTTCCTGCGGGCACTACGGGTGAGGCTGGCCTCAGAGGCTGAGGAGGGGCTGGTGAGGAGTGCCAGCCAGCCAGTCCCGGCACTCGCTCCTCAATCACTGTCCCTCCCACAGCCCCCCATGTCCCAGGCCCGGGAAGCTGTCGTGGCAGCTGCCTTTGCCAAGCTGGACCAGACTGGCGATGGTGTGGTGACTGTGGATGACCTGCGAGGGGTATACAGTGGCCGGGCTCACCCCAAGGTGCGCAGTGGAGAGTGGACGGAGGATGAAGCCCTCCACCAATTCCTCGACAACTTTGACACGCTTGAGAAGGATGGGCAGGTGTGTTCACTTGGTACCCCCCATGGGCAGCATGCCTGGCCTGCACCCCCTCACAGCCTGCACCCCACAGGTCACACTGGCCGAGTTCCAAGACTACTACAGCGGACTCAGTGCTTCGGTGGACACAGACTCGGAGTTCGTGGCCATGGTGAGCAGTGCCTGGCGCCTCTGACCCGGCAGCCTCGCCTGCCTAACAGCTGCCTTAGCCTAGTCCCCTGACCCACCGCTACCCTGTTACCACTGTCCCGGGGGGGGGGGGGGGCCAACTAGACACAGGGAGGAGAATGTGTGAGAAGGGAGGCTGAAGAACCGGCTAGACAGGTCTCCTGCACGCCCCCCTCCCCCCAGACCTGGATCCATCACTGACCCCATCAGGGGCCCCCATGGCCACACCCAGCTCACCTGGCTGCCAGGTGCACAGAAGGCCAGGGTTTTAGTTAAAAGTTTTAATGCAGTTCTCAAATACATTTCATATGACAATCTTACATAAATGTTCCAAACACACGGGCGACGTCTGGAGTCACTTGTCACTGGCTGGCTGAGGCTGTAAGCAGAGTGTGACCCATCTGCCAGGCAGCCCTGGTGTCCTTGCTGGCTCCCTGGCCAGAGATGGAGCCACAAAGTCCACGGGTGGGGGCGTCATCTTCCGCCGAGGACAGGCCCTCCGCAGGGCCTTTGCCTCTCAGGGGCCCTCGATGGTCAGTTACCTCAGGGCCGTGCTGTGCTGGGTACCTGCTTAAGGAGGCCCAGGTGGTGTGGGTGAGCAAGAGTGCAAGAACCCTCCTGGGCCCGTCACCTTTGTCTAGACAGGTGTTCTCAGGCCCAAACTTAAGGACTTGTTGTGGGGGCCGGACGCCACCCACAGGGACAAGTCAGCTCAGCTCACCATGAGCAGCTTCATCCAGGCCCGTGAAAGCCACGTCATCAGAAATCAACAAGAGGCGTTAGCCACATGGACCTGGCACAGCGGGAAGCTGAACAGACAGCAGGTTGCTCTCAATAGAACGCTGAGCTCAGAGTCTGAACTGCTGCTGCCCAGAGGAGGAGAGACGGCCACCGTAAGGCTGGGTGACCAGGCCAAGTCTGAGAGCCAGCGGAAGCTGTGACAAGTGTCAATGTGCCGTTTCGATCGGAGGAGGGCGGGGAACGGTCTTTCTGCTCATCAATATGATGAGGTCTGAGTCCCAAGCCACATCCTGGCATCCCCGTCTGCTGCAGAGGGGACACGCGGATCCAGCCTGTGGCCACCCCAGCAATAGACACCACCATGACGCGGCCTGCAGGGAGGGACGGGCAGCGGACAGACGACAAAGCAGCAGCCTGACGCAGTGGCCCCGCTGCTATGTGCTCCCAGGAGTCTGGCCATCCCCTTCGTCACCTGTGCCTGTGGGAAGAGCAGGCCCCTCAGACCCAGCACGCAGCCACCATGACAGCTGGGTCCCTCCCACAGGTCCCATGCTGCTCACCGGCTCCTGAGGGAGCGGCCCCTGAGGGAGCGAGCACTGTGTCCTCATCACTGTCTTCCTCCTCGGTGGCCCGGGTGGTTCCTGGCTCAGGTGCGGGTACCTTGGCCTCCTGTTCCTGCTCAGCACGGCTACGCAGTGCCAGGATGCGGTGGTGCAGTGCTGCGTATAGTTGGCCAGTGTCCTTTGAGCTGGCCTGGGGAGACAGTGTGTGAGGTGGCAGTGTGTGGCTGGCAGCCAAGCTGGCCTGGCCAGCCGACTTCTCTGACAAGGAGGGCCTACCACCACCCCAGGTGCTGGAAGGCCCCCGGAGTTAGGCCAGACAGTAAGGTCGGAGCGGGGCCTCTCGTCCTTCCACATGCAATGTGTAGCAGAGGGGATAGCAGGGTGCACCACGCGGCTATCAGGAGCTGCCCAGGGAGGCTTGTGTCCTTGCTGGTGACACCAGCACAGTGACCTGCACTGAGCCAGTGCTCCACCCCAGCCTTCCCGAGCTCACCGAGATCAGAAAGACCTTGACGCCCTGGTCCTCGGCATCTGTGGCTGTGATGCGGATGCTCTTTTCACTGGCCTTGTCCATCTGCATCTGTGCCCACAGCTTTGTGTTCAGGATGAGCCGCAGGCTGCCCTGGGTCCGCATCACTGCAGCAAGGAGGCTGCTTAGCTACACGCCGGCCCCAAGCTACAGCCCACATCCGGAAGGGAAGGGCCAGGGGAGCCGTGCCCTTGCGGGGGGGGGGGGGGGGGGGGGGGAATGGGGATGGAATGGATGGTCTGGAATTGGCCAGGAGCGCTGTCATAGCGCCCTCCTGAGATGGAAACTACCCATTCCCACCTGAGGACCAAGCCCATCACATGTGTGAGGAGGGTCCCAACTCTCTCCACCCAGTCAGGCCTACAGAGTCCCCCACACCCAGAAGCCAGGCGCTCATCTGAGGCTCTAGGAATACGGCTCTCAAAGGTGGCTTGTGGGTAGAAGACATACAACTACCCCATGTGCACAGGTCACAGGTCACAGACTGCCACTACCAAGAGTAAGACTGAAGACATGTCTATCAACTCTTTTGGGGTGGTGGTGGCAGGGTCTCAGTAGCCTGGGCTTGGCCTTGAACTTACAGCGGTCCTCCTGCCACACCTCCCAATTCTGGGCTTAAGCTGACTTTTAAAGGGGATATAACCAAGCAAGAAAGAAGCTCCCTTGTCTTTGGAAGAGGTCAAACATGGGTATGGCAGGCTTGCAGTGGACTCCAGGCCAGCCTGGGCTACAGAGCAAGACCATTTTCACAAAGTCCCCGGAACAGGAGGAGGGCAGCTCTGACGCTTGAGCGGCCCCCTCTGCTCTGAGAGATCACAACCCTCTGGGTCCTCTGGTTTGGCTGAGGTGGGGTTGCATGCTGAAGCCCAGGCTGGCGTTACTGCTGCCCAGGCTGCCACTCCTCCTGGCCCCACTTTGCTTCCAAGCTGTCCTTATTCTGCTAAAGAGCAGGAATTAAGTGTGGAGGGGCAGCATGCCCAAGCCAGAGGGACTGGTGTGAGGCTCACAGTGGGATTGGTAGCCATGCCCCTGCCCCAGCTATGGAAACCACACTTCTGGTTTGGTGTGACCGCAGCCCACCTCTAGGAGGGTCTATACTTCCCCAGTGCTCACCCAGCCGGGACTGCAGCGTGCCGTCGTCAGCCGACGCCATATCATTGAGCCTGAGAAGTCCCCGGCCACGCTCCACCCATGACTGTGAGGTCTTGTCAAACACAAACAGCTTACACTGGATCTGTAACACATGGGGTCGGCGGCGAGCAGGGTAAGAGTAACTGCCCTCTGTGCCCCACAAAGCTCAGGCTCCACTTCAAGTCAGGAGCTACCAGTGACGCTGGGGTATCTGATTGTCCCACCTGGCTACCGGGACCACAAGCTATGGCCAGGATGCTGACGGCCAGTGCCCAGCTTTATTTATCCAGTCATCTATTTATGGGTTTGATTTCTGTGGTACCGGGAATGGAACCCAGGCTCCCTGCTCAGGTGTGTAAACCAGGAGGAAATCCAAACACACAGAGATGCCACCTCGTTCCCACAGCGAAGGAGCACTGGGTGCTGTGATGAGCTGCCTGGCTGCAGGGACATCCTGCGGTGCTGGGGTAGACCACAGCATGGCAGCCCTTCCATTGCCCACCCAGAAAGCAAGTAAATGTCTTCACAAACATGCACGTGTCATATTGCTTATAAGAGTCCCAAAGCACAAAGAGGCCATGCATCAGCTCCCTGGTGCCATGCAGCCCTTAAGTGTCACAGCGAGGGACAGAAACAACAGACTTAAGGACACCCAGCTCAGTGACAAAGCCAGGATAAAATTCCACACATCGAGGGACACCATAAGAAACATCTAGAACAGAGATATGAGAAGGCATGTGGGTGCCGGGGTGCTAGCTCCCGGGATGGGGCCTTATCTAGGAAGGTTGAAAACCTCCTGTCAAACTGTGACAATAGTTATGCAACTCATTTTGGTTTCCTTGGGGCAAATAAGTTCCTGGTTGGCCTGGCACTCTCTGAAACTCAGGCTGGCCTTGAACTCACAGAGGTCTGCCTGCCTCTGCTTCCTGAGTGCTGGGGTGTGCCACCATGCCCAGATTCATTTTGTTGTTGTGGAAGAGGTGGTCTTGCTATGTAGCCCCAGCTGGCATTGTTCCTGGCAGCCCTGCCTCAGCAGCATGGTCTCACCTGCAGCACATTGCTCTCTGCCTCCTCCCCCGTTATGACCTCCACCTTCTCCAGGAAGCATGTCCACGCTGTAGCCTTGGTGTAGGCAGCAGCAGACTCAGCCAGTGACTCTGCAGAGAGAACCCAACAAAGAAGCGTCAGCAGGCCGGGGACTCCCAGGGAGCTGAGGAGTCCTGTCCTGGTCAGCAGAGCAAGGCCACCCACCATCCATCCCGGGCACTTCAGGCCGACCTCTCGTGTCTACTGGGGCCACAGCTGTCCTGCCTGGTGGTGGGAGTCTGCAGAGCTGTGTGCAGAGCTGTGCCCTACCTTTCTTGGGGGCAGCCTCCTGGGACGATGGCTCAGACCCTGACTGGGCATGCGAAGTCTCCCTGCTGGCATCTGAACTGGCTTCATTCAGCTTGGGGGGGCTCTGAGGAAACAAGCGTGCCAGGGCGGAGCTGCTGTGGGTGCTGAGGACAGAGTGAGAGGCCCAGCAGGGACGGCCACTCAGCACTTCCCAGAGGCCTGACTCCTGCGCACCCAGCAGGGGCCTGTCCTCAACAGCCGTGCCTAGTCAGGCCCTCCTTTCAGGACCACAGGGAAGTTCTGCCACAACACACTGTGGCAGACCAACAGGAGGAAGCTGCAACATGGTGACCTTGCCAGGCCAACAGGGGGTAAGACCAGAGCCTGTGGATGCCATGGTGGGGCTGGATGCCCAACCCGGAAGGAGAAAATGGCCGAGAGATGCTAGTCTCTGCATCCTGGGCTACAAGTGTTCGGAAAGCAGGGAGTGTGCAGGTGCCTGCTGTCCTGGCTGCCCCTGTCCTGCAGAAGTGGCAGGCATGGCTGGTTCTGTTGACAGGGACACAGGCCACCTGTCTCAGTGGTGTAGCTCTGGGGTGAGTACGACAGCTGATGTTCATCCCAGCTGGCCCTGGCCACAGGACGCCTAGGTCAGTGGAGAGTAAAGACAAGAAGGGTGAAGCCAGCCCCCTGGCAGCCTCTGTGGGCAACCGAAGCCTGTGGCGAATGTGAGCTGGTCTTTCTCATCCCTGTACCTGAGAATCCTGTTCTGACTGTACAGGAGACAGCATGACAGCCACGTGCCGTGTGCCCCCAAGTGGGAACAGGCACTAGGTAACAGCGCCAGGGCCACTCACCAAGACACGCTCACTCATGTTCTGGCCAAACACAAACTTGTTGGAGGTGTCAGCACTGTGGGTCGAGTTGTCTGCGCTGGAGAGGAGTGGTACCATCAGTGTAGCACCCCGGTGTGAAGCACCCCACGCCCCCCCAGACTGACCCACTCAGAGCGCTCACCTGGAGCTGATGTACTGCAGGAAGTAGTTGGTTGCAGTGGGTGTTTCTGAGCTGGGATGTGCAGCGCTGTCTACGTCTGACCCGTCAACACTCTCATTCACTAACTGGAGAGAAAGGGAGGCGACCACTCACACGGCCCTGTCCGACAAGTGCTAGCCCAGCCCTACTGTGTGAGTGCACCGAGGACACAGCAGTTAAGGACAAGGAAGCTGGGCACGATGGCGGCACACTCCTTTAATCTCAGCATGGGGGGAGGGGGGGAAGAGGCAGGGTATCTCTAGGAGTTCAGGCTAGCCTGGACTACACAGTGAGATCTTGTTTTAAAGAGACAATAGTCTGGTGTGGGCCCAGACCCATCACCCCAGCACTGCAGGAGGCTGAGCTCAAAACAAGCCGGGAAGAAAAACCTGCAGGAAAGGACAACGGAGCGTTAGGAGCTCTCTACCGGGTCAGGAAACTGCCTTTTGGCTGGCACCCAGCACAGCCAGGCACAGAATGGGCACATGGCCACCAGCACAACCACAGCTCCTCCGTGGCTGTTAAACCCGTGATGTCGGTCAAAGGCACTCGTGAATAACCGAGGAGGTGGCAGTGCGTTAGAAGGTACCGTGATCCTGGCTCACTGCTGCGCTTGTTGGCTAAGTACAGAGCCCACTGGAAGCCTTCCTCCTCTGAGGATGCCAGCGGGCCCCACCACAAAGATGGCCTTCAGACCATGCTGGGCCTGGGGTCCTGTGCCTGAGCACGGTGGGTCCCCAGCCCCAAGGAGGAGGTGCCCGAAGATCATGGGTCTCTTGGCCTAAGTCACAACAACACCAGCTCTTCCTCACATCCCTCAGGGACTGGAGTGTCCACCAGATAGTGAGGGACAAGGAAGCAGGGGAGACACACTGGAGTCCTCTGCACGGTGGAGATTTCTCAATGTGGTGACAAGGTCTTGTTGTGCAGCCCAGGCTGGCCTGGTTTCCTCCATCCTCCTGCCTCAGCCTCCCAGCATGATGGGACATAGGCTAGATCATTCTGAGGGGCATCCTGGGCTCTGTGGGGTGCTGAGCAGTGCCTCAGTCCCCTTCATTCCCATGCCTGGTGCTTCACTGTCTTGGTGGCACCCGTAAGTCAGAAGTGGCCCTAACTCTGCCTAGAGAGCTTCCTGGCAAGACACTTGGAAGGAGGAGGGCAGAGTTACATGCATAGCCACATAGCGAGTTCAAGACCAGCCTGGGCTATATGAGACCTTGTCTCAAATCAAACCCATGTCAAATCAATCACGTAATCATTATTTTAGTGTAGCTCTTGAAAAGACGACCTGAGGTAGCCTGAAATCCTAGGACTTGAGGATCAGGAGTTCAGTTCATCCTTGGTGACATAGTGAACTTGAGGCTAGCCTGGGTCACATGAAACACCATCTCAAAGTGGGGAGGGATTCTTAGCGGGATGGGGCCTTAGGCAATGGATGTCTGGGTAGATATGTGGCTGTCATGGGTACCCCAGGCCACTCTCCTTAAGGACCATCTGTTGGAGTTCCTCTGCCCCACATCTACCCAGCAAATACCTTCACTCTATCTCTCAAGTTCTGGCCAAACACAAAGGCCTGTGGGGCCACCTGATCCTCTTCAGAGGGCCCCTCCTCTGAGGTGCTATGGGGGGTTTTCTGAAGCACTTTCTCCTACAGGAAAAGAAAAGAACCCAATCACATTTAGAAGCAATAGCAACAGAATGTGTAAGAGCCCAAAGTCAGCCGGGAATGAGCCTGGGTCTGCTGGGGTGGGCAGCATTAGAGAAAGGCCTGAAGCCTGGCAGCTGGCCAACACCAGCAGTCCCCTGCCCCAGTGCAGCTGATAGAGGCAAGGTGGATGTGGGGAGCTCAAGACCCAAGGGTACCCCTCTTAGAAGCAGACTGGCGTATTCTGTCTGTCAAAGTGGAGAAAGGCAGACTGTGAGCGTCATACCCAGGGCTCAGAAGGCATCTCTAAGAATATTCCCAGTACTCTACTCAGGCATGAGCCCACTGGCTGTCAGAGGGCAGGGCACGTCACCATGGTGCCAACAGAGCCAGGATCAGTACCAAAGGTCCCATCAGGCAAGGGGACGGACACTCCGGATGTAAACTACAAATGGCAAAGGGCAGAGTCAGAGCAGCTACCAAGAGACAGACCCGATGAGGCCCGTGTCAGTCATGAGGGAAATGGTGTGGTGTGGAACACAGATGTGAGATTCCACTGGGCAGACAGTAGCTGGAGGATCTCACACTGCAGGCCGCTCTCAAAACTCACAGCTTCCTGGACTGAGTGTTTATACCAGCTCATGTTTTGTTTTCTCCAAATTGTATTTCTTCATCTATGTGTGTGTACGAGCATGTGTGCATGTACAGAAACCAGAGGGCAACTCCCTGGACTGGTCACTTCCACCACTGGGATCAAATCAGGTCATCAGGCTCAGAAGCGAGCATTTTTAATTTGCTAAGCCCTCTCACTGGTCCTTCTAAATACTGTCTTGCAAGTGTGACTCTCCTGAGTTCAGGGAATTGTTCACCCATGTGCTCTAGATGAGGGGAATTTGGAGTGCCGCCAGGAGACCTTTGGGGTAATCCCCTGGCTGCACATGGAAGGTGGTGTGCCCTGCAGTTCCAGGAGCCCCAACACGTCTGTGACAGCAGCTCACAGTGGCAGAAAGGGTGGTACAGTGCTGACTGTGTTCTCTACTAGTCTGTCAAGAGTTTAATAGTCTACAGGCTTGACACCCTATAAATCTGGTTCCACTCTCACTCTGCCATGGCACTGTGCCTACACAGGGAGTGTGGCTTGTACGGTTGGGCATCATCCCCCACTGAGAACCAGCCCCCAGGCCTGTTGTGACTCTGCCTCCTGGCCAGTGCGTGTCAGAGGCTGAATCCCACTCCCTGGCCACTGAGTCAGCATCCCTGATCAACCAGTGTCAGTGTCACCAGCCGGGACGGCTGAGAAGGTAAGGGTCCGGCCTGCTCTTGTCACGTGACCAGAGATCATAAGCATGGTGATCCTGCCCATCCCAGGACATCCAGAACGTGGGGCCTTAGGGTCAAATCTAGGTGCCACAGGGAGAGAGCCAGAGTCAGATCATTGTTAGGCACTGAGCACCCAGCCTGCTGGCAAGGAGGTGGCCCAGCGTGTCCCCGGCTGAGGAATAGGAGGGTGTGCATTGTGGAGGACAGGGTGGGAACCCCGGGTGGGTGGAGCTGGATGCTGGCACAGCCTGGCTGGAACTGTGCACTGGCTTTCCCTCCTGAGTCTCAGCCACGCTCACAAGAAACAAGCTGGGAGCCATTCATGTCCCCACTTAGGGCGCTGGAGTGGGATGAGCACTTCCCCATGCAGCCCTAGAATCCTGCTTCCTCGAGCATTTTCTGGTGAGAACAGACACATAGCTCTGACTGTGACTCCATATGGATGAGTTCAAGAGCACAGCAGGCAGCCTGGGAAGTGGAATCTCCATCAACCCCCTCCACCGGCTGCCAGCACACTGCTGGCCTTGAATCCCTGGGCTGCAGGGGCCTCTTCTTAGGCGAGCTTTTCAGGGCTGACTCCCCAGCACCAGAGCATATGTGCACCCCGAGGGCTCATCTGTGACTTGGGGAGGGGGTACAACACACACTCTGGACTTTGTCGTGGAGACACAGCCATAAAACACTTCTGAGCTCCTGGGCAGTAGGGCCCATCATGACAGTTACTGACAGCCCATCAGTCAATGTTGGGTGTCTAGTGGCTGGGCTCTCAGGCCTTGGTATGGTGTGGAGAGGACTTTTAACAGGGGCCCTGTGGAAGTGGGTAGGTCACAAGAGCACCATCTTCACAAAGAGCACTCCCAGTGAAGGTGGCTGTAACCAGCAGGGGGTATGTGTGTGTATTGTGAGGGACAGCCCCATGCTGTGTGCCCATGAACCCGGCTCTGTGAACACCCCTGCCTGGGTATTGTGTTACAGTGCGAAAGGTGCAGCTGTGCATACAACACTAAGCAAGCCCAGGCATGCTCAAGAGTGCTGGAAACCACTAAGGGCGTCTGGACTGGAGAACCCACACAGACGTTACACCTCGGTCTACTGATGCAGCCCACTTTAGCCAGCCCCACGACCCACCAACCTCAAGTGTGTCTGTCCCCTCGGCAGGCTCGGAGGGGCTCTTCTGTGTGAGGTTTTCTGGTGATGCAGACATGGCTGGTCCCGTGCAGTCTGCTGGCATGCTGACCCCATTGGTGCCGCTGCTGGGGACTATAAAAGGGAGGAAGAAGAGTGGACAGGTGGCAGATGTCCCCCTAGTGCTCTGGCAGCTGGTCAAGCTGCTGGACTCTATCCAGGCCTCCTTAGTAATCAGGCTTCTAAATTTCATTCATCTTAGGCTGTGCATGGTGGTGAGCGCTTTTAACCCCAACACTGGGGAGGCAGAGCAGGTGGATCTCTGTAAATTCAAGGGCAGAGCTACATAGCAAATTCTAGGTCAATTAGGGCTACATTAAAAAAAAAAGCATCATGCATTCTTAAGATTCAAAACAAAACAAAACAAAACAAAAAAAGGAGCCTAAACCTCACACAAGGGGCTGCTGTCTTTATTCTGGAAGACACTACACTGGCATGCAGCTCAGTGTACAAGGCCTGGGTTTCATCATCAAGCAAACCCCCTCCACCACCCCGTGCTCAAAACAAGACACAAACAAGAATTGGCTTCCAATGTGCTCAGAAGCAAGACTCCCAGAAAATGATCAGCAAAAGAAAACCTATTGCAGACAGCTCCCATGCAATTTGACAAAAGCCAATTGTGCATGTGAGGTGGTCATCCAACCCCCAGCACCGGGCACACTCACAAAGCCAGAAGAGAGCTGGCAGAGTGGTGTATGCCTACTGCCCCATGCTTGAGAATTCCAGGCTACAGAGTGACTTCAGGAGCAGACTGGGCTGCACAGTGAGATGCAGAGTCATAAAAGTCCAACTAAACCAAGACAAAATGGCAATCCCCCTAACATGCTGGGCCATCCTACTGACACCCAAATCAAGACAAAACGAAACAAGAATCTTCCAGTGTGCTATGGCTGGCAGGCTCTGATAACTGAAGCCAAGCAGACTTTGGGTGATTAATCAGCATAAGCCAGGTTCCAGTCCACCACAAGCTTTTGAATGACAGGACCAAAACCCAGCGAGCCCCAGGTGGCCTGGAAACTGCTCTGCAAGGGTGACAGAGCAGAGTGTGGGAGTTGACAGGAGAGTGGGCGGTAGCACCCCATCCTTCTATCAGGGCTCCCCAGAACGGAGCTGGCCCAAAGAACCCCCTTGCCTCTGTACTTCGGACTGTGACTTGTGGTCCTTACCCGTCTGTGACAGCACCTTGGGCTGTGGGGCCTGCAGCACAGCTGGGCGGAGCACACCACGCTGCTGTTCCCTGGGCTTCTGGCTGGGTAGACCTGGAACACAGTGGATTCTAGGATCCTTGTCCCTGCTGCTCCAGAGCACATCAAGTCAAGTGGTCATGCAAGGGAGGCAACACTCAACACCGGCACTTTCTCCATAGGACAGTCACCTGCTACTGGGATCTGTGATGAGGCCTAGGCCACTGCTACCCTCCCAGAGTGGGCCTAATGCAAAGAGAGGTGGCCATGGCCGGTCAGGAGACACCCTGCCCCGCAGGTCTGAGCAGCTTTCCAGGGTTGTGTTCATGTCAGTCATGGTCAATGTAGACAGACTGGGCCTACAGCAAGGGTCCTGGGGCCAGGCAGAGGCCTGGAAACGTCACCCACCTGCACTGGGTGCCTGGCCATGGATGAGCGTCGGGGGCTTCAGCCGGAAGCCGCTGCTCTTCTCCTCTGCAAGCACAAGACACAGCTGAGCTCAGTCTGTGGGGGGCAGGAGCACAGCACAACAGGGTGCACAGTGGGCCTAGGACCCCCGAGAATGGTCCTGGCTGCAACAGGAAGCAGGAGGCCTGGGTCAGAGGTGTGACTCTGCAGCAAGGCCAGCAGCACAGGGACCTGGAGGATGAAGATGCTGAGGCAGGATGAAGTACCCACTAGGCTCTGGGCTGTCCTCCCTGGGAAGGAAGTGTGGTACTGTCGGGCACACCAGCCCCGTCAGTCACTCACAAAAGGCTTGGTGACCAAGCTAGCAGGCAATGAGAGCTGGGGCTACAGGGCAGTTGGTCTAAGAAGGTGTGAGGAAAATGATAGGCCACAGGCAGGCATGACAAAAGCAGACCCCACCACACACATGACTCTGCTGACCGGAAAGGTCAACAGAAGAAAGCCCTAAACATGGGGCTGGCTCAGTGGGTAAAGTGCCTGCTGTGTAAGCAAAGAACCCGAGGTCAAATCCCCACACACCACAGCAAAAGCACATATGGTGCAGGCAGACAGGAGCATCCTGGAGCTCTGGACAGTGGTGTTGACAGGTACAGGTGAGCATATCAGCATCCTTGCAACACGTGTGGACCACACACACAGTCAAGGAACCTCATCTGGAAACATCGGGAAAGGGCAAAGTCTTAGGTGAAGAGAAGGTCCCGCAGTGCGGGTCTGTGGACAGAAAATGCCCTGAAGTGGTGAGCTCAGAATGCAGACTCACGCACGATGCCTGCAGCTGAGGAGGAGCGACACCGAGGGGCTGGAGCCGGAGCTCACGGGGCTGCCACTCAAGCATACTGTCACAGGGATTCTGACAGGAACTGGCTGCATTGGTTGCCCAGGTGCTGCAATGGGGACCAGCCAGTCAGAGCAGCACTCGAGCACCTGCACGTGTGACACAAGGGCCACCGCAGGCAGTCGTGCAGCGGGCAGAGTGCTACAGGGGTCAGCGCTGGGCCGCAATTTTCCAACCTGAGACCAAATTCCTAAAACAGTGTAACCGGAGGCCCCAAAGACTAGCTTTGGGCACCTGAATCCTGGCCACAGGAGGTCCTTCAGGGTCCTGTCCCCACGGAAGTATCAACACAACCTTTAAGACTTGAGGGTAGGTACCACAACTGGCCAGCGTGGCCACTGTGCTGGCGCACAGAAGTCCAGGCAGGGTACCACTATGACCAGCAGGACAGACACAGTCCACACTAAGTGGGCTGGCCAGCCAAGGCTCAGAGTTCTGTCTCCAGCCTCATCCACCGGGACACCCTGGGCTCTTCTCAGCCCCCTGGAGACTCAGTTTGCTAACAATGTTGCAATAGGACCTGGGGAACCCTCACACACATACAGCTGGCTGGCTGTTGGATTTATGCTACCCAAGGGGCAGAGGTGCTGGGTGATACTGCTGACCCAAGGGAGCTCCCTGTTTACTTGGGAATACAGTGGGCCTGAGGCTGGGCAAGCATGTGGCTGGCTAGGACGGCATGATGAGAGGATAATGAGTGGAGCCAGGTCTCTTCCTCAGGCTCACTGTGTAGCTGAGGATGACCTTGAACTCCTGATCTAATAGTCGAGATGACAGACATGTGTCTCCATGCCTGGCTGAAAGCAGGTCTCTTGATGTCAGCAAGAAGGGCTAGGGTGCGGGGCCCCATCAGCACAGGCTCCACATGCCCAGGGACAGGGTCAAGCAGGGTACCCTGAGCACCAAGATCCTGGCTGTAGAGTGCCGCCCTGCCCCCCCACCCCCCCACTAGAGATTCCAGGACTGAGATGGAATGGTGAGAAAAGTCCTAAGGGGGACCAGAAGGAAGGGACCAGAAGCGCTCGCTCTTAGACTGCATCAAACAGATCCACGACAGCCCATAAGCCATCGGCTCAAGCAGGTGATCAGATTCACAGCGGCCCTGCTGAAGACCCAAGAACAGGAGCCACTGGTGGACACAAGAGTGCGGCAATGGGCTGGAGAGATGGCTCAGAGGTTAACAGCACCGACCGCTCTTCCAGAGGTCCTGAGTTCAATTCCCAGCAACCACATGGTGGCTCACAAACATCTGTAATGAGATCTGGCGCCCTCTTCCGTATACATATTAAATAAATAAATAAATCTAAAAAAAAAAAGAAAAGAAAAAGAAAAAGAAATCAAGGAAGCCAGGTGGAGTGGCACACACCTTTAATCCCAGCACTCAGGAGGCAGAGCCAGGCGGATCTCTGTGAGTTCAAGGCCAGCCTGGTCTACAGAGTGAGTTCCAGGAAAGGCTCCAAAGCTACACAGAGAAACCCTGTCTGGGGAGGGGGAGGGGGGGGAGAAAGTAATCAAGGAAGAGACAAACAAAAAATTGGAAGAAATCAATAAATTCCTTAAAGATAGCCAAGAAAAAACCAATCAAACAAGTAAACAATTCAAGACCTGAAAACTGAAATAGAGGCAATAAAGAAGACACAAACCGAGGGAATGGTGGAAATAGGAAATCTGAGTAAACAAACAGGAACTACGGATGCACGCATAACCAACAGAATGCAAGAGATGGAAGAGAGGATCCTAACACAAAACATCCAGGAAATCTGGGACACCATGAAAAGACCAAATCTAAGGAAAAGAGGAGAATAAAAGAGGTGAATTCCAGCTCAAAGATACAGAAAACATAGTCAACAAAATCATAGAAGAAAACTTGCCCAACCTAAAGAAGAACATAGCTATAAAGGCTACAAGCTGACAGAACACCAAATAGGCTGGATCCCCCACCAAAAGTCCCCCTGACCACATAATAATCAAAACACTAAGCATACAGAATAAAGAAAGAATATTAAGAGCTGCAAAGGAAAAGGCCAAGTGACTTATAAAGGCAGACCCATCAGAATAACACCAGACTTCTCAATGGAGGCTCTGAAAGCCAGAAGGGCCTGAACAGACATTATGCAGACACTAAGAGACCACGGATGCCAACCCAGACTACTATACCAGTAAAACTTTCAATCACCATAGACAGAGTAAACAAGGTATTCCATGACAAAACCAGATTTAAACAATACCCAAGAAACAAGCTGGTGTAGCTATCCTAATAGCTAACAAAATCGACTTCAAACTAAAATCAATCAAAAGAGATAGAGAAGGACATTTTATATTCATTGAAGGAAAAATCCATCAAGATAGTCTCAATTCTGAACATCTATGCTTCAAATACAAGGACATACACATTTGTAAAAGAAATATTACTAAAGCTTAAATCACACATCAAACCCCAACACTAATAGTGTAAGACTTCAACATCCCACTCTCACCACTAGACAGATCGATCTGCCAGACAGAAATTTAACAGAGAAACAAGGGACCTAACAGACATTATGACTCAAGTGGACTTAATCAATATCTACAGAGTATTTCACCCAAACAAAAAAAGAACATACTTTCTTCTCAGCACCTCATGGAACCTTCTCTAAAACTGACGACATATTCAGTCACAAAGCAAATCTCAACAAATACAAAAAAACTGTAATAGCCATCTGTATCTTATCAGATCACCATGGCTTAAAGTTAGAATTAAACAACAACAGAAATTATAGAAAACCTTCAAACTTATAGAAACTGAACAACCCTCAACTGAATATCACTATGTAGTGTTATTTTGTTTGTGCTCTAAGAAATAAAGCTAGCCACTAGTTAACCATAGCAGTGGTGCACACACCTTTAATCCCAGCACTTGGGAGGAGGAAACAGGAAGTGATATGAGGATTCCGGGGAGCTAAGAAGTCTTTCTAGTGGCTGGCTATTCTGCTTCTCTGATCTTTCAGCTTTTTTTTTTTTTTTTTTTTTTTTTTGAGACAGGGTTTCTCTGTGTAGCTTTGTAGACCAGGTTGGCCTTGAACTCACAAAGATCGGCTTGCCTCTGCCTCCCGAGTGCTGGGATTAAAGGCGTGCGCTACCACCGCCTGGTGATCTTTCAGCTTTTACCCTGATATCCAACTCTAGGTTTTTATTATTAAGGCCAATTATAATTTGAGCTACAGGGTTGGGATTTAGCTCAGTGGCAGAGCGCTTGCCTAGCAAGAGCAAGGGCCTGGGTTCAGTCCTGAGCTCTGAAAAGAAAAATAATAATAATAATTCAAGATACACTACTGGGCCAAGGAAGAAATAAAGAAAGAAATTAGAGATTCTCTAGAATTCAATGAAAACAAATGTAAAGCATACCCAGACTTATGGGACACTATGAAAGCAGTGCTAAGAGGTAAGTTCACAGCACTAAGTGCCTATATAAAGAATTTGGCCGGGCGGTGGTGCACACGCCTTTAATCCCAGCACTCGGGAGGCAGAGGCAGGAGGATCTCTGTGATTTCAAGGCCAGCCTGGTTGACAGAGTTCCAGGAAAGGCGCAAAGCTACACAGAGAAACCATGTCTTGAAAAACAAACAAACAAACAGGAAAAAAAAGAAAGAAATTGGGGAAATCTCATACTAGTGACTTAACAGCACACTTGAAAGACCTAGAAAAAGAAGCAAACTCACCCAGGAGAAACAGACGCCAGAAAATAATCAAATCGAGAGCTGAAATCAATAAAGTAGAAACAAAGAGAACAATACAAAGAATCAATGAAACAAAGAGTTGGTTTTTTGAGAAAATCAACCAGACAGACAAGCCCTTATCCAAACTAACCAAATGGCAGAGAGAGAGAATATCCAAATTAACAAAATCAGAAATGAAAAGGGAGACATAACAACAGACACTGAGGAAATCCAAAGAATCATCAGGTCATACTTCAAAAACCTGTATTCCACAAAATTAGAAAATCTAAAATAAATGGACAATTTTCTTGAGAGGTACCACATAGCAAAATTAAATGAAGACCAGATAAACAATTTCAAAAAAAGCCCAGGGCCAGATGGTTTCAGCAGAATTCTATCAGAACTTCAAAGAAGAGCTAATTCCAATACTCTTCAAATTGTTCCACACAATAGAAACAGAAAGAACATTGCCAAACTCTTTTTATGAGGCTACAGTTACCCTGGTACTCAAACCATACAAAGATGCAACAAAGAAAGAGAATTACAGACCAATCTCCCTCATGAACATTAATGCAAAAATACTCAATAAAATACTGGCAAACAGAATCCAAGAACACATCAAAAAAAAAAAATCCATCATCATGATCATCTCATTAGACACTGAAAAAGCCTTTGATAAAATCCAACATTCCTTCATGATATTCTGTAGAAATCAGGGATACAAGGAAGATCCTAAATATAACAACAGCAATATACAGCAAGCCAACAGCCAACATCACATTAAATGGAGAGAAACTCAAAGCGATTCCACTAAAATCAGGATCAAGACAAGGCTGTCAGCTCTCCCCATATTTATTCAATATAGTACTCAAAGTTTTACCTAGAGCAATAAGACAACAAAAGGAGATCAAGGGGATACAAATTAGAAAGCAAGAAGTCAAACTTTTACTATTTGCAGATGACATGACAGTATACACAAGTGACCCCAAAAATTCTACCAGGGAACTCCTACAGCTAATAAACACTTTCAGTGGCAGGATACTAGATTAACTCAAAAAAATCAATAGCCCTCCTATACACAAATGATAAATGGGCTGAGAAACATCACCCTTTACAATAGCCATAAATAATATGTTAGAGTAACTATAACCAAACAAGTGAAAGACCTATATGACAGGAACTTTAAGTCTCTGAAGAAAGAAATCAAAGATATCAGAAAACGGAAAGATCTCCCAATGCTCATGGATAGGTAGGATTAACATGGCAAAAACGGCGATCTTATCAAAAGCAATCTACAGATCCAATGCAATCCCCATCAGAATTCTAATACAACTTTTTTTCACAGACCTTGAAAGAACAATACTCAACTTCATATGGAAAAACAAAAAGCCCAGGCATGATAGCTTTAAAAAAAAAAAAAAAAAAAAAGAAGTCCTGTAGAGTAAAGGAACTTCTAGAGGCATCAGCATCCCTGACTTTCAAGCTCTACTATAGAGCTATAGTAATAAAAACAGCTTGGTATTGGCATAAAAGAAGACATGTGGACCAATGGACTCAAATAGAAGACCCTGATGTAAATCCACACACCTGTGAACACCTGACAAAGAAGCCAAAAATTACACAATGGAAAAAAGAAAGCATCTTCAACAAATGGTGCTGGCATAACTGGACGTCAACATGTAGAAGATTGCAAATAGATCCATATCTGTCACCGTGCACAAAACTCAAGTCCAAGTGGATCAACATAAATAAATCCAGCTACACTGAACCAGATAGAAGAGAAAGTGGGCAGTAGCCTTGAACACAGGAGACAACTTCCTGAAGACAACACCAGCAGCACAGACACTGAGATCAACAACTAATAACTGGGACCTCAGCCAGGCGGTGGTGGTGCACACCTTCAATCTCAGCACTTGGGAGACAGGTGGATCTCTGAGTTTGAGGCCAGCCTGGTCTACAAAGTGCGTTTCAGGACAACCAGGACTGTTACACAGAGAAACCCTGTCTCAAAAAACCACAAATAAATAAGTAAGTAAGTAAGTAAATGGGACCTCCTGAAACCTAACCCCATATCTGACAGAAGGCTGATCTCCAGAATATACGAAGAACTCAAGAAACTAGACATCAAAATACCAAATAATCCAATCAAAAAATGGGATAACAATCTAAACAGAATTCTCAACAGAAGTCTCTCAAATGGCCCAAAGACATTTAAGGAATTGATGAACATCCTTAGTCATCAGGAAAATGTAAATCAAAACAACTCCGAGATACCAGAATAGCTAAGATCAAAAAAACCACTAATGACAGCCTATGCTGAAGATGGTATAGAGTAAGGGGAACACTCCTCCAATGCTGGTGGGAGTGCAAACTTGTACAGCCACTTTAGAAATCAGCAGTTTCTTAGTGGAGAGGGTGCCTCCTGTAATCAGATTGGTGACTACCCTAATTGTCGTCACAGAGCCTTTATCCAGTCACTGATGGAAGCAGATGTAGAGATCTACAGCTAAGCACTAGACTGAGCTCTGGGAGTCTAGAGGGGCCATTTTGGGGTTAGGGAGAAACCCAGTGCCAGGGAAAGTCCCAGGAATCCACAAGGATGACCTCAGCTAAGATTTGCCATGCTTTGTAGACTCCCATGGGAGGTCTGCCCTTTCTGGGGGGGGGGGGGGGGGACGGGACAGGAGGAAGGATTGTATGAGCAAGGGGGATCAAGATCATGATGGAGAAACCCACAGAGACAGCTGACCCTAGCTAATGGGAGCTAATGAGAAGCCTGCATGGGACCGACCTATGGCCTTCTGCATGTGGATGACAGTTGTGTAGTTTGGTCTGTTTGTGGGGCCCTTGCAGTAGGATCAGGACTTGACCCTGGCCCATGGGCTGGCTTTTTGGAACTCATTCCCTGTACAGATGCCTCGCTCAGCCTTAACTCAGGGGAGGAGCTTGGTCTTGCCTCAACTTGACATGCCATGCTTTGTAGACTCCCATGGGAGGTCTGCCCTTTCTGAGGAGTGGAGGGGGGGGGGGTAGAAAGGAGGTGGGGAGGGAACAGGAGGAGAGGGAGGAGAAACTGTGGTTGGTGTGTAAAATAAAACACCAATGAATCTTAGTCAGGCAGTGGTGGTGCACGCCTGTAATCCCAGCCAGCACTTGGGAGACAGAGGCAGGTGGATCTCTGAGTTCAAGGCCAGCCTGGTCTACAGAGTGAGTTCCAGGACAGCCAGAACTGTTACCCAGAGACTGTTACATAGAGAAATCCTGTCTCAAAAAAACAAAACAAAACCACAACAACAACAAAACTCTCTCTGATTCGGTTAAGTTCTAGCAAAGAGCTGTGTGTTGGGGAGTACCCAGGTCTGTCAGCTGAAGGGGAGGTGATTCAGAACCTAAGATAGACCATGCCTCCAAGCTGTGTTTGCACAGGAGATGTGGCCCAGGTGCCACTCCTCACAGCCTGTATGGAGAAGCAGGCCCTGCCACCAGGGCACACCCTGGACAGCAGCAGTCACCGGACGAGAGGGCCCTTGGGTGAGAGACTGCTGGGCTTTGCAGCCCCCAGTGGAGCATCCCCAGAGTCTCTCTGCCTAGATCCAGCCTCACTCCCGCACTGGCCAGAGCCAGAGGCTGGCATCCATATGCATGGTGACACTTTGTTCTCACCACATGCCCTCAGCTGGCAACACAAGTGACTGCCCCCTGGCTCTGCGTGAGTGCACATCCGATGCCTGGTGGGTGAGGATACTGTCCCTCAGTGCACACCAATGACCGTGTCCTTACAGAGACAGTCACATTCACAGTTAGGTACATCCACAGAGTTTGACAAGGAACCTCCCACTTTAGGGTGACTGTCAGCTTCCCTCAGCCCAGGTGGGCCCCAGGGGCAGGCCCTCCCTGGCCCACGAGGTTGTCACTCACCTGAGTGCGTTAGAGAGGACGTCCGCTCACGCTTGATTGGAGGGCAGTAGTTTCCATCCTCACGGTCAGAATCTAGACACAGGGTGGGTGGGGTTAGGGAGCATTCAGGTTTGGCTCCAAGACAGCCCAATGTTCTAGAGAGTTCCTTACCTTCTCCGGCTTCTGGGCTGGAGCTGCCAGCAGACCTCTACAATGAGAACACAGAAGCGTTGAGAGGCCCCAAGTGTCCCAAATTGTGCCCACAACTCCCCACATGGTCAGGTCCAATGGCCCGCAGCCCACCTCCAGCAAAACCCACCCTGGCCCACCAAGTGCATTAGCATAGCCCTCAGCACAGCCTACACAAGTTTCATGTGGATGTCTAAGCACAAAAGCATCCTTGCTCCCCCCCCCCCCCCCCCCCCCCCCCCCCCCCCCGTCCTGGAACATTCTACAGCACATGTGCACACTTGCTTTGGGGCCGTCAGTTCCAGTACAAGCAAATTCTGATGTTTGGGCCAAAGTGCTTCAAGGCTGTGCCAGGCTGCCAATGGGCCTTCCCAGCTCCTGCCCAACACAGTCCCCCTGTGGGGCCACACTTAGTGCTACACTGCCCTTCAGACCGCAGCCAGAAGCCAAGGCCAGCGGTGGACACGCACCCCTGCCAGATCCTGGCCATTTAGGAAGGCACAAGAGCCCATTTCCCTCTGGTCCCCAAATGCTCTGGGCTCAAGCTGAGCCAAATGGGGGGTTCTGGCTCCACAGAGCTGCCGAGGGTTAAACGAGATGACACAAGAGAATGCTCCAGCAACCGATGCAATCAATAAACCCAAAGACAGTGCGCCAGCAGAGACCCTCCCGCAGCAGGCCCTGGCCCATTTTTTCCCATAAAGGGCCAGAAAGCCAGTGCTTTTGGCTCAGAGGCTGCATCTGCTGGCTTTTGCTCATAATCCTGTAACAATGTAAACACTGGCTCAGCCCAGGAACTGCACAAACAGTGTGCTAGAGTCTATGGCAGGGGCCCAGAGAGGGTGAACACTTACTCAGTGCTGCACAGCAAATCTCTCACAGACCTGGGCATTCTCCTCAGCCTGGGCTGACAGCTCGGGTCTTTGTCGGAGAAGCAAGCCCCCTCTGCTTCCTATTCTCTCACTCACAGGACAGGGACAGCAATGGTCCCCAGACAGGTCCCAAGGAAACACCAGCTCCCTACCCCCACTCCAAGAGCTCATCACTGGAATTAACCCAGGCTCTGCCTTCCACATGATGTCAGATCTCTGGGGGCTGCAGAGGATATCATGCTGAGCGGCTCTGCAGCCCTTGTGGTAATGTGTTTGGGTGTGAGAAACAGAGCAGCTCAGAGTCTGATCATGTGACCCCACTGCCTGCCACTAGGTGGGCACCAACCCCACAGCAAATTCCTATGCTCACACTGCACCAACAGGGTGCAGATCCTGACCTGGGGAGTTATCCCATTGGACCCCAAGTCCAGCCCACACTGGTACCTGGCCACATCACAGACATTTGCTGGGAATCTGCCCAATGAACTCTGCATCTCAGAGACCAGCAAGGGCCTACAACCTAGCACATAGTGAAAGCCATACTGTGCATGAAGCTTGAAGCTTCCTCTTGTCCTCTGAGGTGCCTTGAGGACATTCTCTGGGTCTTTGCTGCCTTGTTGGACCCATGGCCAGCCCGCAAGTGTAATTCACCCTGGGGACTCTGCGGCACTAGTGAGCAGTGAAGGCCCTGCATCACTAGGCTTGCAGACACCCGCCTGGGTCAGATGCGGACAGTCTGAGGACACGGCTCCCACCACCATGTCATGGCCGCTTTGCTGCGGCTCAGCTCCATCAAGGAAGCAGGTTCTTGTGGATTCATCTGGGACATCACCGGGGTGCATGTGGAAATGGAGGTTTCCCAGGATAGGAAACAGTCCTACTGCTTCAAGGACAAGGGCTCCAGGATGGCACACGGAGACACAGGTTGAAGGAGGCATCATCCACCTCACTAACCAGGGAGCCAAGGAGAGAGGCCTGGCTAGCGTTCCAGCTGACCCCCAAACCACCTTGGAGGGATGAAGAGGCTCAGAGTGATGCTCACAGCAGCTGTGGACCTGTGGACTGGCTCAGTTCTGCCAGCAGGGACTCAGAGGGGGAGATGGGAGGTTGGAGGCAGAGGCAGGAAGATCAGGAGTTCAAAGCCAGATTGAGCTACATGAGACCCTGACTGAGAAAACCCCAAACACAGCATGACCCTAGTTGGCCTTGGCAATGGTGCCAGATGAGAGGCGCACACAAGCCACTTCTGTGCCCTGGGGTTGGCCAGCTGACAGGACACATCAAAGAAGCCACCCTCAGGGTAGAGATGGCTCAGTGCTCAAGAGCACTGAGTAGTCTTCTACAGGACGGAGGCTTAAGTTCCCAATACCCACATGAGGCAGCTCACAACTACCTGTAAACCACAGTTCCAGGGGCACCCAGCCTCTGGCCTGCCTGGGCACAGAACTCACATGCACCTCTGACCCACACATACACATACAATTTTAAAGGTGTGTGTTTGTGTGTGTATATAATTCTACACTTTTATTGTTTGTTTGTTTTTCGAGACAGGGTTTCTCTGTGTAGTTTTGGTGCCTGTCCTGGATCTCACTTTGTAGACCAGGCTGGTCTCAACTCAGAGATCCACCTGCCTTTGCCTCCCGAGTGCTGGGATTAAAGGCGTGGGCCACCACTGCCCGACAATTCTATACATTTAAATTAAACACACACACCCACAAGAGCACAAAAGCTGTCCCCAAGGCTGGCATTGTAAAGGGTCAGGTGCATGTGGGTGCTATACATACAGCAAGGTCTTTCCAGAATCCTCAGGCCAGCAGGCTCTTCACAGGCCCTTGGTGGGCAAGTGCTCATCACAAGGCTGGCTCTCACCCTACACACCCGGGAAGCCTGGCATGGAGTGCAGACAGACTGGAGAAATGGAGGAGCTCTGTGGGTAAGCGAACGGCTCCCTCAACTGAGAGTTAGGGCACAGCCAGATGAAAGCCGCTCTGCTGTACAGGGACTGGTGAGCTCAGCTTGGTATCCCCAGGATCAGATTCCACCCAACTGGATTTACAGCCCAATTGACCCAAATTACAGTATGTCTGTGCAGTGCGCCAGCCACGAGACTATCCTTGGCAACCAGCCCAGCTTCCCCACTGAGAGCTCTACGCTGGCCTGGTGGCTCAGCGCTGTCACCAAGTGGTATGACAGCGTTGCTCCAGGCACTGTGAGCTGTAAGCAGTTGGGGGAGGGGGGCTAGCTCTGGCTCCCCTTATCTGGAGGCCCTTTCCCTGGATGATGTGGGGGATGTGCTGCTCAAGTCTGCAGCCCATGAGATTTAAGAAGCCAGGCTGTGGGCCCAGGCCCACACAGGACCCCGGCTCTAGAGAGCAGCTACTCTCACGGGGGCTCTGGGATGGGCCGCAGAGCCTTGCAGAGCCTTGCAGAGCCAAGCCAGTCTCCTCGGCCAGAGCCTGTGCCCAGAGTACAATCAGAGCACCCTGATTCATGTGGTTTCTGCTGTTACCCCTGTTCTGCATCACAGAGTACTCTTCCCACAGCAATCCCCCCCACACACACTCCATAAAATCTCACTTCTTTTCCCTCACAATCTGAACCAAATGACAGGGCAGGACCACAGCCTGGTCAAACCTTCTCCCAGCATGACCCAGGCTTGGGGGCTGCAGCTGGCACAAAGAGGGGGACCTCTCAGGCCTGCAGAGGATGCAGGACAAGCATGGCCCTGATGTCACTGCACACCTGGTGATGGTGCTGGCCTCTTCTCTAACTTGGAGTGTGCCTATGTGTAGAGACCAGCTCAAGACAGTGGGTGTCTTCTATGCTCTCCAACTTATTTTTTTAAACGATCTCTCACTGAACCTAAAGCTCACCATTCTGGGCTAGGTTGACCAACCACTGAGCTCTGAGATCCTCCTGTCTCACCCCTCCCCCCACAGTGCTGGGGTTTCAGATACAGGCAGCCATGTCTGGCTTTTATATGGGTGCTGGGATTTGAACTCAGGTCATCCTGGTTTCACAGCAACGCTCCTATCCGAGGAGCCACCTTCCCAGCTCTCACTTATCTTTTAAATAGACACTTCCTGCCCCTGAGGTGTAAGCTGCCCACCCATGCACACCTTCCAGTGTGCTCCAAGGATGGACGGGGCTTCCCCTGCTCCTGCTTCATTGCAGCCCGAGCTCAGAGTCTCCAGAGCCTGGGTTCCTAAGACCCTGAACTTGAACACTCAGATTCACGAGAAGATAAGTGGGAGAAGGCCAATGAGGCCAGTGGGGCTGGAAGGGTGAGCGCACAGCTCCTCAGGGGCCTCCCGTCTCCTAGGAAGCAGACCCCATCTCTCACTGTGGACAGACAAGAGGGGCTCAGTCCCTCTGCCTGGTCAGTGGCATAACTGAAATGGGCTGAGTCAGTCCTTGCTACCCCCTCCCAGCTGATTCTTGGGGCTAAAGGGACGGGGCTTGGGACCTGGTGGCCCTGGTAACAGAGTGCAGGGTGGGCTGTGGGCACTTACCCCTGCCAGTTCTCGCACACAAGGCGGCTGGGCTGTAGGAGCAGGGGGCGGAGGAGAGCTGGTGGAAGCACCAGTAGGGGCAGGAGGGTCTAAGGCATGCTCCCCAGCGGATTCGGGGTGCCCCGCGTCAGGGCGGGGCGCCTCCGCCTCCCCCCGAGGCTCCTCTCCCGACTCCGGCAAGTCTTTGTGCTCTGTGGAGGACTGGGGAGCAAAAAAGACAATTTTCCTTCAATGCACACAAAAGGCCACACCATGGGGAAGGGGAGGGTCCCTGTCCCTACCTCTGCCTTCCCATGCTCTTGGGCAGGTAGGGTCTGAGCCTCCTTTTCAGAACAACGGTGGCCCCAGCACGAGGACACCTTCTCTTGAAACAAGGATGGAGACATGATACTGAGGTTAAACCCCAAGGGCCCTGCCACTCCAGCTAGACACTAAAATACTGTCAGCGGACAGAACAGGAAACAGAGGGCCAGGACATCCACAGATTCTTTGGCCTCTGCTTTTCTCAGGCTCATCTCACACATCCTGGGTGTGGGCTTATTTGGAAAAAGCCAAGAGATGCAAAAGCTAATGCCTGGCAGACTTTGAGGTAGATCTGGGGACTCTGCAGGCGTCTAGGTCAAGCATCTGTGGCCCCGACTCTTGCTCAAAGGTGAGGTCCTGCCACAGTGGCCTAGGGCCCCAAGCCCCATATGGCACTGTCCACCAGTTCTCAGCCAGTTACTGGAATGTCTCGAGGGTGTGACTTGCCCACAAGGCTGTGCTGTGATACCCAGGTCACCTTGAGTCCTGTGCTCCAGGGGCCCTCTTGTCTCAGCCTCCCGGGTGGCTGGGAAGCAGGATTGTGTCACCAGATGTGGCATGGGTGCTACTTTGAAACATGACCCTCATCAAAAGAAAATACAACAAGCGCAGAGCCCTGTGGAAAGAAACGGCTCCATCAAACTTCCTTCAAGGCCAGGTGTGGTGGCACAAGCCTGCAATCTCAGCACTCAGCAGGCAGAGGCAGGAGGACAGTGAGATCCAGGCCAGTCTCGGCGATGTAGTTTGACCCTGGCCCAGAGGGGTGGGGAAAGTTTACAAAGCTTCTACACCAGGTCACTTCATGCTCAGATCTCAGCATCATCAAGGGACAACACCAGCTTCCTGAGCAAGGTCTTCCCAGGAGCACAGTGGCCACCATCAGCACCTCCTGCTACTCTTAGAGTGAGGTCTAACATCTTTCTGGGGAAGTAGGAGCCAGGATCAGCTGACTGGAGTCACATGGAAGGCATACAGTAGGTTCTCAGGGGCCAGGGACAAGACAAGGAGGGCTCCGCCTGTCTTCAGCCTGTACCACCCAGCCTGCCACCCTCTTTTGGCCCCTGTATCTCCAGGGACAGCCACACTGAAGAGCCAAATGGTCCAGGTGCTTTGCAAACAATGGGCATAGCAGCTCATCACATGCCCAGGGAGCACCAGCTGCCCAGAGCCCCTGATGGGGCTGAGGAGCACTGACTTTGAGAGCACAGCGGGAGGTACTGAGGGACCCCACTGGCAGCGGCAACCTGTCACTGACAACATAGCAAGCACAGAGAAAGAGAGAAGTTGCTGCCTCACGGGCATGCAGAGTGATGGCCTCACACCCAACCCCACAACAGTGTCCCCAGGACACAGGACAATCTGGCCACCAGTCTTCAGGTGACAAAGGTCTGGAGTCTGTGGGAGTGCACACCTGTCACTCCAGCCCTTAGAAGCTTGAACCCCAGCCTGGGCGACAGCACAAGACTGTCTCAAAATAAAATAAAAAATTGGGCTGGGGCTCCATCGCAGAGCACTTGCCTCACAGGTGAAAGGCCCTGGACTCTACTCCCAGCTCCCACACCACTCTCCCACTCAGGAGACAGGCAGGAAGATCAGTTCAAGAGTTCAAGGCTAGCCTGGGTTACACAGTGAGTTCAAGGACAGCTTGAGCTCTAAGAGATTCTGTCTTAAAGATAATGACCACAGAGCTGGAGAGATGACTCAGCCTGCTTTTCCAGAGGACCCAGGTTCAACTCTCAGCACCCACATGGCAACTCACAACTGTCTGAAATTCCAGTTCCAGGGGACTTGACAACCTCTTCTGACTTCCTTGGATACATGCAGGCAAAACACTCATACATGTAAAATAAACTACAAAAAATAAAAAAGAAATAAATCACCCAGCTAATGCATTCGATAGACCATGAAACTTTTGTTGTTTGGTTTTTCAAGACGGGGGTTTCTCTGTGTAGCCTTGGCTGTCCTGGAACTTACTCTGTAGACCAGGCTGGCCTTGAACTCAGAGATCATCTGCCTCTGCCTTCTGAGTGCTGGGATTAAAAGTGTGTGTCACCGCTGTCTGCCTATGAGAGGCTCTTTTTTTTTTTTTAACAGGTTTCATTTTTATGTTTCATGTGTCAGTATTGACTTGCAAATAGTATGTACACCATGAACCCAGAGGCCAGTGGAGGATGTCGGATCCCCTGGAGCTAGAGTTACAGATGGTTGTAAGCCTCCACGTGGGCGCTGAGAACTGAACCCAGGTTCTCTGCAGGAGCAGCCAGCGCTCTTAACTGCTGGGCCATCTCTAACCCCAAACACGAGATTTCTAATCTCAAAATGAATAAATAAGCCAGGTGTGGTGTTGCACACCTTTATCCCAGCACCTGGGGAGTGGAGGCAAAAGCAAGCAGATCTCCATGAGTTCAGGACAGCCTGCTCAAAATAGCAAGTTCTAGGCCAGCCAGGACTACATAGTAAGGCCCCATGTCTAAATAAAAATAATAGTTACTAATTAATAAATAAGTAAACAAAAGCTTGGATTGGGGATATGCTTTGGTGCTAGGATGCTGGGCCAGCACCCACACTCCTGGTTCCATCACCAAAAACAACACCCATAAAACAAACAGGAGTGGGCAGATTCCCTATCCCAGGCAACAACAGGAGGTGGCCACCTGTCGCCCTGGGTAACACAGCCAACACGACACTGCCACTGCACAGCCGCTGATGCATGTGTCAAATGAGGTGGAAGCTCCTGGCAGGCAGCGGAGTCACCTCCTCCCTTTCCAGTCCTGCACCACCATCCAGTGCAGCCTGCTTTACATGGACCAAGCTCTCTCTGGAGCCAGGGTCCTGCTATTCTACAGCCCAGGCAAGCTCAAATCTTGCCATCTTCCTACTTCACACGGGGTCACTGGGGGTATCTCCTCCCCAGTTGATGGCTGCAGAACAGGAAGTTCAGCCCACACATACAAAGCTTTAAAGGATGTTTGAGACAACTAACTTTGACTCCACACTGACCACTTCAGTGGGGATCACTCTGCACCTGGAGCTATGGAAGGGACCACAGCCCAGGTGCTGACCACACCAAATTCTTCCTTGGTCAGGGCCCCTGGCAATGCTGGGTGGACGTGAGCACTGGGGTTGAGTGCTATTATCATACTGTTCCCCACCCAGGGTTTCACTGTGCAGCTCAGGCTGGCCTCTGCCTCCTGATGCTGGGATTAAGTGTGTGCTACGATGCCCAGTCTTAGGACCGTCTTTCCCGAGGATCTGAGGATTTCCAAAAAAAACCTGAAAACGTAACAGCAAAACCAAGACAGGAAGGGGGAACGCCTGTGAGAGAAGCCTGGCTAAGCTTGCCTGGGGACAGAGGGACAAAGGCCTCACTTTGTTGCTGACGGTGCCTATCTGCTTAAACAGACAGGGTTCTGGCCCAGGAGCCGAGAAGGCCAACTATCCTTGTAAAGGGAGAAGAGACGCCCGGCAAGAGCAGAGCTGCAGCTGTAATGATTTGGGAACGGGTGTGCTGAGGAGACACTAAATCACAAGAAGAACTGAACTAAGGGAGCACTGCCCCCAAACCCCAGATGAGGAGCAGCCATGAGGCCTATAAGAGATACGCAGACCCTGTGCAGGAGGCAAGCCTTTGCTCACAAGACTGAGGAGCAGCCATCGGGCCATCCCCAGGAACACACCTCTCCAAGAGCTCAAGGGGCAATGCAGCCACAGCCAATGGCTCCCCAAAGCCCCCGTTCTCTTCTGCAGAGAAGAGGACTTCCACCAGGTAGTAGGATGACCCAAGTAACACGGAGTACTCAAGCAATGATTGTGTTGGGCTGGAGACACGGCTCAGTCTCGAGCCATGTCGTTGCCTAGGATAGGGCACTGGCTGCTCTTCCAGAGGACCTGGGTTCAATTCCCAGCACCCACATAGCAGCTCACAACTGTCTGTAACTCAAGTTCCTGGGGAATCTGACACCCTCACACCAATGCACATAAAATATTTTTTTTTAACAAAAGAAGAAAAAAAAAAAGAAAGAATATCTTTTTTTTTTAGTTTCTCGAGACAGGGTTTCTCTGTGTAGCTTTGCGCCTTTCCTGGAACTCACTCTGTAGACCAGGCTGGCCTTGAACTCACAGAGATCCGCCTGCCTCTGCCTCCCGAGTGCTGGGATTACAGGCGTGCACCACCACCGCCCGGCAAGAAAGAGTATCTTTGCTGTGAGAATCTCCTGTCTACCCAAGTGCTCAGACCTGAGTCTCCTGCCTCTGTTTAAACTGTTCCAAGTGTGACCTGGGCCAGGACCTGAGAAAGACTAAGGATGACGGGCAGACGGACGTTCACAACCACCTCAAACTCCAGCCCTGGGGACCCGACACCCTCCTCTGGCCTCCACAAAGCACACGTGGTGCACAGAAATGCTTCTATACAAACTAAGGAGACGAGTGTTCTCAGTGTAGCTCAGGCTGGCTCTAGCCATCCTTTCTGCCCAGTGGTCACACTGCAAAGGAGCAGCACCAAAAAGCCCACAGCTTTGGTAAGAACACACGGCACATTTGGAAGTCTCAAAGCCAGCACCTACGGCCAGTCATGTGGACTTCTTGGAGAAGCTGAACCTAAACTAGTGATCTTTGTTACCCCCAAGGACTGTGACAGTGGGAGACTGTGTGCTCAAACCTAGCCAAACCCCTAGCATGTCCTCAGAGCTGAAACCTGCTGGCCTCAGGTTTGCAGTAGCTCTTAGTGGGGGCTTCCTTCACAAGGAGACAGCAAGGACCTTCTGTGTATGGGACACAGGGCAAAAGCATGCAAACTGCAGAGCCACCAAGCTGCCCAACACTCACTGTGGGTCTATTCACACAGCAGCAGAGGAGCAGGCTGTATGGGGCTCTAACACAACCAACTAAAGATAGGACACATGATCCAAGGAGGGTCTCAAAAGTCCAGATAGTACTAACACTGGACAGAAACAACCCAGACTGACCTCACATCACTCTGACCACTGAAGACCACGCAGAGGACCCCAGGGCACAGCTGTCACCAGGCTGGGGACAGAAGGCTGCATGGCGTTTTAGAAACCACTCTGTCACCAAAACAAACCGGCAGCTTCCTGGGGCCTCCAGATGCTTCGGCGAAGATAGGAACAGACAGCCAAGCGGTTCACCACCACTCAGGCAGTGTCACCTTGGCAGGCATGGAGGCGGGGGCAGGCAGCAGCTTCCCTCCCCTGAGCACAGACCCACACAACAGTAGTGGCAACTGTAAGCACCATCATCTGGCCAGCAGCAGCCCCAAGCTGATTACCCAGACACTGTCAAATACAGCCAGCCTCCCCACAGGATGCAAATGCACAGGAGTCACACAGGCTGGGAGCCAGACCACCAGCAGCCTGTCTTCTGACACGCCTCTGACCCCTACAGACAACTGTGTCCAGGAGAGCACAAATGGATGGCCTTGAGAAGGACAGTGGCATCCTTGGCTCTTGCCTTGCCTCTCCATACCAGGCAAGGTCCAGACATGGTGCCCAATAGACATATGGCACATGGCCTCTGGGGTGATACGCCCTCAGAGAGGGGGAAGCCAGCCCCACAGACAGGGAAAAGAGGCAGGGACAGTAAGCCCAAGATTATTCCAGATGCAGTGACAAACCCCAGGAGCTGGGACACTTTCCTGGGGTGCTGGGGATAGAATGGGGGCCATGTGCTAAATGTATGCTCCATGAACCCCAAGATGTGCACAGTACTTGTCCTCTCAACCTCACCAACCTCCGCCCCACAGTACCAGAACCCAGGAGGGTGGTGGTGATCTGTCGCAGGCCATGCTCTGGTCGTCAGCCTGGCCTTCACTGGCTTCTTAGGAGGCAAAGCAAGTCGGAGGACGGTGTGTATGCAGAGTGCACAGGGTCCTTACCTTCTGTCCTTTGTCCTTCTGAAACACAAAGACAGACGGTGCGACGGCGGCAGGCTTCTCTGCAAAAAGAAACATCAGTGTTTTCCCAATGCTGCATCCGAACAGTCAACATGGCTCTTGTTTCTAGTCAGCTAAACACATGTGTAAACATGCCAGTGTGTGCTCACAGGTACCTGACAACACACACACATGCAACATGCACAAACATACATTTAAGCCGGGCGGTGGTGGCGCAGCCTTTCATCCCAGCACTCGGGAGGCAGAGGCAGGTGGATCTTGTGAGTTCGAGGCCAGCCTGGTCTACAGAGCGAGATCCAGGACAGGCTCCAAAGCTACACAGAGAGACCCTGGAGGGGGGGGGGGGGGAACACCGACACATTTAAAAGCAGCTCACAGAACATCCAGCCACTCAGAGGCTGTCAGAGGCCCTGCATGTGGAACCCCTCAGTGGCATGGCCTTTCTGCATGCACATTACGAGGCCAGGACACAGGACGGGTCTGAGAAGTCAGCAGGGTGCAAGACACCCCAGAATCATATGACTCCTGCCTAAAAGCTGAGCTGGTTTTTTTGTGGGGTTTCTTCGTTGTTATTTTTGAGACAGGGCCTTGCTATGTAGACCAGGCCGGCCTCCAAGTCACAAAGATGCTCCTGTCTCTCCCAAACAAGTTCTGGGATTAAAGGTGTGCGCCATCATGCCCGATTGGCAAGCAGCTGGCCATTAGGCTCCTGCTCTTAGACAGCAACCCTAGAAACCCAACCAACCCGGTCCCTACAGGTGCTAATTAAAAAGAAGACTCCTGCAGCAGCGCCATATCGCGCTGCCCAGAGGTTCTGCACCTGATGGGACAGGATGTGCCACCAGTGGTGTCCTTTGTGCCTATGGTAACTCCCATGAGCAGCACAAGCCCCTAAGGTTGCGTACAAGTAGGCCTGGGCACTACATGAGGCAGTGCTGGAGAGAGCCAGTGCCATGGGGTGGCAGATGTGTGGTTCCACGCTTGGAGCACGAGGAGAATGGGGGTGAAGCTCAGGCAACCATCAGGAAGCAGGCTTGAGGAAGGGCACACAGCAAGGCCATCCCCACCCCACTCCTAGAGAAACAGGACACTGGACTTGACCCTGAGACGACAGATGCTAAGCATGTATCCTGCTGACGGCTGACATTCTCACCACCTCAGTCCCCGCTGTCCCAGTGCTCCTGTGACCACCTACGTCCGTCCATCTGCCTTACAGCCCAACCTGAAGCCCGAGTGCCACCAGACAATGGCACTCTCCAGCCAGGGTCATACCTCCTGTAGCCACAGCAAACACAAATGACGGCAGCTCACCACAGTATGTGTGCCAGGTCCCTGGAGCCCTGTCAGCACCTCTGTGCCAGCTGAATAGCTGGGCCAAGCCCAGCCCCGGATCCACCTCTGCACCCAGCACCAGTAACATGTGTAAGGAACCAGCACTTTGGCCATCCTGGTCCCTTTCAACCCACCCTCATTCCAGGCTTGCTGAGGACAGCACTTGGCCCAGGGGACTGGCTCATGAATACATGGCTGGGGCTATGAAGAGAGACTCTCCTTCTCCCAGGGCTGCCTGGCCACCTGTCACTACCAGGGACCTTGGAGCAGGGCGGCTACAGCAAGGAGGACTGGCGCTCCGGGCCCTGTGTGAGGCTGAGAGGCCTGGGATGCTGTCGAGCCAGTAAATGGTGCCTACTGTGCTGAAGCCAGTCTGGACCAGAAGCCTGCCCCTGCCACCCACCCTGGGACCACAGCCCCACCACAGCCCCCAGTACAGATGCGCATGGATTCCCTAAGAACAGGTGTGTGTCAGGACAGCAGGAAGGCCAGGCCTCTCCAGGAATCTGGTGGTGGACACAAAGGACAGGGCCTAGGGTGAGATAGGGATAACCAACAACTCCAAGGAGCTCAAGGCATGCTCAGCTGTGGACAACAGCACTCAACGCACTCAGGCAGGTGACACCAATGCACACCAGACCCACCCTGGCCTGGTTCTAACCTGGAACCATCCAGACCTTCCTTACCAAGGCCCCAGGTGTGACAGATACACAAAGCTACCGTGCCTCTGAGTAAGCAGGGTGTGAGCTCCACTAGGAAAACAGGCCCCTGCTGTCTGCCTGGGACTCAGGATCACCCCTCGAAGCCAACATTGCCTCCCATACAGACAGGAGCTCCCCCAGTATCTTTGGCTTGTATCAGCCCAGGGACACCAAGCCAGCCTTCCAAGCTCCTCCCAACAGGTCTGTGGCCAGCATGTCAACCAATGTAGGACACCTTCAACTCACCCTCTAGGCAGGGCACGTGGCTCCAGGAGCACATCATCCACCTAGCATGCACAAAGTCACAGAAACCACATGTGGTGGCGCACACACACCTGCACTCCTAATAGCACGTGGGAAGTAGAGGTAGAAGGATCAGGAGTTCAAGACCAGCCTGGGCTACATGAGACCACCTCAAAAACAAACAGGGCTGGCTCTCGAGATGGCTCAGCAGGGTAAGATGCTTGCTGGCATGCGTGGGACCCACCCGCTGAAGAGCTGTCTTAAAGGTTGTCCTGAGTACAATGAAAACTGAAGGTACTGGAGAGCTATTCAGCGGCCAGCCCTGCACTTAGAGGACCAGGGCTTGGTCCCCAGCACCCTTATCAGGTGGCTCATGCCAGAGGACCCACCAACCTCTTCCAACCTCTACCAACACTGTAGTCACATGCACAAACCTATACACATAATTAAAACATCTCTTAAAAAAAAAAAATAGAGCCAGGCAGTGGTGGTGCACGCCTGTAATCCCAGCACTCAGAAGGCAGAGGCTGGCTGATCTCTGTGAGTTCGAGGCCAGCCTGGGCTACAAAATAGGTTCCAAGACAGCCAGGGCTACAGGGAGAAACCCTGTCTCAAACAAACAAAAACAAACAAATTGAAAGAAAAAGAAAAAAATTAAAGAATTTCCTTTTCTCTGAAAAAAAAAAACAAAACACCACCAACACCCTGTCTTTAGTCCACAGAGCAGTAGAGCAGGGATGGAGAGGCTAGGTAAGAGGAAAGAGAGGGTGCAGGTGCACCAGGAACCCCAACGCTGGGAGACAGGAGTGAGCTTTGAACCCCCTGCACCACAGAGCCTCACAGCTGTCAGTCTCCCAGGAAACAGCTGCTGGCCTCATGAGCATGCTCACCATGGCTGACACTGCTTAGGAGGCTTCGGAGGTCCCTGAACCCTCATCTGAGACATCAGACCTCCTCTCAACTTTGTATGCAACTCTGCCCTAAATGACAGAGGGCTTGAGTCTCTGGAGGGACAGAGATCACAGGCTGGGGAAGCTGCTTTGGGACCACACATGTGGTCCCGCTCTAATTTGTTACTGGGACCTTCCTCTGTGAGGAAGGAGTAGATACTGTTCCCACATGCCCAGGACAGGCGTTCTCGCAGCACACAGGACAGGTGTTTGGCAGGCAGCTGCAGGATGATGTCAGTGCCCAGATAGGAGTTTGGGAGGATCCTGCAGGCCAGCCAGTAGGGGCTGATGGCCACAGCACTCACATCTGCTACATATCAAACACAAATTTCCAAGTCACTCCAGCAAGAAGCCTAGCTCTGGGCCGGTGGATTCTGCATCTGGAGTGGTGAAGGGAAGATGTTCCTACCCATGTGCCCCAGCCTCAAGGCCTGGTTTGAACCCACTGTCCCCACTCCAAAAGAGAATGAGGGGCCAGGCGGTGGAGGCACACGCCTTTAATCCCAGCACTCGGGAGGCAGAGCCAGGCGGATCTCTGTGAGTTCGAGGCCAGCCTGGTCTACAGAGAGAGTTCCAGGAAAGGCGCAAAGCTACACAGAGAAACCCTGTCTCGAAAAGCCAAAAAGAGGGGGGGGGGGCGGCCTGGTCCAGGTAGTCGGCGGCAGAGTGCTCTCTCGAATCTTCTTGTGGCCTTTGCCATTCATCCACGGCAGACATGTCCTCTCTGGGATTCCCTCAAACCTCCAGCACTTCATCCACGCTGCTACTGGCTCTGAACAGCCAGCCTCACTAATGTGCCAGCTGTGACCCCACGGAGGTGGGCCACCTTCCACCCTGGAGGACAAACACCAGGGAGGAGCTTTGGGGCCTGGGTCCTCCATAGCATGGCAAAGGCAGGAAGAAGGGAGGAGGCAGGAGCCCACATTTCCTTTCTCCCTCCCGATGGTACTTCACTTGCCAGGCAGCCACCGCAGCTGGACGGCCACTGAAGGGCTCAGCACCTTGTCAGCAAGTCAACACCCTGTGCATCCACCTTCTTATCCTTGAAGGCCATTGGCAAGCATCCCTCCAGCACCCTGGGCCCAGCACCAGCCACTTTCATCCAGTGAGGACGGCGACAACAGCCAGCAGTTGGCTGTTGTGTGAACAAATGTGCACTGGGCAGAGGCGACCCTTTGCAGTTCCAACCTTCACTTGTCAGTGCTGGCCCTGTGAGCTCCGTGGGGAATGAGGCCTCAGGCCTGTGTGTCTCAGGCTTCCTAGTCCTGCACAGGGAGAGTAGCACCTGGAAACCTTTCTGTGACTTTTCTGGAAGTTCCCAGCTGTCCTCAAAGAGGTATTGGCAGGGGCACTGCTTGGGTAATGCCCTCTCCATGCCATCTAACTTTCTAGAATGATTGCGCCTTGCGCTCCATGTGAAAACCTTCCACTAGACCCCAATCCCCACCCCCAGGTGTGATCTAATCCAATGATGAATTTTCACATATTGGCTGGCTTTCAAGTCTAGTCTTTTCTTAAGGACATAGGAGGAGCACCTGTCACTCCCACTGGTTGCTAATGTCACTGCACTGGTGTGGCTGACTACTGAGGGTCCAGGAGGCCCTGGCCACACAGGAGTACCAATGGCAGCAAAAAACTGGCCTTTGGGGTGAGTGCACACCATGCCCAGTGGCTCAGCTCCTCAACAGGAGATAGATGCTGAGAAGGATGCACCAAATGTCACCTCCTCTTCCATCCTGCTGTCCCTACAGCCTAGAAGGAGCCCACTCAGTCTGGCCAAACCCCAGAGAGCTCACAAAGGGAAGTAACATGGAGTCCACCAGCCTAGCGAACACAGGAAAGTGGCCTGTGTGGCCTAACACAGACATGGTGAACTGAAAGTGAGGAAGGCTGGTGGAGAAAGCCCCTGCAGCCTAGCTGGAAGGAAACCCGAGGCCTCTGGAACACATGGTGTGGGGGGTGGCTGCCTAGGATTGGTAATGGGAGTGTGGGTCTGTCCAAGGCTACCTCAGCCACCTGGATCCTGGGTGAATCTAAAACAGGAATGGGTATATGAGAGTGCTTGAGGACACAGTTCCTGTCACTGCAATCACACCAAGACCACATGACAAAACACTGAGGGCATCTGGAAACACAAACCGTGCACGCAAAGGCAGTTGTTGCTAGCCTTCAGGTGACATGCTTGATGCAATGCTGTGGCTGGCAATCCGAAGCCTGCGGCAGACTCCAAGAAGACAAGCTGAGAAGCTGTGGGACCAGGTCAACTAGGGAAGCCAGAAACAAGCAAGTGTACGGACGCTACATGCAGGGGGACATTCTCACAGCCGTCACTGGGGCCCTGGACCAGGAAATGACAAGTAGGTAGAGCTGACCACCGAATACTGTGGTGGTCAGTGCCAGGCAGTGGGAGGGCGCACCCTGACACTGGAGGCACCCAACACTGACAGAGTTCCAAGCAGCCACGGCACCGAAAGGAGGGCAGGACACCTCACACCTGGCTGGCAGGGCTCATGGCCCTTATGGGCGTGGCAGGTGGAGAAGGGAGGATCACCACCCAAAGCACAGGACCAGAGAGCCACCAACCCCCAGCTCCACCACATGCAGTCAACACCATGGGAAGACATGGGGTCAGGTCCCTGTCCCAATCAGACTTGACCAGGGCAGACGGCATCACCTAGAAGAGCCCAGAGTGTCAACACCACTCTCCCTCTCTGTCACAGCCTCTGCAGGGCAGACCTTTGGAGTGACCAGGTCTCCCCTCACCTGTTGGTTCTCTATCAAGAGTGATCCTGGAAGCTGGGTGTTGGTGGCGCACACCTGTAATCCCAGCACTCGAGAGGCAGAGCCAGGTGGATCTCTGTGAGTTCGAAGCCAGCCTGGCCTATAAAGCTAGTTCCAGGAAAGGCGCAAAGCTACAGAGAAACCCTGTCTCGGAAAATCAAAAAAAAAAAAAAAAAAAAAAAGAGTGATCCTGGACCTTAAGGGATTAGTTCTTCTCTAGTAACAGATGGTGAGTGGGTGTGGCTGATGTCCTGGGAGGAGAGGCCACAAAAGTCACCAATCATCCTACACTAGCCCCAGTGACAGCCCCATCCTGTCCCAGTATAGTAGAGGGAACATGAGCATCTAGATTTGCGGCCAGCAGGACCCACATGTAGCCCCACACTCCATGGGGTCACTCAGAATGGTTCTGTCCCATAAACGCACCACTGGCTCCTCTTCTTGCCTAGCACCCCAATGCAGGAAATGAGATACGATGGGAGCCTGCTGGCTGGGCCAGGCAAAACGCCCTGGGGTGCAGACAGTACATGCACCCAGACACCCAGGCACCACCCTGGTTCTCAAGCTTTTCAGCAGCAGGACCCAGTGCCATGCTAGTGCACGACTCCAGGCTGTAATCACTGGCTGCATAGATGGGGCGAGGGCTAAGGCACGAGGAAGGACTAAAATGCATCTAGGAGGTGCTAAGAGGTGACCAACTTTTCTAGTGCTGGCAGTGAACCCAAGGCCTTTGCATCCACTAATCAAGTGCTCACCAGTGTGAGTGTGTATACGTGTACACACTCTTTAAGCTCTTTAAAAGCAGTTAAGTATTTGAGCCCGCTGGCACAGGCGTGTTGTCCCAGCTGCCTGGCAGGAGCTAGGTGAGATCATTATAAGGTTGCAGCCCTGCAATGGTCCCGAGACCCTGGAAGCGCTGAGGCCTGTTGGCTGCTGCCCTCTGAGCACTGGCAGAACAAGACAGATGGTACCCTGCAGTCGCCACAGACCCTCAGGAAGTTAAGAGAGCACACAAGCAGGCCACAGAGGCCAGGCCCACATGGAGGGAGAAGCACAGCAGACACTGAGGTGCCCACGAGTCCTCAGTCTCTCTGGGGAAGGGATGGCAGCTATCCCCCGGCCCCAGCAAATCCTGAATGTGCAAGCTGGCCCAGACCAGTTCCTCATTTTCCAAACAAATCAGAAACCCGAAGCTATCCCTGAAATTGCAGAATCTCAGGCTGCTTCCTAATTAAAAACACGCACAGAAGCCCCAATGGGAGTGAGCGGCCCCTCGCTGGGCCTTGGGTAAGGTGACAACTACCATCTGTGGCGCTCCACTCTGCCTTCCTGGAGACTTTTAAACTCTCTGGGTGCTCTGGGCACACAGGAGTATGGGGGTGCTTCTCTCTACCACACTGAGGGCACCTCAAGGAGGAGCCTATGCAGAGGAAGCGGAAACCAATGCCCTTAGGACAAGCAGAGGAGCCTGCGCCTGCGCCACTGCCACCAACCTGGAGCAGCAGCCATGGGCCGGGAAGTGAGCACCTTGGAGAGCTACCAGCCCCCCCCCCCCCCCAGGCCCTGTGCCTGAACCCGCCAATCTGGCAATCACCTGTACCTTCCTTCTCCTTCCCGTCCACTCTCAACATTCTCTTTTTTTCCTTTTTGAATTCTGAAACAGGGTCTTGCTAAGTTGCCCAGGCTAGATTTGAAATTACTAAGCATGTAGCCCAGGCTGGTCTGAACTTGATTAAGATGCTCCTGCCTCAGCCTCCCAAGAGCTGGGATAACAGGCCCAGGCCACTGGACCCAACTTCTCCAAGCCTCACCTGCCTCCACTCACTCCAACTCAATCCCACTGAACAGAGGTGGTTCAACTGGCTCCTGCCACACCGCCACTGTCTTCAGAGGGTAAAAGTTCTGCAGCCCGATCATCACAGAGCCCTCTGACACCTCTCCACCTCTGCTAGAGCAGCAAGTCAAGGCCAGGAACATGGTCCCAGGACAGGACACTTGTCATCCTTCTACGCCAGCACACAGCCCTGTGCTCCTCCTATGACCTAAAGGTTAGGTGTAAGACATGAGAGGAGCAGAGAGAGGCCAGGCTCCAAGCCCAACTCTGAGTCACAGTGGACACCTGAGCTGCAGGCACCTGTAATGCCTGAGGCAGCACCCTCCACAACCAAGGAGCCTACCCCAGGGGTCTACAATGCCCAGGTTGAGAAGCCCTGGGCTACAGGGTCATGCAGACAGGCAGACAGGATACAGGGGACAGAGGTGTGCCTCCTGGGCTGCCATGAGCCACTTAGCCAGGGTCATCTCAGGGAGGACTCACTCTACTTCCTGCCTTCTATCCACCCATGTGACATGGTGGAAGAACCCAAGATCACCACGCCACACCAGTGCTTCTCCTTCTTTTCTCCCTTTCTTTCTCCTCCATCCCCCACTGCTCCTCTGAGCTGCTCATATCTGAAATGTTGGTTCAGGGCTGGAACACCACCTGCCAGTGAGCACTCACTACCACAGGCTCACAGCCATGAGACAAGGCCATGATCTGCATTCCCACTTTGCTAGTGGGGAAACTGAGGCCTCAGTTCAGGGCAAAGTAAAAGCACTAGCCTGGTTTACTCTAGGGTACAGCCTATGGGCACCATCCCCTGGCACCTGTGGGCCTCATCTGGGAGATGACCCTGAAGCTACCCCAACCCATAGGGTGGGGCTATGTATGGAAGTATTTTAGGAAGTCACCATCCTGGGGCAGGAGACTAAAGACGGAGTGTGCTACTAGCATTCAGTAAGGGCATTTGGCCACACTAGTGCATTTAGTGCCAAACCTAAAATGCACAGGACAGCCCTGTGCAGCCCAAGGTGGCTCCTGGTTCCCACCATGCATACACACAGCCCCACCAGAAACTGAACAGCTAGAAGCCACTGTTGGTCCTGCTGGGTCCCACTCTTCTGTGCTATCACCCTTCCTGGACCACAATCAAACTGTCTTCACCCTAGTTCTGTCCAGTGTTGAGGGACTACTGAAACAGGATGCAGAGTGTGGGAAAGCCTTGTTCCAGCCTCTGTCTCTCTCCCAGGAGAGAAGCAGTGCAAGAGGACTTCTCAAAGCCATGAACTACAGAAGTTCCATAGAAGGACTGTGAGAGCTGCTGGTCCTTCGATGAGATTACCATGGCAACAACAGCCTGCAGGATGCAGCACTGGACAACTGAGGATGCTTCCTTACATGCAAGCAGGATGCACCTCACCTGAGCTGCACAGATCAAGCCTTGGCAATGCAGGGATGAAGGGGTCCAGAGATCTGGGGTTATGGGGCTACCCAAGCCCCATACTGACTGGAAACCAATATCTATAGACTGAAGAGTGCTGGGGTCACTATCTCAGAATGCCTGAGATGAAATGGCTCGGGCAGAGAGATGAAATGGATGGGGGGAGCCTGGGAGGAAAGAGGGACTAAGGATCTGGGCCTGGAAAGGCAGGAGCCACAGCCCTAGGGCACTCAGGACTATGGGGTAGGTACTCCATAGCTTCAAAACACACAGGCAAACAGAGCCAATGCTAAGGGGCTGAGTGCTAGCCTAGTGTGCACAGCCCTGGGCTCCATCCCCAGCATCATGTCAGCCACACACTTGTCATCCCAGCACTGGAAAAGTGGAGGCAGAAGGATCAGTTGTTCAAGGTCATCCTCAGCTACACAGTAACTTCAAGGCCAGCCTCGACTATATGACACTGTTTCAAAACAAAAACCAACACCATACATCTACTTTACAAAGGTGGCTAGACTCAAATGCTGTGCTGGGAACATGACCAAGAGAAGGAGTGTTCCAGAAACACATAGTAACTGATTCAGAAACATTAGATCTAAGGCACAAACATTTCACATCCTGAACCTGGCTTCGACAGGGCTCCTGTCCGGGACAAAACAGCAGGTGGGCCCAGCCCTTCCTAGGTACAAACTACTGTGCCAAACATTCCAGTTGAGTTTCACAACAGATCGGACAGTGTGTACGGGAGCCACAAGAAAACACAGCCCCAGAGGACAGCAAATCCAAACTGCTCCAAGGCCCTCCCAGCGAGAACCCCACCAATAAACTCCTTCCCTGCTCCTTTTTCATGGATGGCTTCTGTACCAAGTCCTGCTCCAGAAGCAAGGGCCCACTAGTGATGGAGAAGGAACGGTCCTGCACTGGCTGTGCTCAGCTCCAGCAGAGCGTGACCTAGACTGCTGACTGACGACTGCGATGGGAAAATAAAGCAGGGCAGGGGACAGGAAAGGTGGCCACCAAGGACAACAGGGAATTCCTCAAAAGCACAGTAGCATGAAGAAAAGCAGACCGTCACAGCGGGCTGGGGGGCAGGCTGGGGGCGGGCTGGGGGGCGGGCGGTACTCCAGACAGGAAATCCAGGCTGGAGGAAGGCCGGAGCACGGTGGGTAGAGAGGGCCCTGGGCTTGTGTAGGGTCACTCCAGCTTCTGGTTCAGGCACATCAGCAGAAGAGGTGGAGGGGAAGACACCCTATGGAAACAGTGTTGGTGGTTCTGGGCTAAGAGGGACGTTCCCACTGACAATCACTGAAGGCAGGTTGAGAGATGACCAGTTTTCAGGGAGGGGACTCTGTTCTAGACAGGACATTACCAACCCCAAAGGAGAGCTCAGTGACACTAGCCCCGTGTAGTACTGCACACCTGTCATCCCAGCATTTGTAAGGTGGAGGCATGAGGACCAGGACTTCATGGCTGGCTTCAGCTATAAGGTGAGTTTGAGGACAGCCTGGGCTATATGAGACTCTGTCTCAAAAAACAAAAACAAAACCAAAACCAAATACACCAAACAGAAAACCCTAACACATTTTAGAAGGAAGTACGGGTTTAAAACACATCCAGAGTACGCCACTCCAACCTCTTGTTCTCTGGTCCCCCTACTGCCTCCACCCACAACTGTTCCTTAGCCCAGGCCACCCTGGTTCACACAGGCCTGTCTCCTGATCTGACTCCAGGCCTGCCTCCTGATCTGACTCCGGCGACTTACCTACACCTATCTTTCAAGGCTTGGATGGAGACTGAGTATTGCAGGTGTAAACACTACCTCCATTCTCTGGGCACCATCCCAACACCCTCCCCTACCAGGGCCAAGTGGGCTCTCTGAAGAACCCCACATCCCTGGGGCCACATATCACAGGCAGGAAGGAATATTGCATGGTGGAGAACCAGGTCCCTGCTATTAGCATGCTTGTAGTTGTGCAGGGAGAAAGGACAGAGCTAAAAATAAACCTCTAAAGTCCCACAACTACAACCCAGGAGCAGCCCCCAAGGGAGATCATCAGAGGGCATCAGGCCGCAGGAGGGCTGACTATGAGTCTGGGGAAGTGTGACATCGTCCAGAGTGATCAGAAGGGGACCAGGGCCCCACCAGGGAGGACTCGCAGGCCAAAGAAGGGGGCTGTGCAGAAGCAATCAGGGCCTGAACATCAGGTGGCCAAGGGGATATGAGCTGCACCCCAAAGGACTTGGGGGTCTGGCGGGAAGAGAGGTGCAAGTTCTGTGGCATTGGATAGCCTTACTATATTCACACCACTCAAGTGGGGTGTCAAACTCCACAGGGAAGGGGATCACGTGTCAAAAATAAAAACGGGTTGTACAGAAGCAGTTGAAACTTTCAGGATCAGGTGGCTAGGCTTAAATGGGGGGAGGGGGTCAATCAGGTGCACCCCAAAGGGCATGGAAGCCAGTGGCGGGAATACGGGCGCCAGGTTCCGGTTTGAGCAGAGCTCGAGAGGCAAGCCACAGGTCGGAGTGGAGGAGGACCAGGTGGGATGACTGGAAGGAGGGCCTGAGGCCAGGCCGGGGACGAAGGCCCGGGCCCCAGGCGAGGGGGGCGGGGAAGGGAGCGTGGCGCGCTGGGCTGGCGAGCAGGCCTGAGGTCTCGCCCTACCCGAGGCCGTGGAGCCGCGGCTCCGGCCCGTTTGGCTCCCGGGGCGGCGGGAGAGGCGAGAAGGCCTCGGGTGGCGGTCGCGACGGGGCTCAAGAGACTCGAGGCCGGGCAGAGGCAGAAGCCGGGGCTGCCGCGAGGAACCGGGCCGGGGACCGGACGCCATGGTGGGGGGGGCGCTGGGTGCCCAGACCTGACGAGGCCGGACTCGCGCAGTCTGAGGCGCTCACCCTTCGGCTCTGGGGCTCCCTCGACCCCCCGTACCCCGCCCGCCCGCCGCCAGCTGGCCTCCGACGGCGCCTCCCCTACCTTCGTTCGCCAGGTCCGCCATTTTACTTCCTTAAGCCCTCCCACAAGGCCCCGCGCCCGGCCCCCGGGCTCAGCCTGCTTTCTGCCGGAGACTTCCTGCGCCTGCGCATTCCACCAGCCGACGCCGGGACGAGGAGGAGGGCAGCTCGCACCGGCTCGCGCTCCGGCCGCGCGCCTGCGCACTAACGGTTCTCCGCCCGCCTCCTCTTCCCGCCCGCGGAGGGGGGCGCGGCTAGCGCAGCACGCATGCGCACAGGCAGCGCCAGTTTGCCCGTGTTCCTCAGGTCCTGGCAGGCAGGATGCTGGGAGGGAGGGTGTCGGCGCCGCGCATGCGCACGAGCGCCGCGCCGCCGCGTAAGGTGCTGACTTCCATCCCGCCGCTTTCCCCCAGGCCTCAGTTTCCCCGAGTGGAAAGCCGGTCCCATTCGCACGGCTTTCAAGGCCCTGTGGGAAGGTCACCCCAGGCTTCAGACACAGGCTGTGCAAAGGAAGCAGGCTACTCAACTTGTCTGGGCAAAGGGCCGAGCGCGGTGGTGCACACTGGGATCTCTGAGTTCGAGGCCAGCCTAGGCCACAAAGCTGGTTCCAGGACAGCCAGGGTCACGCAGCGAAACCCTGTCTCGAAAAATGGAAAAAGCAAAGAAAAAGAACAAAAAAACTGGTCCTCTGTAAATGTGTGTGTGAGAATGTGGGGCAGCTGGGCGCCCGTCCTCAGTAAAGTACACTCCAGCCGGGCGGTGTGGTGCACGCCTGTAATCCCAGCACTCGGGAGGCAGAGCCAGGCGGATCTCTGTGAGTTCGAGGCCAGCCTGGGCTACAGAGCGAGATCCAGGACAGGCGCAAAGCTACACAGACAAACCCTGTCTCGAAAAACCAAAACCAATATATATATATACTCAAAACCCATGGCAACGTAGGTTTGGTTTAGTTTGGTGTGGAACAGCAACACAAATTTATTGGTTTTGTTTCCAAGGCTTTTGGATATTTTGTTTTGGGGGTTTATTTGGTTTGTTTTGGTTTTTTCGAGACAGGGTTTCTCTGTGCAGCCTTGGCTGTCCTGGAACTCACTCTGTAGCCCAGGCTGGCCTCGAACTCACAGAGATCCTCCTGACTCTGCCTCCGAGTGTTGGGATTAAAGGCGCGCACCACCACCAGAGCCTGGCTTTTATAAGGTTTTTAAAAAAGATTTATTTTTAAGTATATGAATGCTATGCCTGAAGTGTGTAGTAACTGCAGAAGCTAAAAAAATAAAATAGTGCTGGGTGCCCTGGAACCGGCCTGTGGATGACGATTGTAAGCCAACTGTGTGGGTGCTGAGAACCCGATCCCGTCCTCTGCAAGAGTAGCAAGCGCCCTTACTACAGAGCCCAGTTTTGTATTTTCCCTTCACAGTGCTAAGGATGGAACCAGATTTCCCATCTCCTAGTAAGGTACCCCAGCCCCGCAGTGCGGGATTCCAGGCGGGGCTCCGCCCTGACCACGCCCCCAGCCCCCGCAGTGCGGGATTCCAGGCGGGGCTCCGCCCTGACCACGCCCCCAGCCCTCACTGGGGATTCTAGGCGGGGCTCCGCCCTGACCACGCCCCCAGCCCCCGCAGTGCGGGATTCCAGGCCGCCCTGACCACGCCCCCAGCCCCTCACTGGGGGATTCCAGGCGGGGCTCCGCCCTGACCACGCCCCCAGCCCCGCAGTGCGGGATTCCAGGCGGGGCTCCGCCCTGACCACGCCCCCAGCCCCCGCAGTGCGGGATTCCAGGCGGGGCTCCACCCTGACCACGCCCCCAGCCCCTCACTGGGGATTCTAGGCGGGGCTCCACCCTGACCCCGCCCCCAGCCCCTCACGGGGGGGGGATTCTAGGCGGGGCTCCACCCTGACCCCGCCCCCAGCCCCTCACGGGGGGGATTCTGGGCGGGGCTCCACCATGACCACGCCCCCAGCCCCTCACTGGGGATTCCAGGCGGGGCTCCGCCCTGACCACGCCCCCAGCCCCTCACGGGGGATTCTGGGCGGGGCTCCGACCTGACCACGCCCCCAGCCCTCACGGGGGGATTCTGGGCGGGGCTCCACCCTGACCACGCCCCCAGCCCTCACGGGGGATTCTTGGCGGGCTCTGCCTCAGAGTTCCTCTCCCAACTCTATGAATGAGCGCCCTGAGCTCATGATCATGTTGAACCGAGTTGGCTGTGATATTCTTTCTACTCGTCTCTCATCTTCATGCCTGGCCTCCTCATCTCTGAAATACAGTTGAAATCCAAGGCCCTCTTCACTCCCTGTTTCCAAACACGCTTCTTTGCCCTCCTTCATTTGCTTCTCCAGGCTCTCCAGGCTCTGTCCCATGCACAGTAGCAGGCTCCGGAATCTTGGAAATCTAGACTAAGAACGTGAGGGGTTTCCTGAAGGTGTCTGACAGGGAAATGAACTTCGTGAAGAGACAAGAAGGAGAACTGGTGCAGACTAAGTCACCTGGATCAGACTTTGGGAAGCTGATGACAGGGTTTATTCCCAATGTATTTAAGCCCAGTATATTTGGGAAAGCGTTTCCTGGTGTAATACACTCCCCACTGTACAAGGAAGCATGATTGCATTGAATCTCAACTCAGAGCACGTCATCCCTTCCAAGAAGATGGGTTCTAGAGACAGGGTACCTGTGCTAGCTTAAGGGCCTAAGGGTCTAGCCTAGCCTGGTCACACAGATAACATACAGGTCATTTGGGCTATGAGCACCTCCAGTCTTGGTTGTAGGGGCTTGATATGGGAAAGAGATAATGCAGATCACCAGATTGCTAATTGTTATGCCCAGATCACAGGGACCCCCCCAAAAGACCACCACAGAGACCGAATCCCATATGTAAAAGCAAAAAGCCTCTATTTCAAGCTCCAGGGCTTGGTCTCTCTGTCTGTCCGATGCAGTGGCTTTTTGTGGGTTCCAGGTGGTACCTGCCAGTAAGCCTGTCATGGCAGCTGTGTGGTCAAGCTGTTTGGGGCCACCCACACTAATCACTCCCAATTCCCAGCTTTCCAGATAAAAGAACATGTTTTTCATCTTTCCTGTTGGAAAGGCAATCATGCCTATTTAACATTCCTGGTCTCTCTGGGGATCTGTGGGCACAAAGACCTTCATGCTCTGCTCTCAATAAGAACATGAAATATAAATGCCATGCATGCCTTTAATCCCAGCACTCAGGAGACAGAGGCAGGCGGATCTCTGTGAGTTCAAGGCCAGCCTGGTCTACAGAGTGAGTTCCAGGACAGCTAGGGCTACACAGAGAAATGCTATCTCCAAAAACAAAAACAGACAAACAAAAGTACCATGCACATGTGCTGTGGGATGTCTTCCTGTATGCTGTGAATGTGTTGCTCTGATTGGTTGACAAATAAAGCTGCTTGGCCTATGGCAGGGCAGGATGGAGCCAGGTGGGAAATCCAAGAGAGGTAATGAGAGGAGAAAGGAGAGTGGGGGTAGATGCTAGCCCATCAGGCAAGGAGCAGACCAGCGTGACACTTATGCAGTAGCTGAGAGCTTTATATCCTCATCCCCAGCAGAGAGAGAGAGAGAGAGAGAGAGAGAGAGAGAGAGAGAGAGAGGCTGTGCCTGGTATGGGCTTTTGAAACCTCAAAGCCCACCTCAGTGACACACTTCCTCCAGCAAGGCCACACCTCCCAACCCTTCTCAAACAGTGCCACTCCCTGGTGACTAAGCATTCAAATACATGAGCCTATGGGGGCCATTCTTAGTCAAACTATTTTTGGGTCTCAGCAATTCTTGCTTCTTCAGTAAGATCTGGACAAGGTCATGATCTTCAGAGGCTAAACCTGGCTTTCAAGTTCAGAATGGATTTATGTTTTTACTGCATGGAAAGGGGGAAAAGCCAAAAGAAGTAATGTTAGGCAAACCCTGTATGAAATGTAACCTTGAAGGCTATGGCGGCTCAGCTGGCAAGGGTGAGGGCCTAAGCTTGAATCCCCAGCACCCATGTCATCAAAGCCAGAGGTGAGATGGGAGGTGACTCCTGGGCTCCACGGTGCTTTCTCAGCCTGCCACGCACACAGCCACACTCTCACTGCCGTGTTTAATCATAAAAGTGTTTTGGGATGTGTGTGAGTGGAGTAGTAGTGTTCACCATGAGTGTGCATGCCATGAGTAAAGTGCTTGCCTTTCAAACATGAGGACCGGAGTTCAAATCCCCAGGCCTCACATAAAGTCAAGGCCAGCAGGTTTATAGGAAGGTAGAGCCAGGAGGCTCCCAGGGTCCCTGACCAATCAGGCTAGAAGGTTCAGCAGGCTGCAAGTCACTGGGAGACCTTGGATCTAAATAAATAGCAGTCTTTGAACTAACAAGAGAGCCAGCATGGCCTGCGCAGCACGCTGGACTGAATGCCCTGTACTGCAAAACAAGGAAGAGACTGGTGAGCAGGAAAAGGGGCTTGCCGCCAAGCCCGAGGACCTGAGTTTGATCCCTGGGATCCAGATGGTGGAAGGAGGGAACTGATTCCCAAAAGTTGTCATCTGACCTCCACAGATACAATGTGTGTGCACACACTCTCTCATGCACACAAACGTAAAAAAATTTTTTCTTTTTCAAGACCGGGGGGTTTCTCTGTGTAGCCCTGGCTGTCCTGGGACTCACTTTGCAGACCAAGCTGGCCTCAAACTCATAGAGATCCTCCTGCCTCTGCCTCCCAAGAGGAAGGGAGGATGGAAAACCAGGCCTAAATTCACCTTCACATGTTAACTAGACACCTAAAAGCAGCTTAGTGCATATTTTAGATCTTCAGGGGCACTCCTACTGACTTGGAGAGCAGGGAGACACTCAGAGTATAGTCCAGTCTGGTCATGAACTCAAAATCCTCCTGCCTCATCCTCCCAAGTGCTGGTGTCACAGGCACACACCAGTGATTCCGACTTCCAGAACCTCCAGTATGGAAAATCTCAATCTCTCCCACTCTCCCTCTCTCTTTCTCCTCCCCCACCCAACAATTCTTCAGATTTTTGAGACAGGCTCTCATGTAGCCTAGGCTAGCCTCACACTGGCTTTGACCTGAGGATGCCCATGGACTTCTGACCCTCCTGCCTCCACCTGCACAGACCTGGCCTGATGTCACCACCACATCCAGTTTTGATTTTGATGTTGTTGTTTTGTCCTTTTGGTTTTGTTTTGGAAAGACAGTCACTAAACAGCTCCGGCTGGCCTGGAGCTTGCAACAATCCTCCTGCCTCAGCTCCCAACTCCTAGAGTCCTAGGATGTGTGCATACAACACAGCTGTCTGTCTCCCCAGTGTATGTGTGGCATAGGCACACATGTAAGCATGGATGTGTGTGCATGGCGAGTGTGTGTGCAAAGCAGAGGGTGTGGGGTCCTGCTCTGTCCCTGCCGTATTCACCTCAGATGCTATCCCTCACTACACTGGCAACCAGCAGGCCTTGGCCCCCAACAGTGTTAGGGTCACGGGTGGCCACGCCTGGCTTTCACATGGCTGCTAGGGATTCGAACTCAGGTCCAAATGCTTCACCAGATAGCCATTTCTCCAGCCCCTGCTCCTCCTCTTTTCCTTCATGGTCCTACAGGGTCTTGAACCCAAGACCACACAAGGGCCAGGCAGCTGCTGTGGCCTCGGCCCCATCCTCTCACGTCTGGCCTGTCCAACAGCCCTGGGTGGATTTTCCTGCCTCTGCCCGATCTCTGACCCTGTGAACGTTCAACCATGCCTGCCGTGCTTTCTCAGCTGTTGTGTGAGCCTTGCAGCTTGACTTGACTTGGAGTCTTTGTGTTGTTGTTTAAAATAGGGGTATACACATGATTTAATCCCAGCACTCGGGAGGCGGAGGCAGGTGGAGCTCCGTGAGTTCAAATCCAGCCGGTCCACAGAGTGAATTCCAGGCCAGCCAGGGGTATGGACTGAAACTCCATTTCAAACAAAAAACAAAATAAATAAAATAATAAGCCTCCAAGGCATACCAAGTAGACCTTGGTGAAAGTAAACCAGGAAATAGTAACTTCTAGATAAGGGCTGGAAGACAGGTCAGGGGTGCAGAGCATTGGCTGCTCTTGCAGAGGACCTGAGTCCATTCTCAGCACCCACATCAGGCAGCTCACAACTGTCTGTGACTCCTGCTCCTAGGGAGGTGATGCCCTCTTATGAATAAAAGTAATAAAGATAGCCCTTTAAATACTAGCTGGTCGGTCTGGAGGGATGGCTCAGAGGTTAAAAGCACCAACTGCTCTTCCGGAGGTCCTGAGTTCAATTCCCAGCAACCACATGGTGACTCACAACCATCTGTAATGAGATCTGGTGCCCTCTTCTGTATACATAATAAATAAATAAATCTTTTTTTAAAAAAATACAAGCTGGTCTACAGAGGTGAAAGCCTGGCTTTGCCTCCTCCACAGGAAGTGGGAGTGACCAGGCATGGCCACTGTACGGAGGGCACCTTCTCCCTCCAGCCACACAATAGCAAGAATGAATGAGACCTGGGAACTGAACAATCCTGTGGTCCCCATGGTTCTGTGTCAACAAATCTCTGCAGCTGAAGCCCTGTCACATCATGTTCAGCAACTCCTTGTGACCTACGGGTGGACTCTAGCAGTGGCTTTGAGGACACGGAGAGACCCGGGAGCCATGGGTCCAGAACACTAAGTTTGCACTGTGTCTTAGGTAGGTTCTACTGCTGTGAAGAGACACCATGACCGTTGCAGCTCTTATAAGGAAAACACTAAGTTGGGGTGGTGGTCCAGTCCATTATCATCACAGTGGGTCAAGGCGGCGTGCAGGCAGGCAGACATGGTGCTGGAGAAGTAGCCAAGTGTCCTACCTCTTGGCTTGCAGGCAACAGGAAGTGAGCATGAGACCTCCAAGCTCACCTCCATAGTGACACACTTCCCCCAACAAGGCCACTCCCTTTAGGTAGCCATTTCCCCCCAAACCACCACACACTGTGGGGCTGATTCTGCCATGGGAGGCCATGGCCTGCTGCCCCTCGGGCCTGCCCTCCCCTCTGGCAGGCTCTCCATTCACCTCCACCAGAGTTCCAGGGAAAAAGACTTGGCGGTCGACACCTGTGAGGGTTTTGAAACATGGGCTGTGGCTGGGTGGGCGTGCTCCCACGGTGGGCACAGGGCTCTGGGCTCCATCCGCAGCATCGGATCAACAGGTCTGCTGGTGCCTGCCCTTCATCCCAGCACTAGGGAGGTGGAGGCAGTAACTAGGAGTTCAAGGCCATCCTCAGCTACACAGTGAGTTTGAGGCCAAAAATAGAAAAAAAGAGCAGGGTGGTGGTGGCCCACGCCTGTAATCCCAGCACTCGGGAGGCAGAGCCAGGCGGATCTCTGTGAGTTCGAGGCCAGCCTGGTCTACAGAGTGAGTTCCAGGAAAGGTGCAAAGCTACACAGGGAAACCCTGTCTCGAAAAACAAGCAAACAAAAACCAAGAAAGAAAGGATTAAAGGGAAAAGGGAGAAAAAAGAAGAAGAAATGGCCCAAATTCCTTGTCTCTCTCCTCATCCAGAAACGGGGGTCCATTTATCTTGAGTATGACATGCGTCAATCAATACAGCTCATCTTCAGTGGCTGCGTGTGTGTACTATGTGAGGCTAGTTCCTACTGAGGACAGAGTCACAGCTCTCCTTCCTTTGTGGAAAAACTGTCATTATTGTTATTATTATTAACTTTATTATTTCTTTGAGCCAGAGACTCACGTAGCCCAGGCTGGTGGTAATCCCTGTGTAGCTGAAGACGCCCCTGCTCCCCAGCCCCCAGCCCCGGGGGCAGGTGCACACCTGCCTAATGATCTTTACTGGCACACACTGCTTGTTTGTCAAAGGGTTTCACTCTATCTAGCGCAGGCTGGCACAATCTTGTGGGTGATCTTCCTGTGTCACCTTCTCCTGTACTGGGTTTGTGGATGGAACCCGCGGTCCTCTGAACCCCAAATCCAAGCCCTCACAAGTCCCGGGAAGAGGTTTGCCCATGTGACCACTGGGGGGCAGCAGAGAACTGCGATGATGTCAGCGCCTGCGCGTGCACGTGCGTGAATGCTTGCGTGTGTTTGCGTGTGTGTGCCTGTCAATGCGGGGCCATCAGGTGTCTTCCTCACTTTACCCAAGGGAACCAATGCGCCCCTGCCGCGTAGACCCGCAGACTCGGCACCCCGTGTCCAGCAGACCCGGCACCCCCGTGTGCCCCATCCCGCAGACTAGACTCTGGCACTCCCGTGCACCCTCGTACCTCCATGAGCCCCCGTTCTGCAGACGCGGCACCCCATCCAGCAGACCGCAGCACCCCGTGCTCTCCCACTCCACAGCCCCGCTGTTAAGGTGTTGTAGAGACCAAACAGCGGCCCTGGGATCACACAGCCCCTTCCTCTATCTCCGCTGACTCCCCAGTGCTGCTTCCATGTGGGTTCTGGGGATTCCAACTCACATCCTCATGCTTGCACTCAGAGGCCTCTCCCAGGCCTTGTAGGCAGTTTGGGCAACACCTGGCGCCTTAGTTGCCAGCACCAAGATTGTACCGTGCATAGCTAGGCTCCCTCGTTCTGTAGAGAGCTTCCTGATCCAAGAATCCCCCAGGACAAGGGGTACTGTTCAAGGGAGATGGAGGAGCCAAGAGTCACTTCAGAAGCTTGGGGCTGGGAATCTGGGAAGAATGGAGGACAGGTGCAGCAGGGCTTGTACACCCTCCACCCACTCCTGTCTCTCCATCATGTAGTCACTGAACTAGCCCCTCTGTTCCCTGCACTGGATGGAGGTGTCATTTGGGGATCTTGGTGGAGACATGGTAAGCAGACTGAGCCAGTAAACTGATAGTGGAGAGTTGGAATGTGGCAGGTCCACAGCCAAATTATCCTGGACTATGTTTAGCCCCTTAACAACCATCCATTACTCACCTCTGTGCGTCACTGACATCCTTGTGTTTATTAGGTGAATTTTTATGTATGTATGTATGTATGTATGTATGTATGTATGTATGTATGTATGTATTTATTTATTTATTTTTGCCACAGCTGAGGACTGAACCCGGGGCCTTGCACTTGCTAGGCAAGCGCTCTACCACTGAGCTAAATCCCCAACCCCATAGGTGAATCTTTTTGAGATGCAGAAACAGGCCACTGGCTTCTACATGTCCAAGGCTAAGAATGACATCACAATGCATCTAAGCCCACAGCAGAAGTTTTCAGCTTTGTGGCCACAGCCACACTGGTGTCCACAGCATTGTCCTTGAGAAGTGCTCCACTGTGACATGCCCTGCAGAGCAGAAGCTTGCAGAGAGAGAGCTGACAGAATAATAGTGTATGGACTAAGGAGTTTCATGTACATAGATTCATTTTTTCTTCAAAGATTAACTATCATCTGGTTGTAGATTCTTCCCGGACCAGGGGAGGGGACTGTCGAGGGGCTGGACCCCCATAGTCCCCGATAACATTTGGCTACAGAATAAACTCCTTTTGCCCTGTGAGGTGAGTTTCTTCACAATGTCAAACCCCAAACTCCCAGAATCTGGCTAAAGTCTCAAGAATCTCAACGCAATTGACGGTTGCATAGACAGAATATTAGTAATTACGGAGATAGGGGCTCATGTGTCCCAGAGTGGCCTCAAACTCAGTGTGTAGCTGAGGCTGGCCCTGAACTCATCCTCCTGCCTCTGCCTCCTGCTAGGGTGGATGACAGGCATGTGTCAGCACACTCAGCTTGGGTGTGTGGGGTATCAAACAGGGACTTGGTGCATGCTAGACACTCCACTCACTGGGTCCAGCCTTGGTTCAAAGATGGTTGTGGTTTTACAGAGAGAGCTCCTGCAGGATGTGTTTCTCAGCTCCCACCAGAAGCCCAGTTCACAGTAGAAAGATGTCTCCTGTGGTGAATGCATGCGAATGCTGGTAGACCCATGTCTGAATGCTTGGTCCTCTGTTGGTGAACTGTTTAGGAAGGAGGTGTGTTATGGAGGGAGGCAGGCTTTGAAGTTTCAAAAGCCCACGGCAGACCCAGTCTCTCTCTCTCTCTCTCTCTCTCTCTCTCTCTCTCTCTCTCTCTCTCTCTCTCTCTGCCTGTTGCTGGAAGATCAGGATGTAGCTCTTGGCTACTGCTCCATCACCATGATGATCATGACCTAAGCCTCTGGAACTGTAAGCAAGCCTATAGTTAAATGCTTTCCTTTGTGTTGCCTTGGAGCTGTGTGGTGGCGGCGGCGGCGCACGCCTTTAATCCCAGCAGTCAGGAGGCAGAGGCAGGCAGATCTTTGAGTTTGAGGCCAGCCTGGGCTACAGAGTGAGTTCCAGGACAGCCAGGGCTACACAGGGAAACCTTGTCTCAAAACAAACAAACAAAAACCAAAAAATACATAAAGAAATAAAACAACTAGTGAGATCATGTGGGACGCAGCTTCCAGGGATGCCCCACCAATCCCCGGCCTTTCTGCTTCTTGCCAAATCCAATGTGGGCAAGGCATTTTCTATGTGTACACTCGTCATTTAGGGGACTTTAGGAGATGTGTGGAGTGCTGTAATCTGAGAGGGTTCAGAATGTGGGGGTGACATTGGGAAGGTCCAGTTAGGTTGTCCAAGTCCCCAGCTGTGGCAAAGCACTTCTTTGCTGCACATGCCGTTTACTGGTCCCTCAACCTCTCTTAGGACCTTTGCTGCACAGTTCAGAAGTGGCGTCACCCACACATGGGGATTCAGGATGCCACCTCAACACTCACTTCTCTCTACTTGTGCTCCTGACCACAGGGACACAGGCTGGAGTCAGCCTAGGATGGCTTCCTTCTGAGCTTGTCCCCACATCATTGTGGTGCAGGGGAAGCATGGGAAAGAGACAGGGGAGCCAGGACAATTGAGGAAATGGCTGGGACAGCATGACTCCGGATTGGAGCCCCGCCTAGAATCCCCAGTGAGGGGCTGGGGGCGTGGTCAGGGTGGAGCCCCGCCTAGAATCCCCAGTGAGGGGCTGGGGGCGTGGTCAGGGTGGAGCCCCGCCTAGAATCCCCAGTGAGGGGCTAGGGGCGTGGTCAGGGTGGAGATCCGCCTAGAATCTCCAGTGAGGACCTGGAGGCGTGGTCAGGGTGGAGCCTTGCCTAGAATCCCCCAGTCTCCAGTCTTGTATAATATTAAAAGGACCTGCTTTGGGGTTGGGGATTTAGCTCAGTGGTAGAGCGCTTGCCTAGCAAGCGCAAGGCCCTGGGTTTGGTCCTCAGCTTGGGAAAATAAAAAGGACCTGCTTTAATAATACACTTCCCAGGGGCTCAGAAGAGAAAACTACAAACGGTGAGGATTATTATCAGGAAATGAATCTCAGCACACCAAGCTCTTCAGTTCACTTGCTTTAATTCCTCTGAGATAAAATCCTATCTACACAGCTTCAGTTCTCGTGCCTAGCTCCTTTCTTGCCTGATTTCTCTCTATACTTATCTATTGCTCCCTCTAAGTTCTATCTTAATTCTCTCATCTTAATTCTTCCTCATCTAGGTCCTTCTCATCTCATTCTTACCTGGCTAGGACTTCCCCATCTGGCTCTTCCTCATCTTCCATCTTGTCCACACATTCTCTCTGGTCAAAATCCTCCTTCTCCCTCTCCGTTCTCTGTCCTCAACTCTCTTCCTCTCCTTGTACCTCTAAGTTCTGTCCTCCTTCTCTGAAAATAAAACTGCCTTTTAATCCCTTTGACCTTTATCTGTCCAAGCTATCTGCCATTTTTCTGCAGGGTGGGGGAAAGTGTGCTCGGTCACTAGGCAACCTGTGTACAGCTAGATGCCTCTGGTGATAGTTAAAGGGAGATCTGGAACTAGAGGTAAGATTTGGGAAAGGAGGAAGGTAAGATTAATTGGCACATCCATCAGGCCTTCTCAAATGGGTAGTCTGGACACTAGGGTCTGCTCTTAGAGAGTACAGAGGTATCCCTGATAAAGTACTTTCCTCCATCTGGGGATGGATCTGGCCGGACGCTGCCAATGATGATAATTACAGGGAGGCTTGAACTGGGGTTCTGGCTGAGCATAGCTGTCAGTGCAGAAGGTTATCTAAATATTCGTAGAAGTGATTAGATAAGGAGTTAGAGGTCTATAAAGTTAGTAAGGCTGTAAGAAAGGAGGGTCCATGCTAAATTGTGCAAAGCTATTACTTAAAGTCCACCTAACCTAGGCCATGTCTCCTTGTGGAATTTACCTTAAATCAGGAGACTTTCATGTGGACTTATTACTGTTAGTCTTGAAAGTGGCTAAGGGAGATATTTGATTCCAGAGAAAGCCTTTCCTGAAGCTGTTCTCCAAATACCTGGAATGTGTATGTCCAGAGAGTGATTGGTCCACACTGTTAACAATTGTTAGGGAAAAAATCAATTGGGAAAACTATGAAGGCAAACATGATATTCATAACAGAAGACAGCTGATATATAACTAGCCAAATAACACCAAATGCTCCCTGCAATTTGGCTTCCCCTGGAGGAAATCCTTGATCCCTTCAGGTAGTGACTTTGCCATAACAAGCTGAGTTCTTTTTTGTTTGTTTGTTTCTCTGTGTAGCTTTGCACCTGTCCTGGAACTCACTTTGTAGACCAGGCTGGCCTCGAACTCATAGAGATCAGCCTGGCTCTGCCTCCCGATGAGGTAACAGCCCACAGGGGCAATCTCACTTGGCAAGTACCAGTAGACAGAATACTGATGGGGCCTCATAACCTGCATGCTCTCCACTGCTGTGGGATGTTCTGTGTGCTGTGATTGTGCTGCTCTGATTGGTTGATAAATAAAAAGCTGATTAGCCAGTAGCCAGGCAGGAAGTATAGGTGGGACAAACAGACAAGAAGAATTCTGGGAAATGGAAGGCTGAGTCAGGAGACACCACCCTGTGTCCAGGGAGCAGCACATGATGGCACCCAGGTAAAGGCATGGAACATGTGGCGACATATAGGTTAACAGAAATGGGCTGAGTTAAGTGTAGGAGCTAGTCAGTGGTAGGCCTGAGCTAATGGCCCAGCAGCTTTCATTGCTATAAGCCTCTGAGTGTTTACTTGGGTCTGAGCGGCTGCGGGACTGTGGGACTGCAGGACTGCAGGAGCTGGGTGGGACCAGGAAAACTTTCAGCTTCACTTCTCTCTCCTAATATTAACAATTCTCTTGGTGGTTTTAGTGTCATTTTGTCAATCATGCATGGGACAGATGTGATCATTCCTGGAAATCCTGTTTTTTCTTGAATGTTTTCCCCTTTGGGATCTGATACTTCTCAGGTTTCTTGTCTGGAGATGCCAGCTGCCATGTCAGAGCCCAGGAGCTGTCCTGACTCAGTGCTGACAGGGTCACAGAGGCAGATCACCACTATTTCTGTAAACATGTTCTGAATGAGATTGTTGACTTGAAAATGTGCGCCTATGTCAATCACATTTTAGTTTTGTAAAGACAGCATGGACCTGGCCTGATATTTGGCCAAGCTTGCAAAATTGATTAAGTGTTGTTTTTGGTTTAAAGATGTTTTGATGGAAAAGTTGGGAAAAAGAACCCTCCAAGAATACAGAAAGCATTCAACATTGTGTAAAACCCTGTAACAATACAGGATTTTTTTCTTTTGTTCTTTCTCTGTTGCAGAATATTATTTTAAGGTGTGTTACTTTTGTTTATGTTGCATTTGTTAAACTCTGTGAAGTTGTGTTACTGTGCCTGTCTAAAACACCTGATGCTCTAAAAAAGAACTGAATGACCAATTTTAAAAAAAAAGCATATTCAACATATTTGTTTTTACTGGAGGTTAACCTTGGAGGATGGGAAAAACATGTTGTTAGTGTAGAAAAAATGCTTGTTTTTGATGCAGAAATAGACAGCTGGAGCTATTGGGGCTGGCCACTTGTGTGCAACTCATCTGGCGGGTGGGCGGACAACTCATTTTTTCCAGCCTACACTCCTTCCCAGTCTCAGGAACTGAACCCAGGCTGCAGCAGACCAGGGCATTGAGGGTTGGAATCCCGTCCCGCTCCCATCCCCTGTGTAGAACCCCCCCCCCCAGTGAGGGGCTGGGGCGCGGTCAGGGGCGGAGCGCCTGGTTGGCATTGACACTACTTGCTCATTCTTTATTGTTAACAATTTATTGGAACAAGAGCCCACATGAAGGTCAGAGGCCCCTCACTGCAGCCTCCGTGCATTTGGCTGTTTCTAAAAGTCTGTCTGGTTTCTCTGTACTTGGGATTCTCTCTGGCTGGTCCCCCACCCTCCTGGAGCGCAGCAGCCTGCCCCACAGCCAGCTGCATCTGCAGAGCCTCAGACAGCCCTGAAACAGCCAGAGGCAGAAGTTCTTGAGGCGCTGGCCCCTCTCCGTGCTCAGTTCTTTGGGGATGGCATAGGCCAGCCATATGCTCAGCAGGGACATGAAGACTAGCAGTGTGATGCTGAGCTCTGGTGAGAAGAACGCCATGGGTAATGCCCCGTCCACGTACACGCTGAATATGGTGTCCAGGCTGCAGTAACTGCAGGGGGCAGTGAGACAGGTTGGCCTGGGTCCCCACTCCCCTTCACACAGATGACTTTCTCTTGCGTGTTGGTACTAACTAAGAAGTGCTTTTTGTTTGCTTGCTTGCTTTGGCTTGGGGGTTTAGGGGAGCGTTCTAAGGACAATCACATCAGCGTTTGAAGGAAAAACTGGATGGCGGGCCAGCTGACTTCAGCTGCTGCCAAGAGGCTGGAGAGCCAGCGTGGTCCCCTGTGAGGACAGACAGCCTCAGCGAGGGGAGGGAGGCTTTAGTGAAAGCCAGCAGCCCACAGTGTCAGGGGGAAGAGCAAGCCGAATCCCTGCCCTTATATGGCTGCAGCCACAAGCTGCTGCTGTGTGAGTTTTGACCCTGATCTCATGTAGCCCAGGCTGGCCTCAAACCAGTTATGTAGCTGAGGATAGACTTGAACTCTTGATCCTCCTGTGGCTGGCCAGCACCCCACTGCTGGGATGACAGGAATGCATCAGCATACCTGGAATCTGCCATCTCGCTCAGACACCAAACCTGTGTACCACCTCTCCTTGACATCCCCCAGCCAGTGTCCCCTTACTCACCTGTAGTATGGATCCACCACAGACAGAAGGAAGGTATAGATTCCATTTCTTTGGCCAAAAATAACCCTATTGTCTGTCTGGCCACCTAAGATCTGATACTCGACCTCTGGCCACTGCAGGGGGTTGTCCTCGTTGTCCTCATGGCAGCTGACATAGTTCTGTGGACAAAGTGGGATGCCATTCTGGGTGACCTTGGCCCTCAGCCTCTGTCTTTCACACAGCATAAGTCATCTCTCCCACTGAACTCCTAAGGACATCCCTACAGGTAGGGCCACCTCGGGCCTCCTAACCCTCCCAGCCTCCTCCCTCCACCCTTCCTGGGACTCTTGGCAAGATGTAGCCTAGGCTGGCCTTGAACTTGCTTTGAAGTGGATCCTCCAGCCTCCAGCTCCACAGTGATAGAATGACCAGCAGACACCAGGGAGGCCTGGGGGTTGGGAGGACCCGCCTACCTCTCTGTTCCAGAGGGATCCTTGGTACATAAAGTCGAAATCTGACTGAAAGATGCTCCAGTTCTGAGGCTGTGACCGGCAGTTAGCAGTGGCGGCCGTCAGGGAGTAGGAGAAGGTGGTTATCCCATTGATCTCTGAGATCACGTACTCAGCGTTCATGATTTCCTCTAGAACCCCGTTCTTCCACCTGAGACACAAAGTGAAGTTCTACGGGAGGCCAGCGCTGGGGGCCACCCTGACAAAGGGTGTGGGCAGAGGAGAGGGGAGTCCAGCCTCTGTGAACAAGGGCCCTCCCTGAAAAGTGGCCAAGGGGCTCAGAGTACAAAAATGTTTGCTGTGTTGCGTGTTTGGGTTTTGTTTGTTGTTCTGTAGCCCAGGCTGACCTTGAACTCCTGATCCCCCTGACTCTACCTCCTCACTGCAGGGATGACAGGTGTACACCATGGTGCCTGGTTTATGGGATGCTGGGAAAGGGACCTGGGGCTTTATGAAGCTAAGAAAGCACTCTCCCACTTGGCCCCAGCAAATAGAACCCTGCACCCTGACTATCCCTGATAGATTCAGGGTGATGTCTGTGGATACCTCCCTGAATCTTAGGTCTGCACCCAAGGACTGAAGCCAACCTGACATCCGTGGGTTGAGCCAACTGTGACAACTGAATGCTGAACTGAGCTTCATTGTAGGACTGAATTTGCCTCAGTAGCTGAGGATCAGAACAGCCTGAACACACAGATATAGCCAACCTTGACAGGCAGGGTTCAACTATGTGGGGAAGAAGTGTTCGGGCCTGGGGGGGGAGGTGCCACTGCCTCCTGAGCAGTGCAGCTTAAGGAGCAGGTGCATAGCATCACATTTTCAGCCACATGGAGAGGATTTCAAGGCTTCAGAAAGCCTGGCAGTCCATGCCTGGGGTCACAGCACTTGGGGAGGTGAAGCATGAGGAGAGTCTGTGGCCAGCCTGGGTGATATGAGATGCTGTCTTTCAGCTGTCTGAGTGACAAAAGCTGAGTCCTGTTCCAAAGAGAGCCTGTAGTGATGGCCGCCCTCAAAGCCTCAGGTACGTGTGTGTGTGTGTGTGTGTGTGTGTGTGTTTGTGTGTGCGCGCGCGTGTGTGTATATGTGTGTGTGTGCGTGGGTGTGCGTGGGTGTGTGTGCGTGCGTGTGTGTGCGCATGTGTGTGCGTGCGCGCGTGTGTATGTGTGTATATGTGTGTGAGTGTGTGTGTATGTGTGTATATGTGTGTATGTGCGTGCGCGTGTGTGAGTGTGTATATGTGTGTGTATGTGTGTGTGTGGTGTGTGTATGTGTGTGTGTGGTGTGTGTATGTGTGTGCGTGTGTGTGTGCACGTGTGTGTGTGTGTGTGGTGTGTGTGTGTGTGTGTGTGTGTGTGTGTGTGTGTGTGTGTGTGTGAACACAGTTTACTTGCAGCTTCCAGGAACTGCAGGAGTTGTAGCTCCGGAAGCTTTCACCAGCCAGCCACATACACTGCCCAAACCCCTGCGTGTTTAGGGAAAAGTCTGCGTATGCTTAGCCTCCACACAACTTTTCCCCAAGATATTCTTTTCTTTTCTTTTGGTGTTTTGAGACAGGGTTTCCCCGTGTAGCCCTGGCTGTCCTGGATCTCACTCTGTAGACCAGGCTGGCTTCGAACTCACAGAGATCCGCCTGCCTCTGCCTCCTGAGTGCTGGGGTTAAAGGTGGGCTACCACCACCCAGCTTAGGATAATCTCTTTAAGACAGAGTCTTACAGTGTAGCCCAGACTAGCTTCAAACTTGCGATCCTTCTGCCTCAGCTCCCTGAGTGCTAGGATCACAGGTGTGTGCAACTGTACCTGTCTCTGAGTGTCGTGGAGTCTCTATGTGACTCTACCTTCATTATCATATCTGCCTGACAAACTCCTGCTCATCCTCTGAAACCCCACAACCACTCCTGGAGACACAGACATTGCTCCAGGTGAGGACAGAGGCCGGAGAGAGGAGGAGGAGGGAGGGAAAGCATAGACTGCCTAGAAGGGGTCAGAAGAAAAAATGTAATCCAGGTGTAATGGCACAAGAGATGCCAGCACTTGAAGGCTGAGGCAGGAGTGTGAAAAGTCTGAGGCTAGCCTGGGCTACATAGTGGGTTAGAGGCTGGCATAATATGAACAACAACAACAACAACAAAAGAGTCAGAGGGCCTTTCTCACATGGAGACCTGGGCCCACATCTCCTTAGCTTTGGGCTCTGTAGCTGGGGCTGACTCGGGACAGACAGAGTAGGACAAGAGGGGGAGGCTGTCCTGGGAGGAGGGATGCTGGCCTTACATCTCCACCACGGGCTTCCATGGCTTGTCATAGTAGACCAGGCGGGGGCAGCCCAGTTCCTTGTACTTGTAATATACCAGTAGGTCAGACTGGGCCGGAGCATCATAGTTTACTGGCCTGTAGGCTTCCCTGTGAAGAGACAAGGGGCATGGTGATTAGAAGCCCAGACCAGCACCCAGGTCATTGTTTCGTCCTTAATCACAGGTCCCGGGATCTGAACTCAGGTCCTGGCAACTGAGCCCTCCCCGGCCAGGACAGATGTGGAGAGACTGTTTTGTTTTTCAGGTTTATATTTATGTGTCTGACTATTTTGCCCAAATGTGTTTCTATACACTGTGTGTGTGAGTATATGTGTCTGTGTGTGTTTCTATGTGTCTGTAGATGTGTATCTGTGTTTCTGTGTGTGCATGTCTGTGTATTTGTGTGTGTGTGTGTGTATTTGTGTGTGTGTGTGCCTTTTTAGTCAATGCATTTTAAGCCAAGCTCAAGTCTCCCAAGAGGGGGCCACAGCCACACAAAGCTCAAAACTGAACCCGTCCCAGCTTCCTCCCCCCAGACCCACATGTGGTCTGGGATTCTCGGGCAGATGACTATAGGAGTCACACCTCGATGGCCCAGGGGTGATGAGGACACAGTGGGTAAAGGCACTTGCTACCTAGCTGATAACTTGAGTTCACTCTCTGGGACCCACAAGCTGAAAGGAGAGAGCAAAATCCACAAATTGTCCTCTGACTGCTACATGCTATACTAAATGAATAAATAAAATGTAATCAAAATACCTTTAAAAAAAAACAACATTCATTTGGACAGTGTTTCTCTCTCCTAAGTCTACCTCTGCCTTCATCCCCCCAGCCCCAGAGGATTGATTCTGGACCATCAATGGATACTGAAGTCCACAGATGTGTGAGTCCCATATAAACAATGGTGTGTGTGTCAGGGAGGGGGAGGAGCTGTTGGTTCACATCTGTCCTTCCAGCCACTCAGGAGGTTGAGGAAGGAGGATTATTGAATGTATTGTCAGACCCTGTCTCACAAAAAAGAAAGAAAACAGGTTGGAGGTGTGGTCAGGGTGGAGCCCCGCCTAGAATCCCCCAGTGAGGGGCTGGGGGCGTGGTCGGGGTGGAGCCCCGCCTAGAATCCCCAGTGGGGGGGGGAAGAGGCGGGGCTATGGTTAGTACCTAGACTACATCGTCTAGAACTGTAAGGCATAAACCTGTTTTGTCTACAAATTGCTAAGGCTAAGTGTGTTTGGTATTGCATCAGAAAAAAACATTGTGTTGCCTTCCTAAGTAACAGACCACTACCAAACCCAGCATAACCAACGCTGACCTTGGCTTTGTGTTCGTTACTTTTTTAGTCAACTTGATACAAGCCAGGGTCATCTGGGAAGGGGAATCTCAGGTGAGAAAATGCCTCCATAAGATCAGGCTGCAGGCTATCCTGTAGGACATTTGGATTGATGTGGGAGGCCCCAGTCCACTGTGGGTGGGGCCATCCCTGGGCTGCTGGTCCTGGGTTCTATAAGAAAGCGGTTGAGCAAGCCACAGGGAGCAAGCCAGTCAGCAGCACCCTCCATGGCCTCTGCATCAGCTCCTGCCTCCAGGTTCTTGCTCTGACTTCCAGGACGATGGACCACAGGCTGTCAGCTGAAATAAACCCTTTTCCCCCAAGTCGCCCTTAGTCACAGAGTTTCATCACAGCAGCAGAAATCCTAATGAAGATAAATTTGGTACCAGGAGTGGGGTGTTGCTGCCTGTGATAGACACGACCGTGTTGTTGCGGAGGATTATGGAAGGAGTTTGGAACTTTGCCTGGAAAAGTCACTGAATGTTGCGAGCTCAGTGAGCTGGTATGAGACCTTGAGAGAGAGGAGTGTGGGGAGAAGTGGTGATAGAGACCTGGCTTGTGGAATTTCAGAGGAATCTGAGAGGCCCTCAAAGACCGTTAGGGCTCTTTGTTTGACATTTTGCATTAAGAGAGAGAGAGAGAGAGAGAGAGTGTGTGTGTGTGTGTGTGTGTGTGTGTGTGTGTGTGTGTGTGTGTGTGTGCGCGTGCTGGGGAGGCAGAGGCAGGAGGATCTCTGTGAGTTTGAGGCCAGCCTGGTCAACAGAGCAAGATCCAGGACAGCCAAGGTTACACAGAGAAACCCTGTCTCAAAAACCAAAAAAAAAAAAAAAAAAAAAAAAGGGAATCTCATTTAGAAAATGCCTGTGGTGCATTTTCTGGGTCAATGATTGATGTGGGAGGCCAGGCTCACTGGGGATGGTGCAACTCCTGGGCAGCTGGTCTTGCGTTACTTAGGGAAATAAACCAAGTAAGCCCTGAGGAATAAGCCAGTAAGCAGTGTTCCTCCATGGCCTCTGCATCAGCCCTTCCCCAGGTTGCTTTTGGCCGTGATGTCTTATAGCAATGCAAACCAAGTAAGACAGCTTAGGGCCAGTGCTGAGGCCTGGCTTTGACTCAAAGGAGAGGCCTCGAGATGGCTTCAGTGCCTGGCACTAAGTGACTGACAGCTTCCCGCACACCACTGCATTGCACTAGCTCCAGGGCTGCATGGTTCTCCTGGGCCGGACACCAGTTTTAAATCATTCCGCCTCCTGCCCTGGGGTCTCTGTCCAAGTGTGTGGAGGGAGGGCTGGGGGCTGGGCAGCACCCCGCTTACTTCTCAATGATGTAAGTGTAGTTTCTCTGCAGCTCCACCGGGCTGAGGATTCCCATGGAGCAGGCGGAGATTTTGCTGTAATGGAGAGAAGTGGACAGACCTGAAGAGGGGGGGCGGCGGCGGCAGGGGCGGCGGGGGCGGGGGGAGGAACTGGGGAACCAAAGTGGCCAGCAAGGCGGGGAGGGATGGGATGCGAGCCCCAGCTGTGCAGGGTGGGGGCTTGCAGGGGTGCTAGGGAGGGTTCCAAATCCTTCCTTGTGAATTAAAATCCGTGGCTGCAGAGCTGGCTCATGTGGGGGAGGGGCTCTCAACTGTGTGTACTGTCAGCTCCAGGGGAGTTGGTGCTTCTGGACCCAGAGAACTTGCACTTTCACACTCACACACAGACTCTATAATAGGGACAGCTCTAACGGCTGAGCCCTCTCTCGGGGCCCTCAATTCCCTATTATAGAACTGCTAAACATATACAAAAGTAGCCGGACTCATGTGGCCTCACTCTAGCGGTGTTGCCGGCCCCACCCCGCGTCCCCTGTCCCCAGGGACGGCACACTCACTTCTGCACAAGAATCTTCTTTGTCTTGTCACAGCCAATGGAGACAAGCGTGGACTGCAAGGAACAACACACCTCATGAAGAACCACTGTCAGCCCTGCCGAGCCTGACCCTGACAGAGGGGTTCCCAGTGTCACATCTCCTCTTCCCAAATCGAAGCTCTGTCCCTAGAAAACACCTAACTCTCCATCCCTCCCCTCAAAAGCACACAGTCCTCCACATGGCAACTGTATGTAGAACTGTATTCCTTTTTCCTGGCTGAGTAATATTCACTCAAATGAATGGGCCATGTTTTCGGTATCCACTGGTCAGTTTTCCCACTCTTGTCCCTTGTGAATTGTGGCTGCACCCCTGCTGAGCTGCACCCGGCCGGGCTCCAGAGAGTAGCACCTAGCCCCAATCCATCTTTTGTTTCCCTTGCTGTCCTATGTGAATCTTGTTTGGGAGTTTCCCAAGGACACAAAGGCTTATGCAAAACTTGGGTCAGGGAACCCGAAAACCATGGTCCCTGATGAATCCAGGAATTTGCACTCAGCATTGATTGTTGGGAGCCCCTTTCAGGCTATTTGGAGAATATGGAAATGAACTTATGAAAGTACAAATATTGAGAAAAAAGAAAATGCCCTGGCTGAAGGGAAGTCCTTAGGGGCCGGACCCCTCTGCAGCCATGAAAGGCTAAATTCATTCTTTTTCTTGGTTTTTCGAGACAGGGTTTCTCTGTGTAGCTTTGTACCTTTCCTGGAACTCTGTAGCCCAGGCTGGCCTCGAACTCACAGAGATCCACCTGGCTCTGCCTCCCGAGTGCTGGGATGAAAGGCGTGTGCCACCACCACCCGGCAAAAATTCATTCTTAAGGTACCTCTGAGTCTTCTTTCCATGGATCCCCGTGAACCCACACACCTGTGCCATGACACATGACACATGACACACATAGCTGGGAATGATGTATGGACTTAAAGTCTCTGGAAGCACTTAAAACAATGGTTCTCAACCTATGGGCCACAACCCATATGGGATCAAAAAACCCTTCCATAGAGGTCACCTAAGACCACCAGAAAACACAGATATTTACATTATGATTCAGAACAGTAGCAAAATTACAGTTATTTTTCTATGGTTGGGGGTCACCACAACACAAGAAACTGTCTTAAAGGGGTGCAGTGTTAGGAAGGTTGAGACCCGCGGCTCTAGAAGCTCTATTTCCTCAAACTGGCCAAGGATGATTCTAGAGATGCCCAGTAAGAAAGAGCACTTCACCCAGAGGATTCTGAGGGATTCAGATGACCACAGTGACCCCAGCAATCAGGACACTGTCATTTTATTTCCACACCAGAGCCCGTCCCGTGTGGTGGGACCAGCATCCCTAAGCCAGCACACGAACATGTCAGGAAGCAAACATCTGTACATACCAGCGGCTTCAGGTCCACACACGCGATGGTCTTATCGGCTATGTCCACAGTTACGGAGGAGATGGCATTCCGCTTGATGCTGCAAGGCAACAGGGCAGTGAGGCCCGCATTCGAGCGACCACTGGTGAACTCATCAAGACAATCACCGCCCGCCAGTCAGCCATCTGCACACTGCAGCCCCTGAGCAACCCTCGGCCGAAGTGGCTACTCTTGGTTGTCGACTTGACAGCCAGGAAGAGGGACTTAACTGAGATTCGCCCCATCAGATTTGGCCTGTGTGGCACTTACTTGGGTAGTAATCAATGTGCAAAGCCTCAGCATATGGTGGTGCCCCCCCTGAGGTGCTGGGTGGTATAAGAAAGCAGCCTGGCCTGCAAAGATGGCTTAGCCATTAGGCTAGACTCACAACCAAACATGTAAGAAAGCAGGCTGAGCGCTGGGCTGAGGTGGCAGACGCCTTCAGTCCCAGCACTGGAGAGGCAGAGGCAGGTGGATCTCTGTTGAGCCTGGTCTACAGAGTGAGTTCAAGGACAGCCAGGGCTGTTACAGTCTCAGAAAAACAAAAACAAAAGAAAAAACCCAAACAAAAAACCAAAACGCAGGCTGAACCACCAGGAACAGAAAGGAAGCAGCACTCCTCCATGGCCTCGGCATCAGTCCCTGCTTCCATCCTTCCTCGGCTTCCCTTCAAGATGGACTGCGGTCAGCCCGTGGAGGCCAAGTAAACCCTGCCTCTCCAAGTCTGTCTTGGTCATGGTGTTTCTCACAGCACCCGAAAGCAGACTTAGGTACGACACAGACACACAGACACACACACAGACACACACACAGATAAACACACAGACACACACACAGATACACACACACACAGATATACATACACACACACACAGACACACACACAGATACACACACTGATATACACACATACAGACACACACACAGAGACACACACACACACACAGATATACATACACACAGACACACACACACAGACACACAGACACACACACAGATATACACACATACAGACACACACACACAGACACACACACAGATACACACAGACATACACACACACAGATATACACACACAGATACACACACAGACACACACACAGATACACACACACAGATATACACACACAGATACACACACAGACACACACACAGATATACACACATACAGACACACACAAAGACACACAGACACACACACACACACACACACACAGATGTAAGAGTTTTGTCCTTAATTATGTCATAATCCTGGGACACGGGCCAGCCTAAAAAGCGGGCGGGCCCTCTCTGTCTCTCTTCCCCCTTCTTTCTTCCCTCCGCGTGGTCTCTGTCTCTCTGTGTGTCTCTCCCTCCCCTTCTCCCAATAAAGCTCTAGAAAGGTAACCATGGTTCGTGATTCTTCCGCCAGCAGTGCTCCTCCGGATGGCTGCCACGGGCGATGGCCAGCCACCAGCAGTGCCGCTTAACCAACATCTGGACTTTAACCAACAACAGACACACACACACACACACACACACACTCACACACATCTGCGCAGGCTGGCTTCAAACTCCCTATACCATAGCCAAGGCTGACCTCAAACTCGACCTTCCTGCTCCTGCTTCCCCAGAGCTGAGATCACGGCATGTGCTGCTGCACTCAGGACCTGGGGTGCTGGGCCTGGAACCCAGAGCTGCATGCTTCCGGAGCGAGTGCTCCCCCAGTGAGCTCCAGGCCCTGTCCCCATGTAGAACTTTAGTCTAATTTTATCCCAATCTTCTGGAGGTACGGTTGCAACTCATCCCTACTTGTCTGCTGTGGCTCTGCAGTCCCTGTGATAGCTGTGGGGAGTAGCCTCCAGCCCTCTCCAGAGACCACATCAGATACCTGGTGGTGAAGTTGAGATCCGCGGTGTTCTGATGCTGCTGCTGTTTGAGTTCAATTTCCTGCAGAAGGGCAGCAGGGGCAGAAAAACAGACAGACAGACACACAGAGAGACAGCCAGTTGCAGCAGGGGTCCACATCAATGTCACCCCAAATGGGGCAAGGCTAGTAAGAGAAGGGTGCCAGGTGGGCACTGTGGGGCCGTGTCTGTCAGCTGTCCAGCCCCACTATGTAGTAGGAAAGCCTTCTGCAAGCTCTCAGAGCCGAGGGTCTCATGGCCCTTGTGACACCAATCCTTGGTGTCCCCCATGAGCTGCAACTTTGTCTCCCCATTTCTGACATTTAATGTCCCAAGGAGTTGCCTGAAGTGTGGGCTTGGGTGCATCCTGCCTGCTCAGGTGACCTCGTATAGACTGGCACCCCAGCCTCGCCTGTGTGCCGGCATGTGTGGGTGTGGCTGCATGTCTAGTTAGAGGAGCTGAGGGCTGTGCAGGAAGGGAGGAAGGAGGCTGGTCCTCTCGGACATGAAGGATCAGGCAAAGTGGCGCATTCCCAGGATCCAGCCCTTAGGAAGCCAAGGCAGGGTGGCGTATTCCACGCCTAGCCTGGCCTGCAGAGGGCCACCATGTCCCACCCACACAAAACAAACAGCAAACAGTGCCTGGGGTGTTACTGAGTTTTGGTCAAGGTCCCTGACATGGCCACAGACACACACCAGTTTGTACTTATAGTTGCCGTCGAAAGTGTTGCCAAACTCAATGATGTGTGCCTCGAGTCCCATGGAGTGCGGGTTGCTGACCATCACCTAAAACATAACACACACCTGTGACAGACAGGGGGAGCCCTGGGGGAGCCCTGTCCACCCTCAGCACAACCAAGCTGCTTCTGCACATAAGCTCCTGGGTTGCAGCACACCCACCTGGAATATCTACCTGTCAGCTGCAGCCTTAGAGCCTGAGACACAACAGGGTGGCATGGACAAGAGGGAGAGCAGGGGTTGTTGGAAGAACCCTGAGTGGGAGGAGGAAAAGACGGGGCGGGGGAGAGATGGAGGAGATGGAGGAGGAGATGGAGATGGAGGAGATAGAAGAGGAGAAGATGGAGGAGGATATGGAGGAGGAAGAGATGGAGGAGGAGATGGAGATGATGGAGGAGGAGATGGAGGAGGGGGATAAGGAAGGAAGAGGGTGAAAAGGAGGAAGAGGAATAGGAGGGATGTGGAGGGGCAGAGAGAAGTGAGGAAGTTTGGACAAACAAGAACCTCTGGGGTTGCGGGCTGGCAGCACTGTGGAGCATGGAGCCCATGGGACAGTCTCCTTCTGTGGCTCAGGCTGGAGTGTGCAGGCTGGGTCTATACTCACCAGTGGTATGGGGATCTTGCCTGCCCGGGGAATCATGAGGGCAGACAGATCCAGCTTGCTGTTCATGTCTATTGTGAACATTTGTTTTACCATGGTGCTATCCAGAAGTTCCACCTGGGGAAGATGGAGGAATGTAAGGAAAGACTGTTCCCCAGTTCTGTCTCCAGAAGCAAGGGACAAGTGGGCGATGCTGCATATTAGGCACAAACTCTTATTTATCCCCACACTAGGAACCACAGCTAGACCCTGTGTCCCCAGAGAACCTGATGTACACAAGCATCCCCATTACACTCTTCTAGGAATCAAGTTCTTCCAGAATGTTTTTTGCATGTTTCTTGCAATATTGGGGCGTGAACCTGAACCCTGGCATTTGCTAAGTAGATGCTCCACCCCGACCACGCCCCCAGCCCCTCACTGGGGGATTCTAGGCGGGACTCCACCCCGACCACGCCCCCAGCCCCTCACTGGGGGATTCTAGGTGGGGCTCCACCCCGACCACGCCCCCAGCCCCTCACTGGGGGATTCTAGGCGGGGCTCCACCCTAACCACGCCCCCAGCCCTCACTGGGGATTCTAGGCGGGACTCCACCCTGACCACGCCCCCAGCCCCCTCTCTGGGGGATTCTAGGCGGGGCTCCACCCCGACCACGCCCCCAGCCCCTCACTGGGGATTCTGGGCGGGGCTCCACCCTGACCACGCCCCCAGCCCTCACTGGGGATTCTAGGTGGGGACTCCACCCTGACCACGCCCCCAGCCCTCACTGGGGATTCTGGGCGGGGCTCCACCCTGACCACGCCCCCAGCCCCTCACTGGGGGATTCTAGGTGGGGACTCCACCACAATCACATCCCCCAGCCCCATATTCACTTTTTCTTTTAACACGAGGTCTTGCTGAGTTACACAGGCTTGAGTGGAACTTGAAATCCTTTTTCTTCAACTTCCCAAGGAGCTAGAATTACAGTCCTCTGCCACCATCTCTCCCTCAAGTTTTCTCTCTGTTTGCCCCATTCTAAAAGCAGAGATGGGCTCAGGGAGTGACGAGCTGGGACGGGACTCTCCTCCATTATATGAGATCCATCTGCAGTGCCACCAGCTGCCCACCCCGGAAGTAAGTAACTATGACGGTCACCGGGAATTGGCTTAGATCGTGGGGGTCACTTACATTACAAGGTTCAATCTGAAGAACGGGGTTATTGAGAATGGCCTGCACGTTCACAGTGCACTTCTGAAAGTCAAACGCTGGGAACTGTGGGTCAGCTACCGGCTTGAGGACCTCCAGCATGCCCGTGTCCATAAAAGAGATGCCTGTTTCTTCAGACCAGAGAGGCTGCTCCAGCAGCTGCGGGAAAACCCACGTCTCAGGCACAACCCTTACCCTTACGTCTTTTCTTTTGGTTGTTTCTTCCCATAGTCTTACTCTGTAGCCCCATCTGGCCTCACAAACACAGTAATCCTCCTGTCTCAACCCTCCCAAGAACTGGGGATGAAGTGTAGACTCAGCATAGCATGCCCAGCCTACTACTTTAAAAAACAAAAATGGGCCTGGCGGTGGTGGCACACGCCTGTAATCCCAGCACTCGGGAAGCAGAGCCAGGTGGATCTCTGTGAGTTCGAGGCCAGCCTGGGCTACAGAGTGAGATCCAGGAAAGGCACAAAGCTACACAGAGAAACCCTGTCTCGAAAAACAAAATACAACAAAACAAAACAAAAAGTTATTGTATTTATTTCTTGTGTGAATGCACCCATGGTGGAGGTTGAAGGGCAACTTGGCGGGAGGCGATTCTCTCTTCCACCATGTGGGTCCCAGGGATTGAACTCAGGTCATCAGGCTTGGTGGTTGGGGCCCTTGTGAGCCCCCCCGCCCCCCCCCCCCCCGCCCCCGGGACTCTTCAGCCAGTTGCTCTGTGTGTATGAATATGCTGCTGCTTGGGATGGTGCCTCAGCCACATCAAGCAATCACTGTCTCTGGAGTGACAACTTAGTCACTTCATATGTGTATTTCACTGTTTTTCTTTGTTCTGTTTGTGGTCCTGGGGGCTTGAGTCTGGGGCCTGGTACTGATTAATTTGCTTGTAAGGATAACTGTGTAGGATGAGTCTCAGTGGGCAGTGCTTGCCTAGCACGCATACAGCCCTGGATTCCATGTGCAGAATCCCCTAAAGCTGGGCATGGAGGTGCCTGCCTGCCATTGGAGCACTCTGGAGGATCAGGACTACACGGTCATCCTTGGCTATATATGGAGTTCCAGTTCAGCCTTAGCTACATGAGACCTCGCCTCAAAACAAAACGTATTTCAGTAATGTGATGCCCAGGTTTTAACTAAGGGCAGGCAGGGGTCTAAGAAGGAAGGTTCACATCACAGCTATTGGCCGAGGACTGAGACATACTTGGATTAAGGTGGTTCCCAGGTAACCCTGATTCCCGTAGAATAAAAAATTTTCCTGAGTCAGCAAAGCCAGCTCATAAGTATCTAGGAAAGAGAAAGCAAAGACAGAGATGAGGTCAGGTGTGAGAAAGGTACGAAACAAAGGGGTCGGTGAGAGGGTTCAACAGGGAGATGTGCTGGTACTGTGTCCCCCAAAATATTGTGCACCCTAATAAACTGTTCTGGGGTCAGAGAACAGAACAGTCACTAGATATAGAGGCCAGAAAATGCTGGCACACACCTGTAATCCTAGCATTCCAGAGGCAGAGATCCATCGGATCTGTGTGAGTTCAAGGCCACACTGGAAACAGCCAGGCATGGTGACTCACACCTTTACTCCCAGGAAGTGATGGCAGGAAGCAGAAAGGTATTTAAGGCGTGAGGATGAGGAACTAGAAGCCTGGTTAAGCTTTTAGGCTTTTGAGCAGCAGTTCAGCTGAGATTCATTCTGGATGAGGACTCAGAGGCTTCCAGTCTGAGGAAATAGGATCAGCTGAGGAACTGGCGAGGTGAGGTGGCTGTGGCTTGTTCTGCTTCTCTGATCTTCCAGCATTCACCCCAATAACTGGCCTCAGGTTTTTTTGTTCTTGTTTTTGTTTTGTTTTGTTTTTTGGAGCTGAGGACCAAACCCAGGGCCTTGTGCTTGCTAGGCAAGGGCTCTACCGCTGAGCTAAATCCCCACCCCCAGGTTTGTTTTTATTAATAAAACTTTGAAGATTCATGCTACAGGGAGAGGTGTTTGATTCCCGGGACCCACATAGTGGAAGGCGAGACTCAACTTCCATTAGATGGTCTTCTGACCTCCACACATTCACCCAGGCACACCGGCAAACAGCATCACACACACAGCAGCAAGAAGTAAGCAGACGAAAGTAAGAAACGAAACAAAAGGCAAAGATCAGTCACCCCTCACGGCAACCACCACCCCCGGGAGCCTCGGCCAATCACAGGCGCGCGTGGGGGCGGGGTGGGGGTGGGGTGGAAAGGCGGGATGGCTGAAGTGAGGCAAGAGTCAGAATAAAAGCAAGTCACCCGAAACAGGTCAGCCACATACTCGAGGCGAGGCTGTGGATGTTGATTCTGATGTCAGAGATATTGGGGGTGACAAGTGTCTTCCCTTTCCACAACTGCACGGTTTCCATGATCTGGCCTAGGAGGAGACAGCCGGTGATAAACCGCTCAAGCGCACCGCACCGCTGGGCACGGGGCATCCCTGCACGGCCCCCACACCTCTCCTTTGCATTCATTGGTTTGCTTTTGTTTTTGTTTTTCATTCACTGGGTCTTTAAGGCTTGCCATTGGTTTGCTATTCAAAAGCCCAAGGAGAGAAACTCGACAGACACCTGATTTTTCAAAACACAAGGGACACGTGGGCTCTGGTAAGACGCAACCCCTGAGTCTTTGGTAATGGAGCTTTGAAAGTGACAGCTGGACTCAATAAAAAACAATCTTCCTTGTTCACGGAGTGCATGCCGCGAGGTATCTATCAAGAATAAAACTGCCTCACGGCTGTTGACCAACCAGCAAGGGGTGGGGTGGGTGGGGGGTGGGGGTGTGTGTGTGCGCGTGCGCGTACTCTTGACCTCAAGGAAACTAAAACCTAGGAGTGGAGGAGCACCTAGGAGGTTGAGGCAGGAGGATCCAAACTTCTAGGGCTGTCTGGGATACAGAATGACCTCAAGGATAGCCCAGTCAACTTAGTAAGACTCTACAACAAATTAACTAAGAGGCTGGGGGTGTGGTCAGGGCGGAGCCCCGCCTACAATCCCCAGTGAGGGGGCTGGGGGCGTGGTCAGGATGGAGCCCCGCCTAGAATCCCCAGTGAGGGCTGGGGGCGTGGTCAGGGCGGAGCCCCGCCTAGAATCCCCAGTACAGGCCTGCCTTCAGACCTTCAGCACTAAAAGTCTAGCTCAGCTTATAATTCTAGCAATAAGGAGGCAGAAACTGGAGGATCACTGGGATTTGCCAACAAGTTCAAGGTTGGACGAAATTATGTATTTTTTTAAATGTAGAAAAAAAAGAAAATAATTGCGGGGCGGTGGTGGCACAGGCTTGTAATCCCAGCACTCGGGAGGCAGAGCCAGGTGGATCTCTGCGAGTTCGAGGCCAGCCTGGTCTACAGAGTTAGTCCAGGGCAGGCTCCAAAGCTCAGAGAAACCCTGTCTCGAAAAACAAAAAACAAAAAAGAAAAGTAAAAAAATAATTGAGCGATTGATGAACACTTCTGGCCTCCATGTAGACAATGAACACACACAAAGATCTGGGCCCCCATTGGTGGAGGCCTGGTCAGGGTGTGGCTCACCTGAATTGGGGGACACCAACAGGCTTTTCTGATTCCAGAGGACCAGAAACCCCCTCTGGCCTGGCTTGATGATGACGTCAAGAGGTCCTTTGTACTCAAAGGGTACCCCTGTACTGTGGTCCAGGGGGTGCTCCAAGTAATGAAACGAGCCCTGAGGTAAGAGAGGCGGGTAACTGAGTCGCATGACCCGAACCCACGGGGACAGTCCTGTGCAGCTCCACCGGCACCCTGAAGAGGTGTTAAGTCAGGGACTCCTCAAGTCAGGGACTGGGGAGCCCCAGAGATAGTTTTGGGAGAGGTCAAGGACATTGCCCAGCCCAGCCCTTCCCAGGATGCCCCAGAGTGTGTGTCCTACAGTGAGGACTGAGTTTTTGTTTGGTTGGTTGTTGTTTTTTTTTTTAAGGATTAAAAAATTACTGGGGTGCCGGGCGTTGGTGGCACACGCCTTTAATCCCAGTACTCTGGAGGCAGAGCCAGGCGGATCTCTGTGAGTTGGAGGCCGGCCTGGTCTACACAGTGAGTTCTAAGAAAGGAGTAAAGCTACCCAGAGAAATCCTGTCTTGAAAAAAAAAAATTACTGGTGTGTGTGTGTGTGTGTGTGTGTGTGTGTGTTTGCGTACATGCATGCCCACAGAGGCCAGAGGCTCCGGATCCCCTGAAGCTGGAGTTGTAGGTGCTTGTGAGCCTCCCAGTGTGGATGCTGAGAATTGAATTCAGGTCCTCTTCAAGGGTGGGAATCAATGTCAACTGCTGAGCCACCTCTCCAGCCCCTGATGGTTAGTCACCATGGAGACAAGCCTCCAGGTACCTCTGAGAGGGGATATTGGGCCTCTGAGTATGAATGTGGGGGAATATGTTGATTCGGTTAGTTGGGGTCCTAGGCACCTAAGAGAGCTGAGCAACAACGATCCAGGAACTGCACTCCTCCACGATCCTGCCCTGAGCTCCCGACCTGACCTGGTGACACACTGTGACCTGGAAGTGTAAGCCAGATAAACCCTTTCTGCCCTGCCTTAGTCAGGGTTTCTACTGCTGTGAAGAGACACCATGGCCACAGCAACTCTGATAAGGGAAAACATTTCATTGGAGCTCACTTACAGTTCAGAGGTTTAGTCCATTATCATCATGATGGGAAGCGTGGAGACATGCGGGCAGATGTGGTGCTGGAGAAGGAGCTGAGGGTTCTTATATCTTGACCCACAGGCAACAGGAAGTGACCTGACTCACTGGGCATGGTTTGAGCACATATGAGACCTCAAAGCCCCACCTACACACTTCCTCCAACAAGGTCATACCTCCTAAAAGTGACACTCCCTTTGGGAGGGGCAAACCACCACACTCCCCAAACGGCTTTTGGTCAAACTGTTTGTCACAGCTGTAGAAGGAAACTGGAAAAGACCCACCCTCCCCCCTCGCCATAGCCTGTGCCTTCAACATAGGCAGTGTCCCAGGGCAGCAATGGGGCAGGTCACTGGGCAGGGGCCATAGGGTCTCCTGGAGTCTGTGATGGTTTTGTGAGGAGACATTTGTGGTTAGCTGGCATGGAGGGGCAGCAGGGATGCTCCAGGCACCCGAGGTAAGGATCTAGCCCCACAACCACAACCCTGAGTGGAGAGGGCGGGAAGTAGGCCTGCTCTGGGAACACCATGCTTCCCCACAGTACGTTCTGGAAGCCATTCACTTTGCACAGGACCCCCGTCCGGAGTGGGGGGCTGATATAACCTTGACAAGGAAGAGGCTGGCTAGCTGTGATTTACGTCACTCCTCCAGGAGAGGGACATCATGGAGGGCAGGGCAGCATGTGCTTGTGACGGGAGGCAAGGTCAGGATGGTCATGAAATGCGATGGGCCTGGACTTCCGGGTGAGAAATGCAGCAGGAGATAGAGGGTGAGGTGTGGCCCACACCTTAATCCCAGCACCCGGGGGGCAGAGGCAGGGAGACCTCTGTGAGTTCGAGATCAGCCTGGTCTACAGAGTGAGCTGCAGAACAGCCAGGACTGTTACAGAGAGAAACCCTGTCTCAGAAAGAAGGGCGGGGAGGCTAGGGCTGAGCATCGTGGCCAAACAAAAAAGGAAAAAAACTAGCAAGAATGTCCATCCCTGTTTTCCTGGAATACAGAGGTTTGGTGAAATTGCAGGGAGCAAAAGCTTCCCAGAAGCGTCACACGGTGTCCCTCTACTGGGGATTGACAGGAAGACAGTCGGGTGCAGAGGTGATGGATCTGCCCTGGTCATGCTGCAGGAATGAGCTATTTTAATTCACACGACACGTTTATGTCTGTGTGAGTATCTGCCACGCGTGTGGACATGTCTGAAGAGACTAGACAGAAGACAGTGCCAGACCCCGTGGACCTAGAGTTACAGATGGTTGTGAGCAGCTGACTGTGGGTCCTGGGAACAGGGTCTTACTATGTAGATCAGGCTGACCTTGAACTCACAGATCTGTCTGCTTCTGCCTCCAGATGCATGTGCCACCATGTCTTGTTCCCTGCCTTGTTCTTTTTTAGGCAGTCTCTTACTGGCATGGAACTCATCAAACAGACCAGGCTGATGGTCCCAAAGGCCCTGGGGATCTCCCTGCCTCCATGTCCCACGCTCTGGCATTTCCAGTGCAAGCCACCACATTTGGCTTTTTCCATGGGTTCTGGCAGGGGGAACTTGGGTCTTCACACTTACAAGTTGGGCATTTTGCTGACTAATCCCAGGGATGGAGTTTGAAGACCACTACTAACTTGTGATTCTTTGTGGGGTATCTGTGTTCCCTTTCTGGAAGACATGAGGAGCAGTGGGGATCCCTGTGCCCAGTAAGCCTGCATTGGCGGTGAGCATGCTTGCTCTCTGAAGAGACAATATCTGGGGTGCAGAAGCCTAGGGCTGAGTATGCTGGGAATTGTTCAGGATGCTGGAATCACAAAGCAGAAGACTGACTGTGTGTCCCTGTCCTGGCATGGGTACCCTCCTACTCCAGGCCTCGTACACAGGAGCCTACTCCCTTTGCAAGGCCTGAAGAGATGCTGTGTGGGACCCAGTAACCCTGCTCCACATCACCATGCTGAGCTGACTGCAGAGAGCTGAGCTGCAAGCCCAAAGCACTCCCTAGACTAAATGGGCTCATGCCCCAATTCACCTTTTCTCATGGAGCTACCCCAGTAATGGGTCAAGGGTGTCGACTGCCATGACCTCCCCATGCGGAGGGAGCCCTAAAGATAGACCACCCGCAGTTTTACAGACCCTCAGGCTGAGGGCTGATCATGGGGTGAGGAAAAGAAAAGTATTAGGTAGAGAGTTAAGGGGCAGAAAAATCGCCTTCAAATTTCTGCTTTGGCTGGGGGTATGGATCATCAACAAAGTCCTGCATAGAACCTTCAATGAGGGGTGGGTGGGTGGATGGATGGGTAGATGGGTGGATGGGTGGATGGATGGATGGATGGATGTGTGGATGGATGGATGGGTAGATGGGTGGGTGGGTGGATGGATGGATGGATGGATGGATGGATGGATGGATGGACAGACGGACAAGTGGGTGGATGGATGGGTGGACGGATGGATGGATGGGTGGATGGGTGGGTGGATGGATGGACAGACGGACAAGTGGGTGGATGGATGGGTGGATGGATGGGTAGATGGGTGGGTGGGTGGATGGATGGATGGATGGATGGATGGATGGATGGATGGATGGACAGACGGACAAGTGAGTGGATGGATGGGTAGATGGGTGGGTGGGTGGATGGATGGATGGATGGATGGATGGATGGATGGATGGATGGACAGACGGACAAGTGGGTGGATGGATGGGTGGGTGGATGGATGGATGGGTGGACGGATGGATGGATGGATGGATGGATGGGTGGATGGATGGATGGATGGGTGGATGGATGGATGGATGGGTGGATGGATGGGTGGATGGGTGGGTGGGTGGGTGGATGGATGGGTGGATGGGTGGGTGGGTGGGTGGATGGATGGATGGGTGGATGGATGGGTGGGTGGATGGATGGGTGGATGGATGGGTGGGTGGGTGGATGGATGGATGGATGGATGGATGGATGGATGGGTGGGTGGATGGATGGGTGGGTGGATGGATGGGTGGATGGATGGGTGGATGGGTGGATGGATGGGTGGATAGGTAGATGGAAGGGAGGATGGATGGGTTAGTGGGTGGGTGGATGGATGGATGAGAGGATGGGTGTGTGGATGGATGGTTAGCTGGCTAGCTGGCAGAATGGCTTGATGCCTGAGTGGTACACAAATGGGCAGATGAATGGGAACATCAGTGCATCTCAGGTGCAGAAAGCACACTGCCTGCCTCCCACGTCATGTCCTCCCATCATTTGGGAAATTGAGACAGAAGGATGGGAAATTCAAGGACAATCTTGGCTACATGAGGCCCTATCTCAAAGTAACTAAGAAAGTAATAGACAAACTAAAAAATCTGAAGGAGCTAACTGTAGCAGTCAGAGCCCCCAGCCCCCAGCCCTGCTCCCACGTCTCTGAGGCCACCTTACACGCAGGGCAGTACTCACCAGTTGGTCTTTAACCTGGAGTATTCCCACCTGAGACAAGGAATGAAAGTGGAATATGCCTCCTAAGGTCCCTGTGAGTGTATCCTGTGGAACAAACAGGAAATGGTGCATGTGAATGACAATAACACGTTTATCACTTGAGGCAACACAGTGTCTTGCATTTAGCTCTGAATACAATCTACATTACTCATCAAGCTCAGGAAGGCAGATCTCCTGCCTCTGGAATACGGGTCAAGGATAAGAGCTGGGTGGAGAGGACAGGGTGTGACACCAATCACATTTGAGACCCAATTCTGTTGTCCACATCTCCCTGCTTCTTCAGCCCTACATTTTTTTAAGACACAGATACACTTTTTTAAAGATTTATTTATGTGTTTTACGTATATGGGTGTTCTATCTGCATGTATGCCTGCACACCAGAAGAGGACATCAGATCCCATTATAGACCGTTGTGAGCCACCCCATGTGGTTGATGGGAATTGAACCCAGGACCTCTGGAAGAACAGCCAGTGCTCTTAACCATGGAGACATCTCTTCAGCCTGATACAGATATTTTTTAAAGATTGACTTCTTAGTTTTTAATTATGTGTGTGTCTATGTATGGTGAGCATGAGCGCAGATGCATCAGAGACCAGAAGAGGTCAGATCCTTTGGGGCTGGAGTTACAGCTGGTTGTGAACCATCTGATGGAGGTAGTAGGAACTGAACCTAGGTCCTTTGCAAGAACAGGCAGTGCTCCAACCAGTGAGCACTCTCTCCAGCCCCTCCCCAGGTTTTGACTGGATAGAAAGTACCCAATGGCTCAAAACCCTGGGTTCCACACCCCAAATCCCATAAACCAGGTTGGAGGGGTGGTATTTCACCTTAATACTTGGAAGGTGGAGGACCAAGACTGTGTAGTCTGTAGTGATACAATTTTATGAAATTATCTCTTGATACCCCCCCCCCCCAAAAAAAAAGAAGAAAAAAAAAAACACCTGAATTTTTGCTGGACCTCACAGCCAAGCTCATAACACACACTGAGGTCACTTAAGACTTAAGGCTGCTTAAAGTGTTGCAAACCTTTAATCTCAGCACTCAGCAGGCAGATCTCTGAGTTTGAAGCCAGTGTGAGTTCCAGGACATGTGCAAAGCTACACAGGGAAACCCTGTCTTGAAACATCAAGAACAACAACAGAAAGACTTAAGACTGCTGTCCTACTGTGTGCTCAGCCTGTCTATTCAACCTGCCTTTAAGAGAACAATGTAAGGCCAGGCAGTGGTGGCACACGCCTTTAACCCCAGCACTCGGGAGGCAGAGCCAGGCGGATCTCTGTGAGTTCGAGGCCAGCCTGGTCTAGCAAGTGAGTTCCAGCAAAGGCGCAAAGCTACACAGAGAAACCCTGTCTCGGAAAAAAAAAAAAAACAACAACAACAACAACAAAAAACAATTAAAAAGTAGAGTCTCGGGGCTGGAGAGATGGCTCAGAGGTCAAGAGCACTGGCTGATCTTCTAGAGAACCCGGGTTCAACTCCCAGCACCCACATGGCAGCTCACAACTGTCTGTAATTTCTGTTCCAGGAGATCTGACACCCCCACACAAACATGTATGTACATAAAATACAAATAAATTATTTTAACAAAAAGTAGGGTCTCAGCGATATGGTTAACCTGCTAGAGTGCCACCCTTGCAGCAGGGTCCCCAAATACAGTTTTCATATTCTTATAACTTTGATGAAGTATCTGAGAAATCAAGCTTATAATGGGAAAGCTGTCTGTTTGTTTGTTTCTTTTTTGAGACAGGGTTTCTCTATGTAGTCCTTGTTGTCCTGGAACTCTCTGTAGACCAGGCTGGCCTCAAACTCACAGAGATTTGCCTGCCTCTCCCTCTGAGTGCTGGCATTAAGGGTGTGAACCACTGCCCAGCAATGGGAAAGATTTCTTGCTAGTTATCAGCTGAGAAGTTACAGCTCATAGTCAGCCATGTGCTGAGTTTTGGTCTCTGGGCAAGGCAGCAGCATGCAGGAATGGAGAGACATACTCATGTCCTGGTGGTTACAAAGCTGTGCTGGGTTTTTTTTTTTTTTTTTTTTTTTTTTTTTACCTCAACTTGACACAAATCCAGATGTATCTGGGAAGAGGAAATCCCAATAGAGAAAATGCCTCCATAGGATTCTCCTGTAGATGGGTCTGTGGGACGTTCTTAGATCAAGCCACTGTGGTGATCCTTTGTGCTCTAACAAGTAAAGCTTGCTGGAGATTAGAGTGCAGAGCGAGTCACTAGTTAACCACAGAGGCCAGGAGTGGTGGCACACACTTTTAATCCCAGCACTTGGGATCTCATGCCTTTGATCCCAGTACTTGGGAGGCACACACCTTTAATCCTACCACTAAGGGGAGGAAACAGGAATCGATATGGCTGGGTGGAGAGACAGAGACACGAGCTCACCCCTTGCAGGCTGAGGAGCTGGTGAGGCAAGTAGCTGTGGCTTGTTCCTTTGTCTCTCTCATCTTTCAGCATTTACCCCGATATCTGACTCAGGGTTTTTATTATGAAGACCAATTAGATAGAATTCAAGCTATATCTGGAGTCCACCTTTGGGGCCATTTAAATTCCCTTTGCAGCCACTGGCACGCAGCCAGACTCATCACCCCTCCTTTCTTTTCCTCAAGCCTCGGAGCGAGTTGGGATTTTTCTGTCCAGGCTCGCTGCAGCAAAAGCCATAGGCTTTGGGGCTGCAAACACCACAGGAGTTGGCCGTGGGTGGAGAAGCCTGGCTCTTTGTCTTCTTCCCTCCCGGTGGGTTGTGGCTCTCCCGGGACCCCCTCCTTGGGCTGCTGCATACTAGGGAGCTGCCTTACAAACCCTTCGGGCTGCTACCGTCTGCAGAGCGCTCAGCCCTACTCTTCACCATCACCTCAATCGCCGTCAGCAGCAGATTTGGTGAGACAGTTGGGGACTCTGAAAGGGCGGAATTAGTTAAAAGAGAGCTTTTTTCCACATTAAAAAATGGGGAACACTATTACAATGGAGGGAGTTAGGTCTCTGTATGATAATACGCTGGATGGTTTGAAAATGGAGCAATTAAATGAGAGGATAATTAATTAGGATGAGATTTACATAATGTCAATTATAAATATTATGTTTGATCATTTTTGTTTCATCACTAAAAAAGTGGGTGAATATGAGTGCTAAGACACAAGTTTTAGAAAAACTTATTAAGACAGATCATAGAGATATTCAGACCCAGACAGGAATTTAAAGGAGAACCAATCTCAGCATTGCGTTATAAGGTTACAGAGGAACAGCCTGAGGCTTTCAAACAGCCAACCTTAATCTATCCAGTAACCTTACAGGAACGGCCAAATGGTAGATATCCCCAAGGTTATGTAAGAGGAACTGAATGGACTCCTGTGGAAATGTGAAATTTAAAGAGATTCAAGGAAGTGATAGTATCATACAACATGCATTCACCTTTTGTGAAGCAGATGGTAAACTCATGGTCAACTTGTAATAGAATTATCCCTGGAGAGATTTGGTTATAGCAGCCTTAGAGCCTGATCTTCAGTTACAGTGGAGGATCTGGTAGAAGGATGAGGCTAGGACCATTGAACAATGAAGAAGGACTAGAGGTGTGGAAATCTCCCAGGACCAACTTCTTAGAGAGGGAGATTCTGCTAATGTAGAAAGGCAGTCTCGATATGATGACCACACCCTGGCTCTATGCCATGCAGCAGCCTTGGATGCTTAGGACAGAACTGAAGAAGTTGGAAAGAAAACTGAGTCATTTGCCAAAGTTATACAATGCCCAAAAGAAACCTTCACTGATTTTCTACAAAGATTGACTTTAGCAATAAATAGAATGATACCAAATTCAGAAGCTAGACAAATAATAATTAAATCTGTGGCTTTTGAAAATGCTAATGCACAATGCAAAAGGGTAATTAGGCCATTGAAGGCAAGATCTGCACCCTTGGAGGATTGGATCCGAGATACAATCAATATTGAATCTCATAACCATGATGATGCTTGGATAAGAGGTGATTTCCAGAGTTCTGAAGAAAAACTATAATGTCAAGTGTTTCAATGGTGGTAAACACGGTCACCTAAAAAGTAATTGTAAACAGGGCATTCCTAAAACAATGTTTTTTTTTTTTTTTCTTCTAAGAATAATCCAAAGAGAATTGGATTCCCTTCTGGAGTATGCAGAAGGTGGGGTAAAAGGCACATTGGACCAATGAATGTAGATCAACAAGGGACAGACAGGGTCACCCTTTGTCATTGGGAAACTCCTTGAGGGCCCTCTCGCAGGCCCCCTTGTCTAATTCAGTTCAGTCACTTCCTGTTATCATGGAGGAAACTCCTTCCCAGAGCAATTTAAACACCCAATGCCTGTTGTAAAAATCATACTGCTCTGGATGATAGGACAGCTATAGAACATAAGACAAAAATCTCAGGAGCAACCATAAATCAAAACTGATAAAGATTAGATTAGAACAAGAGGCCTTTTGATCAGTTCATCAGACGGGGACCATTCAGTGTAAACTAACTTATACAACTCACAAATGCTTTCCATTTGGTCAGACATAAGTTGCCAAAAGGGAACCTGCCCAAAATTAGGGTTGGGGAAGGGTTTCAGTTTTGTCTTTTCAGGAGAATAAAGGCTAAGGAATCTAAAGAACACTGGACAAAGGAGACATGTGAAGAAAAAAGACAAATCATCCAGAAAAAAATGTCTGAGATAAAGAGTAAATTGGCAGAACAATACAGATGCTCAGTAAAGAGAGATCCAGACACAAGAAACCTCTAAATGAGTTACAGTGTTTAAAAATATACATAGGTTGGCCGGGCGGTGGTGGCGCACGCCTTTAATCCCAGCACTGGGAGGCAGAGGCAGGCGGATCTCTGTGAGTTCGAGGCCAGCCTGGTCTACAGAGTGAGTTCTAGGAAAGGCGCAAAGCCACACAGAGAAACCCTGTCTCGAAAAACAAAACAAAACCAAACAAACAAAAACCTTTGGGGAAACACCATGCTCAAATCCCAGCTTTCCCCTCACAGAACGGCTTGAGGTCTTTCACAGGCTTCTGCTCTTCCACCATACGTCCTTCCTCACTTCCCATTGGCTCCTTTTCAGAACACAGCTGTGAGCTGCCATCTTGGAAGTAAAGGGCAGCCATCTTGGCAATAGAGTCAGCAGGAACCTGGAATGGAGATTTCCCAGCCTCCAGAATCATGAGAAATGAGTTTCTGTTCTGTGGTATTTTGTTTGTGGAGATAGGATCTTACTCTATAGCCTAGGCTGGACTGGACTTATACTGTCCTCCTTTCTCAGCCTCGTGTGAGCCTTCACACCACAGCTGGCCTCTGTTTCTCATCTATCACCCACTCCTGGCTGTTTTGTTATAGCAACCATAGAGAGCCTAGACAGGCACCTTTTGGGGTCCCTAATGGACACTGCTTTTGTTTTGTCCTTTTCCTAATGTGTACGGGTGTTTTACCTACATATGTGTCTGAGAACCAAATGTCTGATACTGGTGGAGGGCAGAGGGTGACAGATCTCCTGGGACTGGAGTATAGATGGATGTGAACCCACAGTGGATGCTGGAAATTGAACCTGGGTGCTCTGGAAGAACAGCCACTCGTGTGTGTGTGTGTGTGTGTGTGTGTGTGTGTGTGTGTGTGTGTGTGTCTGTCCATCTGTCCGTCCATCTGTCCGTCTGTCTTTAAACTCTGACTTGGAGTCTTGCAATATTTCTTGTCTGGTCCCAGGTTTAGGCAGTCAGGTAATCCTCCTGCTCGGCATGCCTCAGTGGCTAAGACTACAGTTGCTTCATGCCCAAGCCTGTCTGTTTTGGTTTTGGTTTTAGTTTTGTTTTGAGACAGGGTCTTTCTGTGTAGCTCTGGCTGTCCTGGAACTTGTTCTGTAGACCAGGCTGGACTCAAACTCACAGAGATCCATCTGCCTCTGCCTCCTGAGTGCTGGAATAACAAGCATGTGCCACTGCTGCCCAGTAAGCATGTTAGTTTTTAATCAACATGTGTTAATTACACAGAGCCTTTACCCCCATGTCCATGTTGTTCTTTGATCATAAATCCCACTGCCCTCTCTTGTCCCCTCCCTCTCCGGCTCATCTCCCTCCCCTCAAGTGGTCCTCTTTCTAATTTCACACTTCTGGTTTCCGTGCCTGTCTCTGTTGCTGTGATGAACAACATGACCAAAAGCAGCTATAAGAGGAAAGGGTTTATTTCACCTGACATTTCCCTGGCACAGTCCATCACCAGATGAACTCAGGGCAGGAGCTAAAGCAGAGGCCACAGAGGAACACTGCTTAGTGGCTGCTCCACACACCTCGCTCAGCCTGCCTGGGGTGGCACTGCCCACAGTGGGCTGGACCCTCCTACATCTATTTCATCAATCATCAATCAAGAAAATGTTTCACAGCTCCATCTAGTAGAGGCATTTTCTCAACTGTGGCTTCTTCCCAATGACTCTAGGTTGTATCAAGTTGAACCAATGGGTTCCATTATGACAGCCTGCAGGAGTGTGACTTGGGGGCCACTTACAGGAGCAAATGTCTGTCCTTACCTTCAGTATTAATCACTCACTGAGCCAGATGGAGGACAAGGCCTCCCCAGAGCCAACTCTACTCCACGCTTTTGACTCCTTCCCCAGCCACTTACCAGGCTGTCACTGTACAGGAGCTCGAACGAGAATCCTCCATTGTCAGAGGAGAATATTTTGGTGTTAGGCAGCGGTCCACCACGGAGATACGCAAAAATTCTATTCGATAACTCCTGGGAAAGAACACAGAGAAGACGTCACAAGAGTGCTCAGCGGGTGGACTGCTGGCCAAGTATGCAGGAGGCCCCCCGGCTTCTATCCCCAGCACCACAGAACCCCAGCATGCTGATTCTGGCCAAGTATGCAGAGCCCCCCCTTCCCCGGCTTCTATCCCCAGCACCACAGAACCCCAGCGTGCTGGTGCTGGCCAAGTATGCAGGAGGCCCCCCGGCTTCTATCCCCAGCACCACAGAACCCCAGCGTGCTGGTGCATACCCACATTCTGGAACTTAGGAGGTGGAGAGTCAGGAATTCTAGGTCATCCTTGTCTATGCCTGAGAATTACTTCCACTGACCTATCCTTGGGCATCCAGTCCAAACAATTGACAACTCTGTGCTTTCAGGGAAACTATGTACAAGTAAGCACTCGCAGGGGGTTCTGCCCCCGAGCCCCTGCAGAGATGCAGTCTCACCACTTAGGTTACCACATGGATACCACAGCTTACCAATGGAGTCAAACATGGGCATGTGACTGAGGCAGAGTGCTTGGCACAGATTTGCTTTTAATAATCAAAAAAGGGGAAACAACCAAATTACTCAGCACTCTGATGGGGTGAGGGACCAATGCACACATCTTGCAGATGAAAGCTCCAAGGCTGCATCCTGTATGCTTGTGTTCATACGCTGTGGCGTCTGAATAAGAACGTTCCCCGCCATAGGCTCATCTGTCTGAACACTTGGTCCTCAGTTGGTGGAACTGTTTGGGAAGGGTCAGAAGGTGTGGCCTTTGTGAAAGAGGTGTGCCATGGGGTTGGCTTTGAGGCCATAGCAGGCTCAGTTAGCTCTCTGTCTCTCTTGTAGATGAGGACAAGAGCTCTCAGCTGCTGCTCCAGCACCATGCCTGCCTGTTGCCAGGCTCCCACCACTGACAGTCATGGACTCACCCTCTGAAAATGTGAACCCCAACAAACTCTTCTGTGAGCACTTTGGCAGCGGTGTCTCATGACAGCAACAGGACTACTGTGGGATGCTCCTTTACGCTGCGTGAACATATGTCGCTGTGACTGGTTAAATAAAGAGGCTGACTGGCTAATAAGTGGACATGATAAGACTAGGAGAGAGAACCAGACTAAAGACACTGGGAAGAAGAAGGGTGGAGTCAGAGGAGCTGCAGAGAAGAAACAGGAAGTGCAAGATGAAAGAGAGGTAACACAGGGTGGCAGAATGTAGATTAATAGAAATGGGCTCATTGAAGTTGTAAGAGTTAGCTAATAACAAGCCTGAGCTATTGGCTGAGCATTTATAATTAAAATCAAGTCTCCATGTTGGTTATTTGGGAACTGGTGGGTGGGAAAGAAAAGTCCCCCTACATACGTCACCCAATGTGGGGCAACTACATCCACATAAGACCTGAGAAAGCTAAAAGGAAAAAAAAAAAAAAAAAAAAAAAAAAAAAAAAAAAGGCCCCAAACACACAAAATGGAGCCAAATGTGGCTTCCTAGTGTCAGCCTCATGCTGGCTGCAGTACAGAGTCGCATCTCCCAGCAGCTGCCTGCAGGATGGAGCTGGCTGCTAGCTGAAATGCACTTCCACCATACACTAAGCTGAACAATGCTGGCAGTTGGCTTAGCAATTTAAGATTTGTCTCATGTAATCATAGAACAATACAGATGCTCAGTAGAGATCCAGACAAAAGAAACCTCTAAACGAATTACAGTGTTTAAAAATATACATAGGTTGGCTGGGCGGTGGTGGCACACACCTTAAATCCCAGCACTCGGGAGGCAGAGGCAGGTTGATCTCTGTGAGTTTGAAGCCAGCATAGGCTACAGAGTGAGTTCCAGGAATGGTGCAAAGCTACACAGAGAAACCCTGTCCTGGAAAAAAAAACAACAACATACACACACACACACACACACACACACACACACACAGGCTTGGGAGAGAAAAGATAAAGAGTATATACAGTCATAGGTTAAAAATAGCTTAAGAATAATAAAGTCTTTTAAAAAGGAGCAAACTATTAACAATAATTATTCCTATAACTATAATGATAAGCCACTATAATGATAAGCCATGTAAATATGGGAACTACACAGAGAGTTTGGATCCTGTATGTTATTGTGTTGTCTTTGAATTTTTTGGCTGTTAAGAAACACTGGATTATGGAAGCTGCTAAATTAAACCAATCTATATCTTTTAAAAATATCTTGACTTCAAAATGGAAGTCAAAAGTTGTGTTGCTTTGTGGGAAAGGTTGTGCTTTTATTTCCACAGGAAATGAGAGGCTGTGGATTCATTCCAGGCTAAAGATGATCAGATTTGATCAGGGAAGACCCTATCCCCCAAAAATCCTGACTACAGACATAAAAAAAACAAATCTCAAAAAAACTACAAAATATGTAGTGTATATTTTACCTACTCAAATATAGAACAGAAAATCATCTTTGGCTAACTTGTGTACAACAAACAGTCTATACTTGTATTAATACAGATATGTATGTTACCTTCAAAAGTTTATGTATTTTCAGAAAAAGGAGACCAGCCACCAATGAAACGCATGGCCCAGGTGATCCAGCATCTCAATATGCCTATTATAGTCTCTGCAGAATTCTGCATCCAGAACAGATTCAAGGCTGATTGCTGAGATGGTCCAGCCTCACAAACTATTCCAGCCAAGACCTAACAATTATTCTGATTTTTTCAAGTTTCCCCCAAAGATACTAGTGCCCACAGAAAACAGGAAATAGTCTAGAGAACATTCCTAATAGATGGGGTATGGGTGGGATTGGTGGGATGGTCCTTCGGTATGCTGTGAATATGTGTTGCTCTCATTGGTTGATAATAAAGTTGTTTGGCCAATGGTGAAGCAAGGTCAGGTTAGGTGGTACAATCAAACTGAAGACAGAGATGAAGAAGAGCTGAGCTGGGGCAGATGCAAGCCAGCTGCAGAAGGAACAAGATGCTAAAGGACCGGTAAACCAGGGGCCATTTGGTGATGCACAGATTAATAGAAATGGGTTAACTTAAATGTAAGAGCTAACTAGTAATAAGCCTGAGCCATCAGCCAAGTATTTATAATTAATACAAGCCTCTGAGTGATTATTTGGAATCAGCTGTGGGACAGGGCAGGACTCAGAAAAACTCTATTTACATATGGCAGCACAATGCAGGGCAGGAATTTCCATATAAGGTTCGAAATGCACAGAAACAAACCTGCACCAGGCTTCCTAGTCTCAGCAGCTGCCTGCGAGATGGAGCAGCCGCCTGCTGCCATGAGCTGAGCTCTAAGGTGGATTTCTACAGTCTCATACTAGCTGTGGTATGAGTGTGTGCTGCATGGTGGATTTAGGGTTTCTACTCTTGTTTAAGGTATTATATGTTGTTGGTTATTTTTTACTCTTTTGGGGGCCCACCAACCAGCTCATAAATAAATCACACAAGAGGCTTATTCTTAATTATAAATGTCCAGCTTTAGCTTGGCTTGCTTCTTGCCAGCTTTCCTTAACTTAAATTATCCCATCTACCTTTGCCTCTGGCTTTTCCTATTCTCTTACTTCTGTAAATCTTACTATTACTCTATGGCTTGCTGTGTAGCACTGGATGGCTGATGCCTGGAGTCCTCCTCCTTCTCTGGCTACTTCTTTTTCTCCTCCCAGATTTCTCCTTCTATGTATCCTCTCTGCCTGCCAGCCCCACCCATCCTTTCTCCTGCCTCCCTATTGGCTGTTCAGTTCTTTATTAGACCATCAGGTGTTTTAGACAGGCAAAGTAACACAGCTTCATGGAGTTAAGTAAATGCAACATAAACAAAAGTAACACAGCTTAAAATAATATTCTGTAGCCAGCTAGCACCAGTCTGGGACCTCTCAGTTTACCCCTGGGTTGGAAAGCCACAGGCAGTCTGTTACATGACTGTGCTGCTCATTGGAAAGGGCAGGAATTTCAAGCCACAAGACATAAAAATTTTTGTCCTGACCCAGTGGGATGGGGTACTCAGGAAGATCCCTCCCTGAAAAACCCACCTAGTGATGGATTCACAGGTGAGGAAAGGATGCCATAACATCCAAACTTCATTTCCTTCTAGGCAGAAGTTTCTGTCCCGCCTGCCAGGTCCCAAACAACCACACTGAGGCTTATTATTAATTATACATGCTCAGCCGATAGCTTTGGCTTATTACTAACTAGCTCTTTCAACTTAAATTAACTCATTGCTATTAATATATGTATTACCATGTGGCTCATGGCTTTACCTGTCCTCCTGTGTCTCCGGTGTCTCCTGGTGACTCCTGTGACTTCAACCTTCTTCTCCCCAGAACCCTTAGTTTGGCTGTGCCGCCTATATTTCCTTGTGTGCTACTGTTACTCATTCAGCCACATGTCTGGCCTTTGCTCTCGGTTTTTTTTTTGATTCTTGGGTTGTTTTTGTTGTTGATGTTTGTTTGTTTTTCCTTTTTGTCTGTTTGTTTATTTATTTATTTATTTATTTAGGTTCTCACTGTTTTGCCAAGGTTAGTCTCAAAGTCAGGGCTATCCTCCTGCCTCAGCCTTCTGAGTACTGAGATTGTAGGGGTGGGACACCAAGGCTAGGTTCAATGAACTTTTTAATTACTCAGACTGACGTAGGACTTTCAGGTACTAGGACAGCCTTTTACACAGACAGCTCTTAGGCTTTAGAGCAGATCAAAGCAGGCTGGTTGGCCCCTACAGACAAATACGCAAGGTCATTTCTCCAGGTGCTGTTTTGCTTATTCAAGGTCAGAGCTTGAAGCAACTTCAGACATAACTTTCTCAGTAATTGACTTTTTGCACGAAGTCCTAGCCTCAGTTGACGCTACAGGCTCAAGGTTCAGCCAACTGTTTACTTACTGTCTGGGATCCCTCACCAGCTTAGGGCTACCTGCATGGGTCAATGTGGCATTACTAGCCTAAGAGAAACTACGTGAGGTTATCTTATGTTGTGAGAATGGGTAGGAACCTGAAAACTTACATGTAACTTATAATTGTCCAGAGTTTGGCTCTGAGATACAGCAGCTGTGGTGGTGTGGAGAGAGACAGCAGTGTAGAGCTGTGTGAGAGCTGTTGCTGACTGTGAGTGAAGTGTGTGTGTGTGTGTGTGTGTGTGTGTGCGTGCGTGTGTGTGTGTGTGTGTGTGTGTGTGCGTGCATGTGTGTGTGCGCGCGCGCGCGCGCCAAGTAAGAGAACAAGCGGCTGGGCGGTGGTGGTGCACGCCTGTAATCCCAGCACTCGGGAGGCAGAGGCAGGCGGATCTCTGTGAGTTCGAGGCCAGCCTGGTCTACAGAGCGAGTTCCAGGAAAGGCGCAAAGCTACACAGAGAAACCCTGTCTTGAAAAACAAAAACCAAACAAAAAGTGTGTGTATGAATCTTTAAAAGAGTTATTAGGAAAGAGAGGCCAGGGCCTGGACACTACCAGTCCTCAAAGCTGTTGGGTAGTATACAAAAGCCTCATGCCATGCGTGGGAGGCTTTCACGGGAGCCATTGACCTCCTGCTGAGGCCTAGACACACCTTGGTCACCAGTCATGAGGCAAATTAGCTGGAAGCATCTTTCCTGCTGGCTGGCTTTCACATGGGCTGCAGGAGGAGGGCAAGCAACAGGGGCCTGCCCGGCTATGCCACCCATGTGGCAATGCTGACCTTCAGGGGCGACAGGAAGGAGCCCAAGCCTCAGTTTTTAAACCTGCTTGAAACTTTGGGGTCACAGGCCTGTGGGACCCAAGACCATCCTTAGTTCAACTGACAAGGTCAAAACATCTGTTTATACCAAAGGCAAACACTGCTCTCAGCCCTGGCCGTGGAGAGCTGGACAGGGAGCAGCAGGAGATTCAGAGAATCTCAATGGTGACAGGTGCTGAGAATGAGGGCCAGGACGCTTACACCACCCCTCTGGGCACGGAGCAGTGTGGACCTGAGGCAGGGCTTGCCATCTTGCAGGTCCTCGCTATTGACTACCAGCCAGGTCCTGAGGGGGCAATCACATTCTCATTCTCTCTGTAGACAGGGTTTCTCTCTGTAGCTTCGGAGCCTGTCCTGGACTAGCTCTGTAGACCAGGCTGGCCTCGAACTCACAGAGATCCACCTGCCTCTGCCTCCTGAGTGCTGGGATTACAGGTGTGTGCCACCACTGCCCGGCCAAACATTCTCCATCTCTCTCTCTCTCTCTCTCTCTCTCTCTCTCTCTCTCTCTCTCTCTCTCTTTTAAGATTTTAAAAAATATTTATTTATTTATTTATTTATTATGTATACAGCATGTTTGACTTCAGGCCAGAAGAAGGCACCAGATCTCATTACAGATGGTTGTGAGCCACCATGTGGTTGCTGGGAATTGAACTCAGGACCTCTGGAAGAGCAGTCAGTGCTCTTAACCTCTGAACCATTTCTCCAGACCCCTCTATCTCTTGAGATAGGTTCTAGGTAGCCCCAGCTGGCCTCGAACACAATGTGAACACCAGACTAGCCTGGTACTCATGAAGATCTGCCTGCCTCCACCCCCTAGACTTACCTGTCTATTAAACAAACAAAAAACTGTGTAAGACAGTGTAAGGTGTGTGTTTGGGTTAGGCCTGTCATCCTAGCTCCTGTGGAGGTAGAGACAGGAGGATCCAGAGTTCAGAGTCATATTTGGCTTGGGTTATATGAGATCCTCGCTCAAAAACCAAGAAAACATCCCAACACACAATAATAAAGGAAGACACACTTTCAGTTCTGTTGACTGGTCAATCCCACGGGCCGTTACCTCACGGCCCAGCCATCCTGAGTGTGGGGAAGCGACACTGCCTAAGGCCACTTATACTTACAGGTTCCTAGATCATTCCTAAGTATTTGCACTTAGAATAGAATGGTTGGGTTTTTTTTGTTTGTTTGTTTGTTGTTTTTTAATGAAAGATTCCAACTTACCAGGCAAAATTCATTGTGAAAACAACAACTGTCGCCGCTGACGTGTGAGACTTTCCCTGATATTCCTGAAGAGGAGATACAGTAGATGTACACATTATAAATACGTACGTGCAGCCATAGGCAGCTGTGGTTTTGCTGTGGGTTTTGAGACAGGATCTCATTGGCCTACAACTGGCTATCCATCCCTGGTGGACATCCAAGCCCTGAAACTTCCTGCTTCCACATCCCAAATGCTAGGCTGAGAGGCCTGCGCCAACACACTTGGCTGCATATTTTGAGTTCTCCAAGTTAACTATTAGGACAGGAATGGTAGCACATGCCTGTCAGTTCAGGACTTAAGGCTGAGGCAGGAGGATTGCAAATCTGAGGCCAGCCTGCACTACAGAATGATGCCCTTTCTCAAAACAAAACAAACAACATCATCAAAACAAAACAGGGGCTGGAGGGATGGTTCAGTGGTTAGAGAACAAGGCTGTTCTCACAGAGGTCCCAGGTTCAATTCCCAGCACCCATATGGCAGCTCACAACCATCTGTGACTCCACTTCCAGGGGACCCTGTAGTTGGAATTTTTTTGGGGCTGCCAAACAACGTCCAAATAAAGACACAGAGACTTATTGTTAATTATGAAGGCTTATTAGCTTAGGCTTGTCCCACTAGCTCTTAGAACTTAATCTGTTTCGGGCTGGAGAGATGGCTCAGCCGTTAAAGGCTAGGCTCACAACCAAAAATATAAGAACTTAACCTGTTTCTCTTCATCTTTGTTTTGCCTCAGGGCTTTTACCTTTCTTTCATTCTGTGTGTCCTTCTTTCCTGATTCCTCCATGTCTGTCTGTCTGGCCCCTGGCTTCTCCTTGGCATCTCTTTTCTTTCTTCCCCAGAGCCTCTTTCCTCCTTCCTGCCTGGAAGTCCCGCCTAAACCTCCTCCCTCGCTATTGGTCATTCAGCTTTTTATTAGACCAATCAGGTGCCTTAGGCAGGCAAGGTAACACAGCAAACACATCTTTGCATAGTTAAGCAAGTATTCTAAACGGGGACCTGACGCCCCCTTCTGGCCTGCATGGGCACTGCATACATGTGATAAACAGACATGCAGGCAAACACTAATACAATACAAAAAGAGGAGGAGAGAAAACCCCACAAACTTCAGAATGGGGCTGTGGCTCAGTGGGCAGAGCTCCCATGTAGCATGCACAGGCCCCAGGTTCCACCCCAGCACCACATAAACCAGACATGGTGGTGCATGCCTGCTACCCCAGCACTGCAGTGGACAGAGGGGCCACGAGCTCAAGGTCATTCTGGCTATCTAGCTAGGTTGAGGCCCACCTGGGCTACATGAGGCCTTGTCTCCGAAACAAAACAAAATGCAGCCAAGGAACAGCAGAGGCCCAGGGTGGTGGGGGTGGGGCAGGAGGTCTGCGGCGGGCATGGGGGATCACAAACCTCCAGTTCTAATCCAGTTCTCCGTAAGATAATTGTATATGTAGACTTTCTTATTCACCACCAACAGTAGTTTTGATTCAGAAGTGAATAAAGCGCTTGTGACGGACGCTCCTCCCGCCTAAGAACAATGACGTACACTGTGACAGAATGCCTGATGTGGGCCTCTGAAGGCCTGCATGGTTTGTTCTGGCTCACAGGGAGGGCATGATCCATCACGGGAGTTGGGTGTGGGGACCCAGACCATGTCTCATCACAAGTACATACTGGTAGCTGCAGCTAGTTAGGATACTAGTTTAGGAATCAACTGTTCTGGATAGTAACACTCGCTATTTAATTATTGTATGTGGTCCAGGCAGGCCTCAACCTCACTCCGATCCACCTGCCTCTGTCTCTCAAATGCTGGGATGGAAGTCGTGAACCACCACCCCCTGCGACAGGTATTTGCTTGTTTGCGGAACGTGTTTGTTGAGTGCTTGTGTGGACACCAGCTTTTCCTGCCTCCAGCTCCTCCTGTGCCACTCCATCTCAATAATATTGTTTTTTTTAGCATGTATTTTTTTAAAGGTTTAGTCCAGACCTTGAACTCATGATTCTCCTGCCTCTTCAGCATATCCTACAGATGCACCTTGGCTCAGCAATTAAGACTACTGGGGGCTGGAGAGATGGCTCAGAGGTTAAAAGCACTGACTGGTCTTCCAGAGGTCCTGAGTTCAATTCCCAGCACCCACACGGTGGCTCACAACCATCTGTAATGAGATCTGGCACCCTCTTTTCTGTATACATAATAAATAAATCTAAAAAAAAAAAAAAAGAAAAAAAGACTACTGACCGCTCTTCCAGAGGATCAGAGTTCTGTTCCCACAAGGTGGCTCACAACCACCTATATATAACTCAATATCCAGGGGACCCAACACCCACTTCTGGCCTCCCCAGGCACTGCATGCAGTTGGTGCACAGAAGTGGAGTTATTCACATAAAGTAAACTCAACTTTTAAAAAGAGTCATTATTTTTATTTATGTGTCTCTGGCACACGCCTTCAGGTATCTCAGTGGCCAGAAGGTGTCAGATCCCCTGGAGCTGGAGGAACAGGTGGTTGTGAGCCACCACGCAGGTGCTGGGATGGAACCTAGTGCTCTAACCACTGAGTGTTCTGATCTCACATTCTGAGGCTGGTCTCACTGAACCTGGTGACTCTTTGGCTGGTGACCAGCAAGCTCCAGGCCCCTCCTTCCTCTCCCTCTTCAGCCACCACGTCACTTGTTTCTTCAACATCTCCCCGCCCAGATGCTAAGTTAGGAAGGCAGCGCTGGTCTCCGCTGGCCTGTGTGCACCCTTCTTTGTCAGCAGAGACTCCTCTGAGAGTCTGAGAGAGCTCAGAGGCTCTAAGCATGGGCTGCTCCTGCAGGGGCCAAGGCTGGGTTCCAGCACCCGCAGAGGCTCACTACCACCTGCTACTCCAGTTCCAGGGGATCCAGCGCCCTCCCCGGGTCTCCTTGGGCACCAGGCATGCAGACAAAACACCATACACATAAAATAAAAATCAATGAAATCTCAAATAAACATTTTAAGGGAAGGGGACAGAAAAGGAGAAAGGTAAAAACTACAAGGATAAAAGAGAAGAGAAAGGGAGGGGAGGGAGGGGAGGGAGGGGAGGGAGGAGGGAGGGGAGGGAGGGAGGGGAGGGAGGGGAGGGAGGGAGGGGAGGGAGGGGAGGGAGGGGAGGGAGGGGAGGGAGGGGAGGGAGGGAGAGGAAGGAGGGGAGGGAGGGGAGGGAGGGAGAGGAAGGAGGGGAGGGAGGAGGGAGGGAGGAGGGAGGGGAGGGAGAGGAGGGAGGGAGGGAGGAGGGAGGGGAGGGAGAGGAGGGAGGGGAGGGAGAGGAGGGAGGAGGGAGGGGAGGGAGAGGAGGGAGGAGGGAGGGGAGGGAGAGGAGGGAGGGAGGAGGGAGAGGAGGGAGGGAGGAGGGAGGGAGGAGGGAGGGGAGGGAGGAGGGAGGGGAGGGAGAGGAGGGAGGAGGGAGGGGAGGGAGGGGAGGGAGGAGGGAGGGGAGGGAGGGAGGGGAGGGAGGAGGGAGGGGAGGGAGAGGAGGGAGGAGGGAGGGGAGGGAGGGGAGGGAGGAGGGAGGGGAGGGAGAGGAGGGAGGAGGGAGGGGAGGGAGGGGAGGGAGGAGGGAGGGGAGGGAGGAGGGAGGGGAGGGAGGGAGAGGAGGGAGGGAGAGGAGGGGAGGGAGGGGAGAGGAGGGAGGAGGGAGGGGAGGGAGAGGAGGGAGGAGGGAGGGAGAGGAGGGGAGGGAGGGAGGGGAGGGAGGAGGGAGGGGAGGGAGGGGAGGGAGGAGGGAGGGGAGGGAGGGAGGAGGGAGGGGAGGGAGAGGAGGGGAGGGAGGGAGAGGAGGGAGAGGAGGAGATGGGTGGAATGGAATCACTCTCTTCTGACTTCCTGTGACTCAGCATCTCAGACCGTGCCCCCTAAAAGGACTGGCAGCTGACAGACCCATGCCCGAACCCCACGGTTTCCGCATGTAACTCGTGTGGAGTCACAGCCGGGGAAATATCTACCCTCATTGACTTGGGGATGATGAGTGGCGGAAGGCTGCTCTCAAAGTTGTCCTTCGACAGGAAGATCTTCTTCCTGTGACCAAGGAAAAGGTGGTCGGTCAGGAAGCTTCTCGGGCTGGGCAGTCCCGAGGCCCTCTCCCTTCCAAGTTCCCTGCAAGCCCAGAGTCGCCCAGAATTGTTACACTGTGTCTGCCTGCTTGTTTTTTCTTTTTAATGACATAAAGACAAAATGGCCACAAATGAAATATGCCAGTTATGAGGCAGCGCAGGCCGGCTGTCCCGGGGCTTCAGAGTCTGAGGCCAGAAGATCAAGAGTTTCAGGCTAGCCTGGGCTACATGAGACCCAGTTTAAAACAACAACAACAGGCAAACAGATAAAGAAATAAGCGTGTGTGTGCCCAGTGACCAGCAGTGGTGGTGTGCCTAGCAATCTACTCTACACTCCAGAGGCTGAGGCCGCCTGGGGATAGAGTCAGAGCCTGCCTATAAATACAAGAACAGGGACCCAGTCAGTAGTGCACGCCTTTAACCCCAGCACTCAGGAGGCAGAGGTAGGCGGATCTTTGTGAGTTCAAGGCCAGCCTGGTCTTCAGCCAGGACTACACAGGGAAACCCTGTCTTGAAAAAACCAACCAACCAACCAACCAACGAAACAAACAAACAAAAAAGGAACAAGGCGGGGATTTAGCTCAGTGGTAAAGCACTTGCCTAGCAAGTGCAAGGCCCTGGGTTCGGTCCTCAGCTCCAAACCAAAAAAAAAAAAAAAAAAGGAACATGGACTGTAAGATGGCTGGATGGTTAAGACACATGCACCAAGCCTGACCACCTGAGTTTTACCACCGGAACTAACGGTATGGGAGGAGAGAAATGACCCCCCACAAATTGGCCTCTGACCTCTACATGTCTACACTCAGGCATGTGCACAAATAAATAAATATAATTAAAAAAATTTTAAGCCAAGAAAATAATTTTTTTTGTTGTTTTGTGTTGTCAACCTGTGGTTGGTGGAAGGCACAGGCTTGGCACCTGTACCCTGGGTGGCAATACTCTGCCTGTGCCCAGGTCTTCCCCTCCGTGCCCACACCCAGCCCAGCGAGGATTCTCTGGGCCAGAGCTGGTCAGGTTTTTGAAAATGAGAGGCACGGGGAAAGGGGGAAGGGCAGGGAGCAGGAGGGGGCAGAAGGGGGAGGAGAGCAGGGAAGGAGACTGGAAGCCGCTCACCCCAGGTACAGGACAACGTTGCTTTCACAGAAGTTCCTGAGCACGTGTATGGTGTGGAAGGCGTAGAACAGCATGTCCTGTGGACAGCACAGACCCGTCAGCCAGGAGAGGCCTGGGCCTGCCCCTCAGTGCTCGGGAGGGCCAGAGCTCAGGTCCTCGGCCCCAGTCTGGGCCACTGAGGTCGAGAGAAGAGAGAGAAAACACCAGGAATGCGTGCCATGCAGCCCCGGAGAAACGGACTTGCCAGAAACCACTTACCCCTTCACTTAGCGGCTGGGAACCGAACACTTTCCCGGTCCTCACCTTGTACTGCCTAGAGGGATCAAAACACAGCAACCATCAGCGTCTGGCTTTTCATTTAGTCTCTTAAGATATTTCCCTTGTGTGAGTGTTTTGGCTGCATGTCTCCCTGAGCTCCACAAGTATGCAGTGCCCGAGGCAGCCAGCAGGGGGCACTGGGCCCCCAGGCTGCTCTGTCGGGGCTGGGAACCGAACCTGGCTCCTCTGCAGCAGCAGCCAGTTCTCTAACCGCTGAGCTGTCCTGGCCTTTCCTACCATGCTGCCGGACATACTGCACAGTCTGTGGTCTTGGCGCTTCGAGGGTTCTGGGAGTCCTACAGCACTGGATGTTGGTGGGAGCTGTTCCTGACACAGTTGCCAGAAAGCGTGAGAGCTGGGCAGGGTAGCTGTGGCTCGTCAGCCGGTGCCGAGCACAGAGGCGGGCGGCAGAGACGGAGAATGCAGAGACTCCAAGGCTCACACTCACACAAAAGACTGGGCCAATGAGATGGCGCACTACACAAAGGAGCTTGCTGCAAAGGGCTAACAACCCAAGTTCGGCCCGGTTGGAGAGAACTGACTCCTGCAAATTGTCTTTTGACGTCACGCACACGCGCGCGCGCGCGCACACACACACACACACATTCACAGACACACACATATAGACATACACAGAGATACACATAAACACACAGACACATTCACAGACACACACATATAGACATACACAGAGATACACATAAACACACAGACACATTCACAGACACACACATATAGACATACACAGAGATACACATAAACACAGACACATTCACACACACACACACACACATTCACACACACATACTGACATACACAGAGACACACACAGACACACACACATTCACACACACACATACTGACATACACAGAGATACACATAAACACAGACACACACACACATACTGACATACACAGAGATACACATAAACACACAGAGACACACACACATACAGACATACACAGAGATACACATAAACACACAGACACACACACACACATACTGACATACACAGAGATACACATAAACACAGACACATTCACACACACACACATACAGACATACACAGAGATACACATAAACACAGACACATTTACACACACACATACAGGCATACACAGAGATACACATAAACAGACACATTCACACACACACACATTCACACACACATACTGACATACACAGAGACACACATAAACACACAGACACACAAACACATTCACACACACACACTCACACCCCAAATAAAAAATTAGCCAGGTGTGGCACATGCCTTTAATCCCAGCACTCAGGAGGCAGAGGCAGGCGGATCTTTGTGAGTTTGAGGCCAGCCTGGGTTACAGAGTGAGTTGCAGGATAGCTAGGGCTACAACAGAGAAACCCTGTCTCAAAAATCAGTAAGTAACAACAAAAAATTCAGGAGATGGAGAGACGGCTCAGCGATGAAGAGCACTGGCTGCTCTTCCAGATGACCCAGGTTCGATTCCCAGCACCCACATGGCAGCTCACACCTGTCTGTAACTCCAGTCCCAGGGGACCTGATGCTGTCTGGGCACTCTGAATTTTACCGATCCCCACCGGATCCCATGCACAGTGCTGGGGATGGAACCCAGGGCCTGGTGCTATGGGGGCTCTCTTCCTTGAGGGGTCCTTCCAGTTTCCTTTCACTGTTTATTCAGAGATGGGCTGAATGAGTAACCCAGGCCGGCCTGGATCTCCTGACTCTCTTCTTCCTGAGGTTGTGAGGGCGGCCACCGTGCCAGGTGTCTGTGGAGCTGGAGGTAGCTCAGGCTTCACCAGCTGGGCCAGGTCTCTGCACACGGAGCTCCAGCCAACGTCTCACCAGAAGTTGCTTTTACACAAGTATTCTTAAATTTCCCTACTTGGTGCTTTGTCTCCCTTGTGTGGGAGACAAGTTACCTGTCTGGAACACCTACACCTGTCTGGTCCCCTTGGCTCTTTGTGCACGGCATCCTTGAATGTAAGTTACTAAAATCTATATATAAACTGGGACGCCCGGATGGCAGTGTTGTCACCTCAGCACGTGAGAGGCTGAGGCACAATATTTGTTGTTTTGTTTTTTAAATTCAGAGACATATCCCAGGCTGGATGTAAACTCATAGCAGCCAAGAGCCTTGCTGGACTCTGGTGATGATTCAGGGTTCAGGGGTCACTTAGCAACACACAGAGATGCCATGGCATGGTAGCGATCAGAGATGCTGCTAACCGTGGCACCATGCACAGCACCCTTCCCAGCTTGATTTAACTAGCCTCAGATACCAGCAGCTTTGGGATGGATGGTAGGACAGGTTTCAGACCGCACAGAAACTTGGATTTTATACATGCCCAAGGCCCTGGTTCCACACCCCAGCACTGGGTTTTAGTGATGTGCTTGGAAGGGATGTGTCAAGTTTGATTCCTACAGTGGGGCTGGAGAGAAGGCCTCGGCTCTAACATTAACCAGCCCCCTGCCACCTCTAGCTGCATCACATCCCGGTTAGGCAGGCGCACCGGCACAGTGGCTGAGCTCCGACCACAGCGGCCACCGCCGCCAGCGTCAACAGCAGCATCTTGCCAGTTTGTCCACAGCTAACACCGCTCCTCAACTGCCAAGGAGCTTGAGAGGAGTCTGAGCATGCGCATTGAACCCAAGGTAGGCCACTTCACTCCTCTCCCCTCCCCCAAGTCTGGGCATGCGCATCTGGTAAGAAGGCCACTATCAGGATCTTTTGGACCTGCGCAACAGAATCTCCCCAAAAGCCTCAATAGGTCTACTCAGAGGCAAGTGGAAGGAGTGAGCATGAGCAATATGGAGGCAGAGCTTACACATTTTGAACCCGAAAGTTAGCCCCCAAGGCTCCCAGCTCCATTAGTCGGATTCGTGAGCAATGCACAAATGAATTCGAGGAAGTCCGCATAGAATGCACATTTGGACACTGGTGTGGAGCCAGGGCTTTGGGCATGCATAAAATCCACCAGTTGCTTTGCAGAGCTTGAGCATGCGCACTACGTCGCTTGGGATGCTCCCTTGAAGTGCCTTATGGATATCTGTCCACACAGGAGCACGCACGTGTGCGCAAGGCCTGCCGTGTGCAGAAGAGAGAGGGAGGCAAGCCCTTCACAGGCACCTCCTCCAGTGTGGAGTGAAGAGGGTGAACCTGTTGCTGTGTATCACCAGTGTACAAGAATAAGACTAAAGTCATAAAGCAGGGCTGTGCTGTACTTCCCTTCTTATACCTCTGTACAGAAGTCACCCAGGTGATGACAACAGGAAACAGACCCCAGTTCTAAGGTACAGCTTGAACAGGAAGGGACCACGCCTCCTCCAGGGCCCGCTCCTGAGGCTTGGCGCTCTGACCACGCCCACAACCAGCCCCACCCACTCTACCTGCACCTGGGCCCGCCCCACCCCCTGGGCCGAGTCCCGCCCCTTGAGCCCACCTCCAGCCTCATCCCACGCCACCTCCTCAAGCCACGCCCTCGAGCCGCTTATCTGGCCACGCCCCCATCCTCACCTCCAAGCCCCGCCCTTCGAGTCGTCCTTCGATCCCGCCCCTGCTTCCAGTTCTCCAAGCCCCGCCCCGTGGAGCATTCCCCATCGGGACCACACACCACGTCCGCCCCTTCAAGTCATTCTTCCTCACGTCCCGTCTCGACTTTTTGCCCACCTCCTCCAAACCCGCTCTCCTTCCTTGGGCCACGCCCCCACCTCGGCCAGCTCCAAGCCCCGCCCCGCGCCGTGGACCACGACTCCACCTCCACTTCCTGCCTTGCAGCAACCTGGAGCACTTAACCTCGCGCCAGGTCCCCCTCTGGCCACGCCCACCCGCCCACCTTCCCCAAGCCCCGCCCCCATCCCGTAGCACGCGCGCTTCGTCACGTGCGCAGCCGGAGGGCGAGCAGAGATGACGCAGGCGCGGTGCGCCGCCAGTATGGCTGTTCCATGGCGGCGAGCACAGGCTACGTGCGGCTGTGGGCCGCTGCGCGGTGTTGGGCGCTGCGGCGGCCGCTGCTGGCCGTCACTGGGGGCCGCGTCCCGAGCGTGTCCGGGTCGTGGCTGCGCCGAGGCCGGCGGGCCTGCGACACGTCGGCTCCCTGGGCGCTTGGCGGCCGCGTCCCTGCGGGCGTGGGTCAGTGGCGGGGGCTGTGGGACACAGGCAGCCGCGGCGGCGGTGGCCACGAGACACCCGAGGGCGGCGCGGAGGACGGGGCAGCGGCGAGCGGCGGGGACAGCCCGGTCGTCACGGCCCTCGCGCCCATGACCGTCCCGGATGTGTTTCCGCACTTGCCGCTCATCGCCATCACCCGCAACCCGGTGTTCCCGCGCTTTATCAAGATCGTGGAGGTAACGAGAGCGTCCCACCCGGCCTTACGGCCCCCAGCTCGGCTGGTGGGACCGAGAGGTCTCCTAGCGCCCTCGTGTCTAAGAAACTGTTTGAATCGCGTTGCTGCGATCTGTCATCTCACCACTCGGGAGTTTGAGGCAGGAGGATGCCAGAGTCCTTGGTGGCTTGTTTGGACACATTCTCCCTTTTTCGGGTCCTTCAGGACCTGTGACAGTGACAAGTTTGAAGTCTGTGAGCCCAGGACCACCTGGTGATAGAAATCTCAGGACGACTAGCAGCAGAGTACCGTTATTTTCCTTCGGTCTTGGTGAAAGTTTTGTAACACCATCTGAGCCTTCCTTGTCCAGTCATGTGTTTATTTATTGAGAGAGTCTTATGTATCTCTTGTCTTGAGACTGGGTCTCGTAGGCCAGGCTAGCAACTGTTGAAGTTTTCACTCCCTTAATTACTTTGTATCAGGCCCAGTGGCCTATGTAGGAGCAGGAGGTCAGAGTGTCGGCTGTGAGTGGTACAACAAAAGAGGGCGAGGACAGGACCTCAACAGTGCCCCGACATCGACCTCATATCTACCCTAAGAAGACAGCTGCAACAGCCTTTTACCTAAGGGAGGAAAATTCCAGTGCAGGAAGCTGATCCCATCTGAGCCTTCCAGATGAATGAGCCATGAGGAGGCAGGGAAAGAGAACAGGATGATGAAATCACCAGAAAGCAGAGACATTTAAAAGTAGGGAATTTCCTAATCAGCTGCCTACCCATCTACGTTTTATATTTTATTTTTCTCCTTTTAAACTTGGAAATCGGAGTCCAGGGAGGCCAGTGGTTATCAGTTAACTTAGTACGAAGGTCACACAGTGAGTCATTGCCATGTCCACCACCCAACCTCCTCTGCATTCTCCTGGCTCTGCCAAGTCTTGAAAGGAGGCATGGCAGCATAGATATGGGGAGGATCAGAGGCTGCTCCATCTACTTCCTCTCCCATGTTTCCAAGGCCCTTCATATTGCCTATTTGATACGAGGACATACACCTTCTAGCCAACCCGTTAGGGTGACACAGCACTGTTACCTATCTGCAAGTTGCTCCCAAGGGCCTTGGTTTTTCCATCTGGGAAATGGACATAGTAGAAGCTCCTGTCTTGGAGTCAGGGAGTGCTGTGGAAGTCACACAGACCTATGTGTGAAGGCTTTTTTGTTTTGGTTGAGGCAGGATCTCATGTAGCCCAGGCTGATTGCAAACTTTCCATGTAGTTGAAGTTGGCCTTGAGCTCCTATTCCTCCAGCCTCTCCACCTCCCTAGCTCTAGGGTGACAGGTGCCCTCACAGTGCCCTGAGTGACTAATGAGCCTCTGCTGTTTGCTGATTGGAGGGAGTTCCTGATCCCTATGACACTTGTGGGACTCACCATGCCTGCAAGGCTCTGATACTACAGGACTAATCTGGAGGCCTGTTCTGGATCTCCTTTACTCTGGGCTTCTGGGGGCAGGGCAAAGAGACATTTCTACTATCTGCCCCTTGAAGATGGTGTGGCCTTTGAAACACTGACGTGTGACTTTCAGTTGGCATCACCTCATAAGTGACCAGAGTCGGGGACGCAGACGCTGACCCAGCCGTCACCTTCCAGCAGAGAAGTACAACTGGCCCCTGGGAGCTCTGGTGTCTGCAGCTGCCAGTCAGGGCTCTCCTCGGCTGCTGTGAGTGCACAGGGGCGGCTCTGCGGCTGCCTGGGCTCTGGGCACAGGGTTTGCTTAGCATGCACGATGTAAGGGCCCAACGTCACACCAACAATGTAGTGTCAGACACCTGTCACCTCAGTGCTCAGGTGGGAGGAGGACAGGGGTTCAAGGTTATCCTTGGCTACATGGTAAGTTGGACGCCAGCTTGGGCTACATGAGACACTGTTTTAGTTACTGTTCACTTGCTGGGAGGAGACACCATGACCAAGGCAACTTTTAAAATAGAGTATTTAATTGGGGCTTGCTCACAGTTTAGTATATTAGTTGTGAGCCTCATGGTGAGGAATGTGTTGGCAGGCAGGTGTGACACTGAAACGGTAACTGAGAGCTTGCATCGGAGAGAGGCAGCCTGGCATGGGCACCCTCCACCAAGGCCACACCTCCCAACCCTTCCCAAACAGTTCCTGTGACCGAGACCAAACATTCAAATATATGAGCCTATGGGGGCCATTCCCATTCAAACACCACAGGCTCCATCTCAACAACAGAACCACCTGAGCTGGGAGTGGTGCTGACTACAGTCTAATCCCAGCACGTGGGAGGATGGGGTAGGATTGCCACGCCACCCTGGACTCCAGCATGAGACCCTGCTTCAGTCAAAACACAAATGAAGGGTGTGGGGACCCCCTCCCCAGCCTTGCTATATCAGAAACTTGCCCCTGTAAACCCTGCACTTGGAAAGCTAAGGCAAGAGGATCACCCTGAGTCCCAGGTTAGTGTCAACAACTGTAGTACATCCTAAACTAAAGAGTGACCGGGGAACTGCACAGGTGACGTCACACTTTTCTTTTTATCCCGAATGCCCTTTATTGAAGGAGGGAGGAGGTCTTAAATACGGGCTTACAGCACAATGGGAGAACCCCGGAGGGCAGAAGTTCTCTACCGATATTATACAATCTTGCATCTAAGCTGTTAACGCCCAATATGCCGGATACACAGGCAAGGAACTTCCCTTAAGCATTCAGGATGGTGGAATCTCGCAGGGAATTAGCATAGGGAGGTTATCAAGGTCAAGGTCATCAAGCAAGGCAACAGTTACCCAAAACGGGGGCCAGGTCTCCCCTTTTACTAAAAAATGAGCTTCTGACTTAGTATTTACACTTGTGTGTGAGAGTATTTTGCATGTATGTGCACATGAGTGCTTAGTGCCCTTAGAGTTCAGAAGTGTTGAATCCCTTGGAACTTGATTTAGGGATAATTGTGAGCCTTTATGTGGGTTCTGCAAATTGAACCCAGGTCCTCTATAAGAACAAGTGCTCTTAACTGCCGAGTCAACTCTCCAGCCCAACTTTCTGGTAGGTTTTTTGTTTGTTTTGTGTTGTGTTTTGAAACAGGGTTTCTGTGTGTATCCCTTGCTATCCTAGAACTCACTGTGTAGACCAGGCCGGCCTGGGTCTCACAGAGGGGCCTACCTGCCTGTCTCCCAAGTGCTGGGATTAAAGGCAAGTGCACCATGCCTGCCCATCCTCAGTTTTAACTGATAGCAGCCAAGGGGGTGGGAGAGTCCATCCCTGAGTAGCTGACCAAGATGACTGGGAAGTGCTGCTCAAGGCCGGAAGGAAGCTGCCTTAACCTTCCAGGCTCCTACCTCAGCATAACCCGTGGTCTGGGACACTGATGAAGCTGTGGCTTCACAGCAGACATCTTTGCCAGCAGCACTGATTGTAGCCTCCTCAGTAGGTACCTCACTCAGTCACTCTCCTGCAGGTGAAAAATAAGAAGTTGGTTGAGCTCCTGAGGAGGAAAGTCCGCCTGGCACAGCCCTATGTTGGTGTCTTCCTGAAGAGAGACGACAAGTAAGTCATCTTCCCTCCACAAGACTGTAGTTTGAACTTTTCAGATTGAGCTAAACGTAGCCAAGGGCAAGACCAAGAGCCAAGCACACTGCATTTTAGTCTAGGCCAAAGGCTTGGCTTTAGAGTCCCACAGAGAGGGCTGGGCCATGGCTTAGTAGGGAGCATTTACCTAGCGTGTGAGAGGCCCTTTCCCAGCACGAAAAGTAAACTATTAGCCCCTGGTTAGGGTTGTAACCCGGTACACTCACCCACAAATCTGGTTCTGCCGTGTCCCATGTGAGAGTCTCAGCCTGAGTGGGCCTGGAACAGCAGAGGGGGGTCCTGTACGGGTTGTGTTTTGGAGGCTGGATTGTGAGGTGCTGCCATCCAAGAAGAGCCACTGCTGACCCAGCAGCCATCCTGAAGGTCCTGTCTTCCTCGTACCTTCTGCCCAAGCTGCACCACCGCACACTCTGCCTCGGCCCAGCCAGTGCACCTTGTGTTCTGTCTCCCTCAGCAATGAGTCGGATGTGGTGGAGAGCCTAGATGAAATCTACCACACAGGAACGTTTGCTCAGATCCATGAGATGCAGGACCTTGGAGACAAGCTGCGCATGATTGTCACAGGCCACAGAAGGTATGGGAGGGACCACAGCCAGCGTGAGATGAGATGTGCCCATCAGCATATACAGAAGTGATTGTGGCTCTTACAAAGTTGAGGGCAAGAGCTCTGCCCTGACTCAAGTGGTTGCGGGCAGTTGACACCACCAGTCAAGAGAAAACTGCATCCAGGTTGTATTTGGTCTGCCCCAGGCCAGCAGCATTCTGTCCCTCGCTGCAGCTGCAGGAAGTCTCTGGTGTGGGTGTTGGTACTGAGCCCCAGTGTTGGTGATGCTTTCCAGTTTGCTTTGTTTTGTTGGATCCCCCCCACCCCCATTTTTTGAAGACCCTGAGGCCACAGGGCCTGTGAACACACAGCTTTACTTCTGGCTCCACCTGTGCCCATCTATCTGTCTGCCTGCTTGCAGGATTCACATCAGCCGGCAGCTGGAGGTGGATCCCGAGGGGCCAGAGCCAGAACTCGAGAACAAGCAAAAGTCCAGGAGGAAGTTGAAGCGAGGCAAGAAGGAGGCAGAGGATGAGCTGGGTGCCAAGCCCCAGATGGAGGTGGTGCCTGAGGTCTCAAGCGACACCTCCAAAGAGGTGCTCATGGTGGAGGTTGAGAATGTGGCCCATGAAGACTTCCAGGTCACAGAGGAAGTGAAGGTAAGCTGGGTGCTGTGCTGTGGGCCTGGAGCAGCAGTCAAAGACAGTGGGATAGGTGGCAGGGCAAGCAGGGTTCGAACCCATGCCACCCCAGCTCCTGGCTTCCAGTGTGCTATAGAGCACCCATCTGTTGCCTCCCGCACAGTTCATGAGGCTAGGGCGTGAAGCAGGGAAGAAGTAAGCTCTGGCCACTCTGACCCCAAACTGACACTGTCCTGCCCTCCTCAAGGTCCCCATGGGTAGGACAGTTAGCCACTGGCCAAGCTAACCCAAAGCCTGGAGCATGTCCTGGAGTGTGCCCAGTGCTGTCGCTGCTGCAGGACAGGGACTCCTGCAGGCGTCTTCTAGGGGCTGACCCGTTGGTTGTGGTTGATTGGAGCTGTGGGAAGATGCCTGTGGGCTGAACTCTGGGCAAGGATGCTGGAATCTCTTGGTGATGTCTGCTGTGGGCTGGGGCTGTGTAGAGAGGAGGCCTCTGGGCTGATGGTGGGATGGTAGACTTCATGAGACTGCAGGCAGCCAGGGGGATCATTTGGGAGGTGGGAATCATTCTGTGTCATGGAGCAAGTCTCAGTGTAGAGCAGTGGCCCCACGCTGGTGGCACTGTGCCAGCCTTCCTGTCGTGCTTTGCAGTGGACCCAGGCTGATCTCATGACTTTGAGAGGAGGTTCAGGAGCCGCAGAGACAGTGTGGGCAGGTGCTCCTAGCTCTGTCTCCTCTGCAGACAGTTCAGCTGGGGAGCTGTCCTGCCTAGCTACGGTAGTGTATGCCTGTGCTCCCAGGACTGTGAGGCTGAGGTAGGAGGATGGCTGGTGTTGGAGGCCAGCCTAGGCCACAGAGTAAGACCCTGCCTCAACAACAGAAAGCAAGCCCCGGAAAGCATGGGGACTGGAGGCAGGAGCCCCAAACATACGGAAGAGTGCTTGCTCAGGCGCCCTGTGGCTGTGGGTGGGACCTTTGGCTTTGTTTTTATACTTGCTCCTACGGGGTGGAGTGGGCATGTGCTGTGGTGTAGTTGGGCCATCGTGCTTGGCAGCAAGCACCTTGTGTTCTGAGCCATCTCGCTGGCCCTGGCCTCAGTTTCCACTCACGTTGTCCTGGTCTTCGCCGTTGATGACTTGGGCTCTGCTCTGTGGTCCTGGTGGGTGGTCCTGGGGGTTCCACTTCTGCTGTCTGGTGACTGCCATGGTCCCTGCTTGCCAGGCCCTGACTGCAGAGATTGTGAAGACCATTCGGGATATCATTGCCCTGAACCCTCTGTACAGGTCAGTGTCTGAGGGCTGGGCTACTGGGCAGGGACTGCACGTGGTGCCAGCTCCCTGCCCGTCGCACACTGGCAAGCTGGCTAGGCTGTGTACGTGCTAGTGGGGAGAGGGGTCTAAGGAATGGCTGCTCTGTCCCCATAGAGAGTCGGTGTTGCAGATGATGCAGGCAGGCCAGCGTGTGGTGGACAACCCCATCTACCTGAGTGATATGGGTGCTGCGCTCACAGGAGCTGAGTCCCATGAGCTGCAGGACGTGCTGGAAGAGACCAACGTGAGTGTGTGCCCATGCCCTGTCACCGTTCTGAGCAAGCTCATCCCCAGGGCTGGGCTTCATCTGGGGGCTTATCCTGTGCCAGCAGCGCTGTGGCTGGTGGTCCGTGCTCCCAGACAACCCCACTGTCCCCCGTTGTTTGCAGATCCTTAAGCGGCTCTACAAGGCCCTGTCACTCTTGAAGAAGGAGTTTGAGTTGAGCAAGCTTCAGCAACGCCTGGGCCGAGAGGTGATGGGAAGGGAGGCGAAGGGGTGCACCCTGGCTCTGACTCTGACTCAGGGGTTCTCTGTGAACAGGCTGACCCAGCACCTTACACTTGTGCAGTCCCCATGGCTCAGCCTCCAGGGTGCTGGGATATTAGGCATGTGCTTTCTTTCATTTTGCTATATGCAAAGTCTCCCCTCCTGGGGGCTGGGCTGCAGCTCAGTGAACACAGCATAAGCCAGACAAGATAAGGCAGGAAGGTCAGGAGTTCAGGGTCATCCTTAGCTGTATAGGGAGTTTTGAGGCCAGCTTGGGCTGCATGACCTGCCTCAAAATCAAAAACAAACACAACACAGGTTTAACTGGTGTGGTTGGGTCTGTGTGTTTGTCCACACAGACAGTAATCCCATGTCAGGGTGACCGTCCCAGGGCACTGGGGAGGGGCTCCCCCTCCGGACCCACACACCCCCCCCCCCTGCTCGCGCGTGCATGCGCGCGTGCCTGAGCTCTACCTGCCACAGGTGGAGGAGAAGATCAAGCAGACGCACAGGAAGTACCTGCTGCAGGAGCAGCTGAAGATCATCAAGAAGGAGCTGGGGCTGGAGAAGGATGACAAAGATGCCATCGAGGAGAAGTTCCGGGAACGCCTCCGGGAGCTCGTGGTCCCCAAGCACGTGATGGACGTGGTGGACGAGGAGCTGAGCAAGCTGGCCCTGCTGGACAACCACTCCTCTGAGTTCAAGTGAGTCCACCCCTGCATGCTGTCCCCAAGACCCCGGGGAAGTTGTGCTCCTGTGCAGGCTGCTGGGAATCCAGAAGGCCTCTGTGGGCCCGCTGCTGCTGCCGCTGCTGCTGCGGTCCGTGTGCAGACTCCTCCTTCCAGGTTCTGGGCATTGCCTTCCTCCTGGTCCCCAGATGATCAGCTGAACCTCTCACGTTTCTTAGTCTCATCTATTCAGGACAAGCCACACAGGCTCCTGTGTCGACGAGCTGAGCCCCTGGCTTGAGGGTGCCATGTCCCTGAAGTGCAGCCTGGCCTCCCTCAGTGACAGCTCAGGGCGGCTGCTGTCTGTCCTCGGGTGCCTGCAGCAGGCCCGACCTCGGCTTCTCCTCTGAGCCGTACTCATCCCTGGTGTCACTCAGTTGTCCTGTGCCATGCTCAGGCATGAGCAGGATCACATGGGTGGTGACGATCCTTCCTGTGGTCCCTGCAGTGTCACCCGCAACTACCTGGACTGGCTGACCTCCATCCCGTGGGGCCGGCAGAGTGATGAAAACCTTGACCTGGCCAGGGCCCAGGCTGTGCTGGAGGAAGACCACTATGGCATGGAGGATGTGAAGAAGCGGGTCCTGGTAAGGCCCCCAGCATGTGCACTACCACTGCCAAGACTGCCGCATTCTGTCCTTCCTTATGGCCTTCCATTGGAGAACCAGCCAGCTGCCCACTGGGGCTGGTGTCCCTAGTGGGTGGCGGCTGTTGTGATAAGGTGTGCTGTAGGCCAGGCTATGGAGAAGGGACACCTTGTGGCTGACACCTCTGACTACAGCCTGTGAGACTATAGCCCAGGGCCCTGCAGCCACAGCTCCAGCCAGTCCAGCCCTTTGGGACCAGCCAGGGATCCCTCCCTGGCAGCCACTGGGTGATGGCCCTGTGGGCCTGGCTGTGGAGAGGGACCTGCATGTGTTCCATGCACTGACCCTCCTTGGCCTTTGCAGGAGTTCATAGCTGTGAGCCAGCTCCGTGGCTCGACCCAGGGCAAGATCCTCTGCTTCCACGGCCCACCAGGTGTGGGCAAGACCAGCATTGCACGCTCCATCGCCCGTGCCCTCGGCCGTGAATACTTCCGGTTCAGTGTTGGAGGCATGACAGATGTGGCTGAAATCAAGGGTCATAGGTAGGTAGGCCAGGCCTGGCACCCACCTGACTGGCCAAGCAGTGTGACCCAGGCTGCACCTGCTTCTGCTCACTTTGGGAAGATGGAGGTTTGCACTGGGCAGGGCCTATTCTTCCAGGCTAGGGTGAACACAGAGGTGCACAGAAGCAGGAGGGAGCTAGCTGTTGAATGGCTGGACTTTGTTTTGTTTTTTTTTTTAAAGATTTATTTTTTTATTATGTATACAGCATGTATACGGCAGGCCAGAAGAGGGCACCAGATCTCATTACAGATGGTTGTGAGCCACCATGTGGTTGCTGGGAATTGCACTCAGGACCTCTGGAAGAGCAATTGGTGCTCTTAACCTCTGAGCCATCTCTACAGCCCCAAAGTGGGTTCTTTTTTTTTTTGTTTTATTCAAGACAGGGTTTCTCTGTGTAGCTTTGTGCCTTTCCTGGAACTCACTTGGTAGCCCAGCCTCGAACTCACATAGATCCACCTGGCTCTGCCTCCTGAGTGCTGGGATTAAAGGCGTGGGCCACCACCGCCCGGCGGACTTTGTTTTTTGAGATGGTCTTGTAACTTTAGCCGTCCTGGAACTCCCTATGTAGTCCAGGTTGCCCTTGAATTCAGAGATCTTTCTGCCTGAGTCTGGGATTAAAGATGTGTGCCTCCTCACCTGAACTTTTTTTAAGGGCACCTAAACATGCATCCAGTGTGGACCCCCGATGTGAGGGGCAGGCGGCTGCATGTGCCCGGGAGGCATCGAAACCTGGCGGCTCTCAAGTTAAGCACTGAGACCATGCTGACAGAGTGGTTGGTGGCAGAGCCAGGAGGCCTTTCCTAGGCCTATGGCTGCACTAGGTCCCTGGCATAGGGCAGATCCCAGTGAGGTTGGGAGAAGCTGAGAGGAAGCAGGCTTGGCAGGCAGGCCATGCTGGGGTACAGTGCAGGAGCTAGCCCGGGTAGAACTTGGTGAGAAGACTAATGGTGCCTCATTTGCCATCCCAGCACTCAGGGTTAGGCTCAGGAGCCGTCCTCGGATAGTGTGCTCTAGAACTCTAAGCCAGCTTGGGCTTCCTGAGACCCTACCTTGGAAAACAAAAGGATCTTGTCACTATAGCCAAGCCCTCCCTTCTGCCTAAGCCCACGGTGGCTCGGGCCCACTCCCAGCCCTAGGGCCTTCTTGCCGCCCCTCATACACCCTGCCCTGGCCTTGTTTGCTTGCCGCCTGTCCTGTCTTCTTTCATGCCCTGCAGTGGCACTTCAGCCATCCCTGCCCTGTCTGCCTTGCTGAGCCTTGGGCCCCGGTGTGGGTCCCCCGCCCTCCTCATGATTCCTAAGGGAAGTAGGTGGAGCATGGCTGTGGCCAAGTACTGGCTGGAGGGAGAGCATTGGGGCGACCTGTGTGAGGCCCAGAGCTGCCTCCAAGTGGGCCATGTGGCGGTGTTTGCTGTGGGCCTCTGCTCTGCATGCTGGCCCACACGAGGGTTGCCTCCCCACAGGCGTACCTATGTGGGTGCCATGCCTGGGAAGATCATCCAGTGTCTGAAGAAGACCAAGACAGAGAACCCTCTGGTGCTGATTGATGAGGTGGGAGGCTCTGGGGACTGGAGGTGCAGGCCACCCTAAGCCCAGCATGCAGTGTGGGAGCTAGGCATGGTCCCATGGTGTCTGCCTTCCCGATCCAGGTGGACAAGATCGGCCGAGGCTACCAAGGGGACCCGTCGTCGGCACTGCTGGAGCTGCTGGACCCCGAGCAGAACGCCAACTTCCTGGACCACTACTTGGATGTGCCAGTGGACCTTTCCAAGGTGAGTGCTGGCAAATGCGCCCCAGTGAAGGGCGATGTGAAATGGGTGCACCTCCAGCACCCTGTGCCCCCTTGTCACCCAGGTACTGTTCATCTGCACGGCCAATGTCACTGACACCATCCCGGAGCCGCTGAGGGACCGCATGGAGATGATCAATGTATCAGGCTATGTAGCACAGGAGAAGCTGGCCATCGCAGAGGTGGGCACAGATCAGATCTGGTCCTCACAAACAGTAGTCCTGAGTGCCTAGTGGGTGCTGGCAGAGGCCTAGGGTCCTCAGGACAGGTCTGCGGTCCCCACTCCAGAGCCGTGGCACAGGAGGGGCCTGCATCTCCCTGCTTCTGAGAGGAAGGGCTGAGGTGGTGTCTGAAGGGCGGGGCGGGGGGCGTGGCTGACAGCTGCTCCCCACAGAGGTACCTGGTGCCCCAGGCCCGCACCCTATGTGGTCTGGATGAGAGCAAGGCCCAGCTGTCGGCGGCAGTACTCACTCTGCTCATCAAACAGTACTGCAGGGAGAGCGGCGTGCGCAACCTGCAGAAGCAGGTGGAGAAGGTGAGTCCCTCCTGCGGCGTGCCCAACAAGGCCCCGCCCAGCACAAGCCCCGCCCACACCCCCCCCTCTGCAGGTGCTGCGCAAAGCTGCCTACAAGATAGTGAGTGGGGAGGCGGAGACGGTGCAGGTGACTCCAGAGAACCTGCAGGACTTCGTGGGGAAGCCCGTGTTCACCGTGGAGCGGATGTACGACGTCACGCCTGCTGGTGTGGTCATGGGCCTGGCCTGGACTGCCATGGGTGAGCACCCACCCTGCACCATTTTTGCTGTCAGCGCCGGGAACCAAGTGCAGGACCGGGAAGCGTGCGCAGAGCTCCCTATCAGCCGCTCTCCCTCCCCCAGGAGGCTCCACATTGTTCGTGGAGACATCTTTGAGGCGGCCCCTGGTCAGGGGCAGCAGGGAAGACAAGGATGGCAGCCTAGAGGTGACAGGCCAGCTGGGGGACGTGATGAAGGAGAGCGCCCGTATAGCCTACACCTTTGCCCGTGCCTTCCTGATGGAGCAGGACCCAGACAATGACTTCCTGGTCACCTCGCACATCCACCTGCACGTGCCTGAGGTAGGACCCTGTCTGTCTGGAACCCAGCTGTGCCAGCCACCAGCTCCACTCACTGCTTCTCTCTGCAGGGCGCCACCCCCAAGGACGGCCCCAGCGCGGGCTGCACCATAGTGACTGCCCTACTGTCCCTGGCTCTGGGACAGCCCGTGCTGCAGAACCTGGCCATGACGGGGGAAGTCTCCCTCACCGGCAAAGTGCTGCCGGTGGGCGGCATCAAAGAGAAAACCATCGCGGTGAGTGCCTGCTGCCCGTGTCCTGGACCTTGGTCACCGCAGGGCGGTGAGCCAGGGCCGAGCTGAACAGCCTGTCCCCGCAGGCCAAGCGTGCGGGCGTGACTTGCATCGTCTTGCCGGCCGAGAACAGGAAGGACTTCTCGGACCTGGCGCCCTTCATCACGGAGGGCCTGGAGGTGCACTTTGTGGAGCACTACCGAGACATCTTCCGCATCGCCTTCCCTCTGCGCGAGCAGCGCGAGGCCCTGGCCGTGGAGCGGTGACATGGGGGACTGACTGAATAATCATGGGGTGGCGGCGCGGCCACGAGCACAGCTGTAGAATCATGAGTAAAGAATTCTTTCCAGAGCCGAGCCCGAGTCACTGCGGCGGCGAACACACGCACGCATACACACATCTGTGGGTAGCAAGGTTTATTGGGGGCGGGGTCAGTCCTTCTTGGCCGCAGCCTTCCGCATGGCGGCCAGCACGTTGCTCAGCTCCTCCCGCTTCCTCTTGGCGCGGATGTGCGTGCCCACCTGCGGGGAGAGGCGCGGTGAGCCCGGGCCGCGGACGCCGCCCGCCCGCCCGCCCGCCCGGCCCCGCCGCCTACCCTCTTCTTGATGAACTTGAGCGCGCGCTTGTCCTTGGACACCTTGAGCAGCTCCATGGCGCGGCGCTCGTAGGGCGCGAAGCCGCACACCTCCCGGATCATGTCCCGCACGAACTTGGTGTGCTTGGTGAGGCGCTGCCGGGACCCAGACCGAGCCTCAGCGCGCCGGCCCGCCGCCGCCCGCCCGCCGCCCGCGCCTCCCGGGCCCGGCACTCACCCCGCGGCGCCGGCTGTGCCTCGGCTTGCTCACGTTCTTCGTCACCTTGTGGCCCTTGTTGAGGCCCACGGCCATGGGGTAGCGCAGGGCCATGGCTGCGGACGAGACAGCGGCTCCAGCCCGGCTCCTCGGCCCGCCCGCCCTCCTCCTCCGCCCCGGTGGCCGGCCGGGAGCCCCGGTGGCCGGCCGGGAGCCCCGGTGGCGGGCCGGGAGCCCCGGTGGCGGGCCGGGAGCCCCGATGCCCGGCCCGGATCCCCGGTGGCGGGCCGGGAGCCCCGGTGCCCGGCCGGGAGCCCCGATGGCGGCAGATGCCGCCCCAAGGAGCGGCACTTACCTGCTGCTCTCCGATGGCGGCCGCGACAGGAAGGCCGGCGCCGCGCGGAACCCTGGGATATCTAGCGCTCGCTCGCCGAGGAGGCCAGAGGGGCAGGCGTGCCGCGGTCGCCCCCTGGTGGCCGGAGGCTCCGAGCCTTCTGCGAGCATGCGCAGTCCGCTGGGCGAGCTCAGGCTTGGGCGGCCGCCATCCAGCAGGGTGGGTGGGCGTGGCTGTGGCCTTGGGTCCTCACTTAGGTTAGGAATCCCAAGTCCCACTATTGCTGTTGAAGCGAGTAAAAGTAACAGTAAAAATGCTTTTGAAAGTTTTTATTATTGGGCTGGAGAGACGCACTTTATTTACTTCCAAAGGACCTGGGTCCAGTTCTGAGTATCCACAGCGGGGCTCTAAAACATCTGTAACTGCAGTTTCTCGGCATCTGATGCCCTCTTTTGGCGTCCGTGGGCAGGATGTACGCACGTGATGCACAGACATACCTGCAGACGGAATATGTAAGATAAAGAGTAAACCTAACTTTAAAAATAAAGTAAATAAAATAAGACTGGGAGTTGCTGGCGCACACCTTTAAACCCAGCACTCGGGAGGCAGAGCCAGGTGGATCTCTGAGTTCGAGGCCAGCCTGGGCTACAGAGTGAGATCCAGGAAAGGCGCAAAGCTACACAGAGAAACCCTGTCTCGAAAAACAAAAACAAAACAAAACAAAAAACGACAGAGAGAAACCCTGTCTCGAAAAGAAGAAAAAAGAAAAAGAAATGAAATAAAAATATATGATTTTCGTGTATAGGTGTTTTGTCTGCATGAGGTCCTCTGTTATACATAGCCAGTGCTGAGCCCGCTCCCAGAACTGCTGTCTTTTTTAAAAACATTTATTTAGGGCTTGGGAAAAGCCTGATCCACCGCACTTTTGCCGAGGTCAGACGTCAGTTACCAGCGTCTCTTCGCCATCGTCCACATAGGCTCTGGAATCGAACTCAGGTCCAATAGAATTTGTCAGCCTAGATCCTGCGAACCGAGGTCTGGGGTTCATCGAAGTCGTTTCGCGCCCCCTGCTGGCCCTGGGCTGTAACAGCGGGGTGAGGAGGGACGCCAATGGTCCAGCCTCAAAGGCTGTGTCCTCTCTCCTTCCTCGCTCCCTTTTCTCCGTCGCGGGAGCGTCTCGCGGAGCCCAGGCTGTCTCAAACACCTGACGTCCTAATGACAGGTATGCACTGCACCCACTTCATGCGGACAAGCGCTCTGGCAGCCGAGAGGTACCCCCAGCCGCCGCTCTTGGCTCAACCTCCCACACTCCACGCTCTGCCAGCCTGAGGAATTGTAAGACAGAACCAAACAGAGCCTAGTCCAGTGCTGCTTGTCACAGTGGACGGGTGAGTGGCTCCTGGCAGGCGTCACAGGTACCGGTGAGGAAGGAACTAACCTCCACCACCTGAAAGCCCTGCTGTGCACAGGCTGCACTAACTCTGCAGCCTGCTCAGGGCGATGCAGGCCGCAGACCGAAGTGGGAGGAGCCAACACAAGGGGCGGGGCCTGGGTGGTCTCTCCCCAAGGTGGAGCCAAGGAGGGACGGTGTGGTCGTCAGCTGAGGTAGTCAGCTGGGTACTAGGAGGGTTGTACCCGGTACCCTAAGGTGGCTGAGCCCGGCATCGTAGCTCAGGCGGGTCCAACGTCAGGAGGGGCGGGCCTAGAACGCAGGCGCAGGAGGGCACGGGGGCGGAGGGGAGAGGGACACTTACGCAGCAGCCAGGGGCGGGGCCAAAGTGAGCAGGGGCGGGGCCTATAATGAAAGAGGGCGGGGGGGTTTGAGTAGCAGCCCAGGGGCGGGGCCTAGAGTCCAAGAAGCAAGCTTCAGTTCTGAGGGAGGGCTGTGGAAGGTCTTGGGGTGCCCCCGCCATTCTCAGGTGCACCCTGCTGTTCCTGTCTTCTGTGGGTTTCTGAGCAAACACCACACCTAACACACTGCAAGGTACATTCCGTGGACACTTAGCCAGGGGAGAAACGGCAGCGGTGACTTGCCCAAGGTCACAAGGAAGTTGGAGGCTTCTGGGAGCCGTACTGCCCAGCTGCATTAGGAAAAAGGGTCCTCCAGGGACCAGCCATCCTTGCTCGGCTCCACTCTCTGCTTGGAACGCTTTTTCCTAATATAATTCCTTCAAATCTTAGGTTCAAAGATGATCTTTCTAAGCACTATGCCAAGCCACATGCTACCTTGAGCTGTTCTAGACTCCTCCCACTCAGTTCCTTACCCTCTCACTCACGAGGACAGGTTTGCTTTAGTTCTGGGGCTGAAAGTGTCTGGATAGATTCTCTAAGTCTTGAGGGAACACTGGGTATGGCAGCACACACCTTTAATCCCAGCATTGAGGAAGGCCAGGCAGGTGGATCTCTGTGAGTTCGAGGCCAGCCTGGTCTTACAGAGTGAGTTCCAGGACAGCCAGATATACAGAAAAAGAAACACGAAAATAAATAAATACAATGAAAGTTGTAGAAGTCATGGACTGTGTGAATGAGAATGATCCCCACACGCCCATATGTTTGAATACTTGGACACTAGCTGGTAGAACTGTGTGGGAAGGATTGAGAGGTGTGGCCTATAGGGGTGACTTTGGGGTGTGCTTTGAGGTTGCAAGAGCCCACACTATTCCCAGTATTTTTCCTCTCTGCCTCTTGCTTGTGAACAAGCCGCCCTCAGCTGCTGCTCCAGCACCATGTCTGCTGCT